>JAEMOT010004201.1:0-64701 GCA_019297695.1 Apostasia ramifera | reverse complement strand
TTATTGAGTATATAAAGTAAAATAATATTTTTTATATTTAAATTTATGTAAAATGATTTAAAAATTTTATTTATTATTATTATTATTATTATTATTATTTTTTAAATTAGTACCATTTTGGTCCTATTTTGGTCCTCGCGCCAAACAGGGCCCAGACTCATGGGCTAGCCCCAAAGGAGGGGTCAAATAATCTTCTTTAAAGAGGTCTTGATTTAGATACATTTTTTATATCATGTTGTGTGATGCCCGTGGCCAAAGAGGGAGAGTATTCGCCGGGTGATGTTTCAAAAGATGGGAATCACTGGTATAGAGTACGACTCCTGACAGGCTTCTAGGCCGAATAACGAGTGGTGACAAGGGCATAGGAATAAATCGACCCACATTGGAAAAAAAGGGAGATCCTGAGCTGTATAAGTAGATAACGTGATCTAAAATAGTAGAAGCACCTTTTGGGGCAAAACCATAAAGCTAATGATAGAAAACTCCATAGTTGAGATTGCTTGGGCTGGAGTAGTACTACGATTGGTGATATCCTGGGAAGTGCTCAAGTCACGCAATTTTTCTAAAGCCAAAGCGGATAATACCTCTACATTGAGATCACAGGATGTTATATGTTGATTGAAGGTTCATTTTTGGGTGGATGCAACAGCTAATAAGGTCCATGCAGGCAACTGAAGCAATTATTGGTTCATAGTTAATGTCACATTTTTGTGTGAAATCTTTCGAACAAAGGTAGGCCTTGAAATGCTATGTTGAACTATCAACTTTGGTTTTGATCTTATACACCAAATTGTAACTTACAATAGATTTGCGAGGAGGAAAAAAAACAAATTCCCAAATGTTGCTATTATGTAATGTTTCTTGCCATAGCTTCTTGCTATCGAGGACTAGAATAGGCATCTTGATACGAAGTTGGTTTATAAAAAATAAAAATTTTCAAGATAGTAATGATAGTTCTTTAAGAAGGAGGGTTGTGATGACAGATAGAGATACATCACTCTAAAGCATCTATTGGTGGATTGCCGTCAGGGAGAACTAAATCAAATTCAGTCAAGGATCAAACACCTTTTTTAGCAGAATTTCTATTATTAAATGCAAAAAGATCAAGAAGCCCTTAATTGTACCCAAAAGATAATATAATATTAAATACATAATATTTATACTTGAGAGTCATAATGTCGATATCCTTTTTGCTAAACGTCATAACTTAATAGCACACAAATTGCATTTTTCTTAGATGATTTGTCATGTCCATATGTTGAAGAGTAATCACAAAACAAGTGAAGGCTTAGATGATTGTAGTAAGGAGACAAGCTAAAAAAGGCATTCAAAGGGAGAAATATTTCTAAGAATAGATGGCTGGAGTTGATTAATTACATATGCGACAATGAGTATAGCTTCACTCCAGAATTTTTTTGGAACAAAAAGTCAAGAAGAGTACGAGTTGTTTCATTAATATGATGATACTGTTGTTCAGATATACTATTTTGTTGAAGAGTTTCTACACAAAATAGTTGAGAAAATATTTCTTTGAACTTTAAATAGTCACTTAGGCAATTAGGCTTAGTTTGATTTGAGAAAAGTAAAAAATAATTTGAAAACAATTTGTGTCTTTTTTCAAAAATGTGTGGATGTGCAATAAAATGAACTAGCTAGGTTAAAAATTACGTTTTATGTGAAATAAAGTTAATTAATTTATTGAAATTTGTGTTAAATGTAAAGTGAAATGATTGCTTAATATTAGAGTTTGTATAGGATGAGAAATAAACTAAATTTTTTAAATAAAATAAAATTTGCCTTAGACTTTTAAAAAGGAATTCACCACTTGAATAAGATTGTAGAACTTTTCAAAATTGAGTGAAAATTATGATAAAAAATTTCAATTACTCTTAAGAAGATGAGCTTGTAAGAAATGACTTCAGGTATATATACTATAGCTTTCTATAGAGTAATAAAAATAGTACTATAGAAGCAAGGCCCTAAACATCTATATGAACAAAAAAAAGCAAATAAATTAGATTAATTCAAAGAAAAAGACGAAGAACTTTGTTCAAATAGTTTGAAATTAGAGCAAGAATCGAAAGGGCAAATGAAACTTGCTCTGATATCATGATAAAAATAAGTGGGAAATTTTACTTAGGCCTTTGAGGTTTGTTTACTTTGCCGTCCAAGTCCACAATAATTTTTAAAAAACTTTCAATCAGATTCAACATAATATTTTCCGTTTAAAATACCGTTATTTCATCAAAAAATAAAATAAAATAAAATAAAATTAAATATCTCAATTATATTACGATTTTACCCTTGCACGCAATGTGTTCGCGGACAGGCCGCCTGCGCGTAACCTCAAGAGCCGGCGACCGGCAGCCGCAGGCAGACGACAACGCACGGCTGCGGCGNGGCACGGGGGCAGCACGCGGACGCCTGCGCGCAGGGCGTCTGCGTGCGAGGCGGCGCGCTGCGGCGACCTTTGAGAGGACACCACGGCCGCACGTTGCCGACCGCCTATACTCGGACACTTGCAGCAACGCGCTACCGGCCGTCGGTGCTTGAGGTCGTGTACTAGCACGCAGCCATGATCAATGACATTTTGAAAATTAACAGATTAAGAAAATGTATTTTTGTCATTTTTACAATACATAACAGATTATGTCACAAAAGGACCACGATGTCTCATGTAATATTTTTTGTGGATCTGAATGACATATTTTGAGATTTGTGGACTTTTATGTCCAAGTAAGTAAACTTCAGAAGTCTAAATGAAATTACCCCTAAAAATAATATAAAAAAATTGAAAGAAATAATTCACTGTAGTTTTATTCAGAGTATTTCTCCTTCTCATATAGAGTACAAATTACATGCACATGATAATATACAATAAAAATTTTAGCAAAAAAAGATTTAGACCAAAAGAGAGAATATCTCTTATCAGCTAGAAAGAAGTAATCAAGAAAATAATTATAAGCAATTGATGAGCTTAGGAACAGAATCATATTGCTAAATTTAAAGTAGGACATATTCTCTACCTCTCAACAAACACAAATCTACAACTTCAAACAGAGATAAAGGACTAAGAGTTATCAACAATTTTGATACAGTGATGATGTATCTATTTCACGCTCGGCAAGTTTAAGAGAAATCGAAAGGAGAATTTTACTAGAAATAGTCTGTGATTTGGAACAAAAAAAAGGAAGGAGAAGAAAATTGAGGACGGAAAGTAAATATGTGGACGAGAGGGTGAGTGAATCAAAATTGATCATCTCCACCCCTTACTGATCTTCTCATCATTTTTCTCATTCTCTCAACTAATAGATTTGGTAGCCACATTCTCATGTCAAAACTCAAAAGCAAACAAAATAGATGTTATTAGATATCTCACAAAATAATGAATTATTTACATCATTCTAACTCGAAGTAGTGTGTTAAAAAAAAAAAAATTAAATAGTAACAAAAGAACAAATTGCTATTGAGTTTCCAATTTTTGGGCCTCATTTTTATGAGGTCTAAAATTTTAAATATTCTCGTTCAAGTCCCTTGAATTAAACATTAGTTACTTACAGATCCTCCCATTAATGTACCAACAATATGAATTAATAATATTTTTGCAAGTGCTTATGGGTCCCTTGCTTTATAAACATTTTTACAATATACATAATCATTATAATTGTTCATGGACAAAACATTTAGAATATGCAAAATATTTTTTAGAATATTTATCTGCATGCCATACCATTTAGCTTTATTTATGCATTACTCATTCATTCTTAGTTAATTACAGTATACACACTCAAAATATTACAAAATCTTATATACACACACTTTAACTTATTTTCATTATAATGAGTAATCATAATTTTCCAATAACCTAACTATAATTAGGTTACAAAAAATCTGAGCCGTTCATCATATTATTTTAAAGATATTTAAATATATTTTGAGTGAAAATCTTAAAATCATAATGTTTAAGTGGTGGCAAAGAAAGGAAACATCTACAACGTAAATTGATTTTAAGATAGATCAACATTTTAGTGTGACATTGAGGAAGAAAAAATATGTACTATTACGGGTAAAAATATAATTTTAATGATTTACTAACGAAATATATTTTTTTTCAAATAGATTTTGACTGAGTTTTAATTCAAATATGTGTATGTAAGTTTTATAATATTTTGAGTGTGCATAACATAATTAACTAAAAATGAATGAATAATGCATAAATAAAACTAAATTGATTATGACATGTAAGTAAATATCTTTTTTTTTTGCTTCAAGATAATTAGCATAAAAAATCAACCTAGAGATCAGGGGCAGCAATTTATTTGAAACTCGGAACCAATAAAATTTTAGTTAATTACAAATCAATTTGACTTTATTTTATTAAAAATCAATTCAAGTGATTCAAATAAAAGTCAACTGGAAACAGGCATAATCACCCTTAAATACACACAAAACACACAACTTATAATGATATATCTTACTGTACATGAATATGTATTATAATATATATGAAAAAATTACATGCATCCACTAAATGTTAATTATTCTATATATTTTATATTTAAATTTTTTATATAATTATATATTAACCATATAAATTATATTAAAATTACAATTCAAACACAAGTTATGCCATAAAATTATAACATATAAAAATTAAATACGTAAAATAACTATATTTTACTGATAGGTAAGTAATTACTTCTATATATATATATATAATTAATGTTGTGGGCATCAATATAATGAAGACAACATAAAGATCAGCAATGCTTTCCTTAAATTACCAAAAAATCACAAGTTTACATGCTTTACATAAGATATTACAAAACAGTAGTACATAGAAATTATGCACACTCAAAACTACTGTAAAAAATTAGCGAATTGAGATATTAAAATCGGGGTGATAAAAAATGATCATCGTCCAAGTCCCGTCAGGGATTGGAGAAAGAATTAAGGTTCTCATCCCCTTCAAATAATGGAATATTTTACTAATTTTTCGACAACAAAAAAAACTCACTTTTGAAGGATGATGTGCTACCATCCAAGCATTCGGGAAATTCTATCTGACAGATTAGCTATTACAAACCCAGTAAATACCTGCATGATAAACAAAAAATTTCAGATTAGTAATTTGAATAATATTCAAGGAATCAAGAAAATGAAGGGTGAAATCCTAGCAGGCAGACTTTTTTTTGATAATAGGTGAGTAGATTTCACAACAGATCAAAGATTACAAGAGATAAGATCCTCTCTGACCACATCATGAATGAAACTCGATGACGGATCAAACCAAAGTTTTCGAGTGTCCTGAAGAGCACGGCGAATGCATTAGTGCGCAACACTGTTTCCAAGAAGGTGCCATGCCATTCTTTGATGCTCACCGGTTGCCGGATCATTGGGAGCTGGAAAGCAGGGCATCAAACTACTGTCTGGCCAAACCAAAAAGCCAGTAGTCTTCATTAGACCTCTACAATGATCTCCCGAAAGTTCTCGAAGTTTCCAGACAGTCAGAATATTGATGGTGTCATTTATTTCCATTCTCCCTTCTCTACATTTTAAATGAAAACCGCCTCGTCAACAGCCTCTGACTAGAGGCCTTCATTATAGTTGCCTATATCCAAGGAGGCTACCCAAATGATCCTACAAGGTTTCTCATCACCGAAATGTCACCAGCGTCATCAAAGATCCCACAAGGTTTCCCATCGCTTGAATGTCAATAGCATCACCATCTCTCATTCTCTCTCCTTGTTGAAAACCATAAGGACGACTGCCATTGGCTAGCCACATCGCTGACAAGCCCCTCCAATGGTTCCCCAAGACTAGCCAATGCTGATGGTCCCAACAGCGAGCACTGGCAGCATCGACGGCAAGCACCAGTCGACTCTGAATACGAAATTGCATCCATGTGGCAATATAAAATACCATCACAAGAAGCTTCGACAAAGATAAAATAATTCTCATATGATTTCTTCTACGCAAACATTGCTTTTTTCCTCTTCGTTAACCATTTGAAGGGGCATTAAATGCGCTTCCTGGCATACTATTTCCTTCCCTCCCATACTGACTCCACTGTGTATCTCTGCCTATCTCTTTTGCAAAGCCCAACCTTTCGCTACATGTCTCTTAGCCTTTTCTCTTTCTCCCTCACTCCATCCTTCCCTTTTTTTTCTCTCCCCATTTGTCTATCGTCCTACTTTTTACCACAAAGGATAGTATCTTGGAATCTGGGGAGTTTCTTTGAAGTCTCAATGAAGCTGACATCAAGGCTCAACCTCTCTCAAGCAAAAAGCTTACCTCAGGAAAGCTCTCTCGAGAAGCTTATTTTGAAGAGGGTCCTCAAAAATCCTTAAGTACAATTTCTCGAGAAGCTTGCCTCGAAAAGGGACCTCGATAAGATTCATTGAGCATGTTCCTCAAAGATCAACATTCGGTGTTCCTCGATGTGGGACTACGAAGATTATTGGCAGTTATTTGAGAATGTGCCATATGTATAATGGAAAATAGACATATACAAAAGAGTGTCCTCGGATGTTCACTTCCCCAAGTGCAGCATCGTTGGTTTCGCTTATTTAAGGCATTGGTTTACCACAGCTAAATGTATAAAGAAAAGTTGCTAAAATAAAGAATATAGTTCAAAGTGTAGAGTGACCAGGTAAAGATCATTCACCTAAAGCTTTCTTGTGATGAACAAACGCTGATCATCCCATCCAAAAGAGGAAAATGAAGTCATCAACAGACTCCAAAATTAGTTTGAACATCCAATACATAGCTTATCTTCTAATCCATTGCTTGGTGAATGAGCTATATTGTGATACTCTGTTTTCCACGAACTTACTGTAACCCATGCATTTTATCGTGGAAGTTTGTTGTCTAGTGTAGAAATCTGCGGTTTTGCCCGAATTTCAAATTTCCACATATATTTCATGTGCTTTCTACACTTGTCTATTTCATTGACTTAACACATAACCGGAGATAAGGATTCAACCTTTGCTTATCTCAAACCCCTCCATTTATAACAACATCAACATCACTACGATCCAAAAAAGTTTATGATTTAGCATAGCAATAAACTCACCATACTAATATTCCAAATTATAACCACTAGAAACCTTGGAGAAAGGAGGATGAGATGATAACGGCACACATAAATATTTAGTAGCTTAAGCTATAGATTAGATGTTTTAAGAACCATTTACAAAATTCTACATCTTTAATCATTAACACGTTGCTTGGGGTTGCGGTTGCCTAGGCTTCCAAAAGAACCTACTTCATGAGTTCTAAATTCTAGTCTAACCCAACAAAATATCTCTTTTAATTGCTTTTTTCTACTCCTTTAGAAATTAACTAAGAAACACCGGGAACGTAGTTCAGCTAAATTAAAGCTAAGACAAGTAAAGTTGAAATGCATGTTCGTGATTGCCAATAAATTACCTGAGCTGAGCCAAGAACATATACAGCTGAATAATGACGGCCATGAATCACCATATCAGCAACCATGGCAAGTGGTATTGTGAGTGACATGCCCAAGGTGGCCACAAGAGGAGTGGTCCAAACAACACACAAAGCCCTGTATATTGAGCATTGAAAGCTATAAGTTGGAAAGAAAATATAATAATATAATATAGGAGCAACGTTGATTTTTTCTTTTTTAGATACCAGAAATAGTCTGAGAGGACGCTTCCCACAAAGCCATTAGCAAGAACAACTTCTTCCATTTTAGCAGAATGGGGAATTGTAAACTTGGGTTCAATTCCTAAGGCCATCAATGGCCACACTACAAAATCAAGCCAGGAACTTGTAAACAAACGAGCACAAAAGTTAAATATTTAAAATGCCAAAATGGAGCTAAACTGCATGTGCCCAATTTTTTTTTGGCCAGATATTCAGCAAGCATCTTGATATCAACCATATGCACATTAAGATGTAAAGACAAACATAAGCAACTTCAATTTTGAAAACTTGTTTAAAGTAGGAGTGTCAAATCAAGTTCATGGGTCGTTCGGCGGGTCAAACATCAATCAAAATGATTCAAACCAAAGCCAACCCAAAACTTAAAACAGATCAAGTTCACAATTGGAACTGATTCAGATTAACTTGAATCTAGCCAGAAGAGTGATCTAAGAGCATTTCATACTCTCAACTTTCCATGTAGCATGGTCTAGACAAAGAAAATAATGAAAATATGCGCTTAATTGTGTCAAGATCTGATTTGATCATGATTGTTCACAAATTGTGAGCAGATTGAAGTTCTCTGGACAACATGAACCTGAACATTTTTGACTTATGATTGCTAAGCCTGAACCTGAACTGAAGCTAAAACCGGCTGCGACAAGCTTGAATCTTTTAGGTTGGGGCCAATCAGGCGGTCAGGTATGATTTGACACTTCAAGCTCAAAGAAGGAGAGCACAAGAAGTAGATCTAGAGAGATGCTAATTATGCCTCTTGTAAAGAACGCTTCAACCATTCTCATACTGACAGTAAAGCACCACTTGGAGCATCGGTATTATTTCAAAGGAATAAAGCACTGGATGCAACTCCTAAGCACAATTAATATTTTAACTTTTTCCACTGCATGTACACACGCATTCAAACTCTAACAAACAAAAAAACTAGTTATATGATATCACCGTAACTGCGTCTCCGGACTTCAATGCTCTATATATTACGGGAAGAGAAACATGTCAGTTGCACTTAGTAGTAAATAGTCAGGAATATTAAATAAATGACAGTATTTCAAAATATTAACTTGCACTGTCATTCATTTCAAAAAATGACCTTTAATTTATATTAATTTCAAAAAATGACCTAATTTTTATTAAATACAAAAAATGTATGCCATCATGCAAAAGGAACATATTTTAAAATAAATGGTGTCATCATCCATTAGTGACCTTCCCATGACTTTTAGGCTGACTTCAAAAAGACGTTCCTTGGAAAAGAAAACTCACTTCAATTTAAAAATGAAACATTCAAAAATAGGAGTTATATTTCCAGCCAGTTGTATTAATCATAATATGAGCATCACAAAATTACAATTTTTTAGCCTCCTTTCAGAAATTTGGATGCTACTTTTTAACTAATATATGAGAGTGATATAGTTATGATGTGTTAATGGTCTGACTGGATGAAGGAAAAAATTTTAGTTTTTTTTTCCCCAAAATACCTATAATATAAGATATAAAGTTAGTTATATCAGAGGTTGTATAAGGTGTGAAATAAAATTGATTGATGTATTGAAATTTATGTAAAATGGGATATAAAGTAAATTTTTTTTTTGAAAAGTAAATCTTTTATAGTTTAGTTTGTGTAGGATCAAACTAAAAGTAAAATTTTATCATATTTTAAAGTTTTAAAATGGGGTGGCTATTTTGTCTATGAGCATAGCTTGTTTGGTCTTCAAGGCTCCAACCAAACAGGGGAGAACATTTAGTTGTTTGACAAATGTGATCATGACTTGGCTAAAATGTTTTTTATCATTTAAAAAATAAAAATTACATTTTATATTATATCATACATAAACATTAATATAAAAAAATTATTTTATTTTACAGCTTATACAATTTTCAATACAACCATTAACTTTATTTCACATAACACAACTTTTAACATAGCAAATTTTATTTCTCACTACATATGCATCTCAAGGTGGGCCAATATATCCAATGCAAAAGGTTAAATATTCCAAAAACCTAATGAAGCTAGAATAAATTAAGTACTTTGGTTCTTAGATTCAGAGAACTCCACAAGCAATCCCTTTCCAAGAATATACTGTCCAGCCTTCACATACTTGAAACCAAAATTCTATGTTACTGCAAATCATCTCATCCTAAAGACAGACTGTGGTAGTCTCACAGCAATCAACCAAAACTTTGGGTGATGCTTGTAACTGTTGCCATTATTTCTCTCAAAATAAACTTCCCTTTCATGAACAAAAAGGGAATTTTGATGATATATGAGGGATTAAAGTACAAAAAAAGGATCAGAATTGCAAAATACTTGTGAATATTGTTTATCAACCCACCAAATAGCTTAAGCTTGTAGGTTATGGACCGGATTCAATTTAATACCCTAACAGAGCCAATAATAATAAACCTCAAAAAATGAATTCAACAACGTAGCACATAAAGTTTAAAATAATTAACTTTTAACTAGCTGCTTCTTTCATGGAGCAAGACTACATGTATAAAAGAAAAGTGAACCTTACCAAGCCACCACAAAGCAAAAAGTGTGAATAGCCCCACATACCCAAACAGCTTTTGGACATCAACTCGAGAACCTTCCTCCCCACAAAATTTCTTCAGAAGCACTGCAGCAATCATATCCTTACTAAATGACAATGGATTGCCAAAGTAGTTAATTAACCAATCAGAAAACAAAATTAGAAACAACAAAGCAAAAAGGAACGGTACATACCAGTAAAAAGTCCATAGGATACAGCAGAAAGAAGACCAAAAAGATCTCCTACAAGGGATCTCTTTCCGCTCCTGCACGCATTAAAATTTTAAAGATACAATTAATCATTAACTACTGAAAGTAGAAGAAATAATAAACGAAAATAAAAATATGACAGTAATTAGTATGCTTGTGAAAAATATACCCTGAGGAGCTCACTTGAGACTCATCTGTAGCCCAAGTCTTGCCTAGAGTTGTCATAACAACACCAGCCATGCTTACGAACACAGCAACTACTTTTGCAACACTCAGAGAGTCTTGGCCAAGAAGTGCACCGATGAACAAAGTGAAAAGTCCAGAGGTAGATGATAGCACAGTTGTACTTGCAACACTAGTCCGTGCAAGTGCTGCATTTGATAGATACTGTACCCATTCAACAAAGAAAAACATTAAATAATGCACTTGCCATTCATCAATATAATCTTGTAAACATGTCTTTATATTCTTTTCTTCCGGCGCCAAAATCTCTTCAATTGAGAGTCTATGTTATCTTATGATAAAGCAGCAATAAAAGTCGAAGTTCAGAAAAGAAAATTTTGCATGGTATCCATATTTAAATGTTAGATTAGTAATTGCTAGAAATGAACTAGTTAAGCTCCATGTATCTGCATACATAGATCTTTGAATAAATTAATAAAGTACCTTCATGAAGCCTAACGTATCTGTATTGTATTCGCATCAGATAACGATATTTCATTGATATGTATCTGATATCCACGTGGTATATCAATATCTATTTTTATTTTTTAAAAATTTGATACTTATTTGCTACTTATTCAATACTTCCTAATACTTCTAATTAAAGAAACAAACATTGAGTCAATCGATGCAGCCCACTCAATGAAAACTAAAAAAAAATTCTCGTGCTTAAAAGGCAAATCATGCATAGACTCGAACGCCAACATGCTGAGTAATATACTGGGCTCACGCAACTGGGATTGTCTCATGCATGCTAGTGTTTCGGCAGCAAAAAAAAAATGTGCAGAAGCATAAATTAAAAGTGTTTCTTCAACAAGTCAGACCACAATCAGAAGCTTGAGGAAACATCTATTAAATTTTGCTTCCTTGGTTGTTGCAGTGATAGTGCTATTAGTATGAACATGACTAGCAGATGTCTTTCAAAGAATTATATTGCTTAAACTACACCAAGACAAGATAACAAGATTTTGCATTATGTCGTAACAATTGGCTTCGGATGATGACTTTTTGGCTATTTTAGAAGTATGTTTGTGATGTGAAATAAATGTGATTATATTAAAAATTGTGTAGGGTGGGAAATAAAATTGATTGATATATTGAGAATTGAGTAGTATGTATGGTGTTCTTCTAGCCGAGCGGAGAAAAAACTTGTCTAAGAACTAGGGGTCTCAAGTTCGAACCACTATTACAATTTCCAAATAAGGTGAGAGAAATTATGGTATGAAGAGATGAAATTAAAAAAAAAGAATTGAATAATATATGAATTTTAATATTGTACTTTGTGTAAGATGAAGTATAAAATAATTTTTATATATTTTTAATCAAAAATAAATCTGGTCATGGTTTTAGCCTTCTTGGCCTTTGGCCAATGGGGCCTTTGCCAGATTTTACATATCTTACCTCTGTTACAAACCAAATCGGGGCCAGATAAAATCCATATCTGGCAATATCCCTAGTACTGAGCTCTTCAGATTCTTCTAGTGCATCAACGTCATCTTTGAGCTTCACAAAAAAAGGATGTTCCTCTCCTTGGTCCACAGAAAGGTCAGGATCACTTTCTTTTGGATGTAAAGGGGATTGAAGTTCCATGTGCAGAACTTTCTGCATTTCCCTATGCTTTGCAGGTGAATTGGCAGCAGAAGATTGGTTGGTGGACTTCAAACTTTTTCCAACTTTAGAAGAACGTTTTCTAAGCTTATTGCATATCCAATCCTTTATAAATGCTATCGGAAGATAAACAACCATAAGGGAAGCTCCCAAATAAGTTACTGCAAAAGGTTGTTTGTAGTCGGTAAATATGCCCTGGACAATTAAGAATTTTCAAGTCAAGAAACATTAACAAAAAAAACTATACTTATATAATACCTATAGAGAAAGCAGTCAATTTTCAATACAAGAGCAGTCATAATGGAATAATGAAAATGGATGCCTAGCTTGCAAATAATATAGCCAACTCAATAATAAAATGTTCAAAAGAAAGCTATATGGTCTAGAGAGATTAGAGGATATTCATCAAATAGTATAACAGTGGCACTAAAAAGTAGATGACATTATGTTGAGCAAAAGTAAAGAAAGTAGTATATCACCTCCACGATAAATAAATCATTTACAGATCTAATCAAATTAAACAGGTTTCTCCCAAAAGTAGAATTTATTGTTTCTACGACCAATTATTCTTTGACAAGTTAACAAGAAATCCTACATCAAGGGGTGTCTCTATCAGTCTGTTGTATGTTTCAAAATCCTTGATAAATTCCATACAAAAAGAAGGATGTCATAAGTGAGGTTTGAGATTCTTGAATCTGCCAAACTCCAAACAGTTACAACCAAGATCACGCAGAAGGAATCTTCTTCTGTCACCCAGAGTTGTCAAGAAACATCAGGGAGACACAATCACCAATGTCAGAGGCAGGGATAATTTTGAAATTTCAAGAACCATTTAGTTATACCCTTCTCTCCTCTATAAAAAGAGATGAGAATGGGAGTTCTCGTGTGCTGTGAAAGCCTGAGCATAGTTTTCTTTAGAGCACATTTTGGAAGCTTCGGTTTTCTTCTTAAACGAGTATGTGACCTTCTTTGTGTGTGTAGCATTGTTCGAGTGTGGGAACTGGGAAGGCTCCGTCAGTTCTACTTACAATATCAAAACACTATACTCTTATTCTTTTTTATTAGTGAAATTTTTTCCTCATACCCACAGTGTTTCCAGCAAAGATTTCCACTTAAATTCCGGTGTTCACTATTTTTTCTTCTCATTTTATTTCTTCAATTTTGTGGTCGTTGTGATTGTTTGTTTGATTATTTGATTCTCCGATTATTTGAAAAATGTCGTTGAGCTTTCACTTCCGCTAAAGATACCCAACCATGTAATGCTTCAAGTGGTTGTTCAAAATTCTCAGTGTCAAACACCACTCTCTGCTCTATACTGTCCATCCTAATTAACAAATCCTGAAGACTTTATAACCAGATAGCCCATTATTTCCGCTGTCCGTGATAAGTAACATTAAAAAATTAGCAGCAACTCTCCAATTTGTGAAACCATCCATGGAGTTCTCACTTTGCATCTCTATAGCTGATTACTTCGCTCCTTACCCTATTCCGCAAGAAAGATCAACACAGAATCAACAAAACTCCAGATCTGCCGCTTCCGAACAATCTCACAATAGTATTCACAACCTCACCACAAAATCCCAAATCTGAAACATCAAAGCAACAGAAAACCTTCCGAAAATCCAAAAAACAACCAAATTTCACAAAAGAAGAACAAGCAAAGAGCAAAAAGAAAATCTGACGACAATGGCAGACTTCCTTGCTGACCTGTGTGACCTCGGCAGAGGTAACCCATATCACCACCACGGCTCCAATGAGAAGCAGCCCGGCTCGATACCGCCAGCCCATCTCCCCCACCCAACCGTCCAAATCCTAGGGGATCCAACAGCTGAAGTCTCAAGGAGTCGCCGAGGACCAGAATGAGCATGAAAGGACCGAGCGGAGGTGACCAGATCCCATGAAGAGGCAAGCAATGATCTGATTGGAAGGAGTGGGAGAAAAATTGACGTAACACCTTCTCTTTCTTCGTCGCGTTCGTCGTCGCCGGCACCCACCTTGTGGCTCGCTGTCGGCCAAGGGACAAGATGGACGAGCGGTGACCCGATCAGGAAACGCCGGGAAATCGGAGAATGAGCAGCTTTCCATGGATAGAAATTGGTCAGATCCAAATCAAAAAATTAAAAAAAAAAAAAAGAAATTGGTCCGATGGCATCTGGACCGTAAGATAACGATCGAAGATTACCTGAGAGAGACAGAATCCTGAGGCAGGGGCGGTAATTAAAGTACTGTTTGGCGCGTGGACGAAATCAGAATTAAAATAGTATTAATTTAAATAATAATAATAAATAATTATTTTACTTTACGTACTAAATAATTTTTAATAAAAATATCAATTTTATTTTATATTCTAAATTAAAATATTCGATTCAAGTATTTTCGTCTAAAATGTGAAATAAAATTAATATTTTTATTAAAAATTATTAAGTATGTGAAATAAAATAATATTTTTTATATTAAAATATATGCATAGTGATTAAAAAAATTTAGTTATTATTATTTTTTTTTAAATTAGTACTATTTTGGTCCTGATTTCGGTCTTTACGCCAAACAAGACTCTTAATTTCACTCCAACGTTAAAAATTGCTCAAAAATTAAATTTAACTCGTCTAAAAAGATAACATTACAAATAAATGAATCAACTTGATCATAATCTACTAATTACTAATTTATCAAAATTAATATATTTTTAGTGTTAATTTTAATCTTAATTAACTTTATAGTTATATTAAATTAAAATAAAAAATATTAAATTTAGCAAAATATGATACCAAAAAATTATAATAAAAGAGTTGACAGATCATATTAAGTAATATATTTAATAAAAAGGTCAAACACAGATTTTGATGCTTGACTTATTTAATAAATGAATCAAGTTCGACTTAAGTTTGAATGGATCGGGTCAAAAAATAGGTTGACCTCAACTGAACTCGTTAGCTCAAATTGCCACCCCTACCTTTGGTTAGCAGCAAATTAAGAGTGATTTAATAAGTAATTATTAATAATCATATGTGTATCTTTCAATAATCTGAATATAAAAATATTATTTATTTTGAATTTACAGAATCATATGAATTAAGTATTTTTTAGAAGAGTGACTAATGTTAGTATTATTTTAGCTCAAATTTGTTTAACTATAAAGTTTTTTATTATTAGTCTAATGATATTATCTTAAAAAAAAATTTCTATTATTTAGAATCACGTTATTTAATTATACAATTTAAGAATTCCCTTTTCTTTCTGATATGGAATAATCTATTCATGTTTTCTTTCATTTAGAATCTTGGTAGGAGCTGTTATTTATTCGACTAATTCTAATTTAATTATATGCACATTACCCCAGCGATCACTCGCACTCCACTTTTGTCTCGAGTCATTATAATATGAATTTTAATAAAAAATTTAAATTTTCAAGTATGACTAATTTATAAGGATAAATTGTATTCGTGTCTTTAAGATTTTCACCCTTTGCACAAAGTACTTTATCGTTTAAATCCAATGCATTTGAATAATGGGAAATTAAATACAATATTATATAATATAATATTTTATTATTTACAAAAATTATTTATTTAATTTGACAATATATTTAAATATTATTACTAAAAAATAAATAATTGTTACTCTAAAATAATATCTCATTCAAAAGTAAGTGACACTTGAATATTATCCTATGTGTGCAATGAAGAAAAATGACATTGAATTGGTTTAATATTTTTATCTTAATATTATTTTTTAAATAATAATATAGAAATAATATATATCTAAATAGCATTGAATTGAACATTTTTAAAGTAAGAAATAATTTTTTAGCCACTAAATCTTCCATGAAAAAATAACTTTGTGATAAATATATGAAGAGAGTAAAAAAAATTAACATTTGCTTAATATATTTTATATATTAGTATTATTTAAATATTAATATTAATTATATAGATGTCTGTGTTATTTACAAATTTTTATTTAATGTAATATTTTTTTTATCATGAAATCATATTATTGTTATTTTCATTCCAATTTTTTCTACTTTTTTATCTATCATTAATCTATTCATAAATAATGTGATATTTATATATCTCTAATTTTAAGTGTCATTTAGATATTATATTAGAATGATAATTTAATAATTTTTTATTAAATTATTTAAATTAAATAATTACTTTTTTAAATAACACGGAGGAATGTTGTTGTTGATTCATTGTGCTAGTCATGTGCTGCCATAACTTCGCCACATGCCCACAGGGCTAAAATGCGCCCACTAAAAAGATAGGGACAAAATTGTCATTTATTGCTTCATATGCCTCCATTATGAAGCATGAAATGATGCCAGAGGACCTATATATATTCTATTTTTGTGAGACCTATATGCAATAAGTTCCAAAATTTAAGAATCTAAATGCAATTTATCCCGTCTGGCAAAATGTCTATTAGGTGCACCAATGTATCCGTACAAATTATGCAGGTCCAATAAAATTCTGATAAGCAGTGAACGACAAATCGGCACCACACAATGTGGGTCACAATTGTCGTGTTATAATAATATCAAACTAATTTAAAAATAAAATTAATTAAAAATATAATTAGATAAAATTGCAAAAATAAATGCCACAAAATTTTAGCAGATTTGGAGTCTTTTTTAGCCTAATACTATAAAAATTAACTTTATTTTATATTCAAAATAAATATAAATATTAGAATTAATTTTTCTTTTATTTCTTATATATTTTTTAATATTAAAATAAATTTTTTTGCTATTAAACGTAAATAATAAAATAATTTTTTTTTTATCTAAAAAAATTTAAATCAAATGAGACCTTAGTATACAACAAAAATGATGAAACCATAATCTATATAAAAATTAGTTTTATTAAAAACATAAAAATGTAATTTCTTTTGACAGATATTTGATATTAAACTTAGAACTAAATAAACTTGGTATTTTTTAATATACTCAAGATGTTAGTTTACATAATATGTCAATTTAATAGTTTAGTTTGATCATTTTGATATTAATTTAACTTAATTAAATTTAATATATTATTATTCAAAAAAATACTAAATTAAATAAAAATAAAATTACTCCTTCGTATTATATTACGATGATCGATGCTTTAAGGTCAAACAAATTATAAAAATTATAATATATTATAATCTGACTAGAATATAATATACATAATTTTTTTCGATGAGTATTTGATATTGAATCAAGGACTAAATCAACTCATTATCTAGAAAATATATTAATTTGATGATTTAATTTAACTTTTTTTATATTAATTCAACCTTTTGAATTGTTAATGTATTATTATCCCATAAAATATTTAACTAGCTTGTATTTCTAATCATTGTTAGATCATATTATAATAATTGATGCTTCCAAATTTCAATTAATTTTGAGTTTATTTAATAAAAAATTATAATATATTAGAATTAAATTTAATATAATTAATATGTCCAATCTTGTTGAATTAATAAATTTGTAAACTGAATTTTTATTTGAATATGATTTTTAAAAATATATTTAAATATAAAATTTCTAAAATATAATTTAAAAAATAATGTAGTATGCATGATGACATGATTATATTCAAATACATTTGCAATCAAAATTTTATCCAAATGCTATTTTTAATACCACTTCTGAAATCAAAATTATATTTAAATATAATTTCAAATGCAGCTAATAACATATTTTAATTATAATTATCTGTAAATAAATTAAATTGTATTTAATTACAATTTTTTTTTGAGATAATTACATACATGTCACACCATTTCACTTTATTTATGCATTACCCATCAATTCTTAATTAATTACGCTATGCACACTCAAAATATTATGAAATTTTACATACACACACTTAAGTTAAAACTCAATCAAAATCTATTTGAAAAAAAATATTTCGTTAATAAATCATTAAAATTATATTTTTACCCTTAATAGTACATATTTTTTTTCTTCCTCGATGTCACACTAAAGCGCTGATCTGTCCTAAAATTAATTCATATCGCAGATGTCTCCTTCCCTTGTCACTACCTAAACATCAAAGTTTTAAGATTTTCACTTAAAATATATTTAAATATTCTTAAAATAATATGATGAACGGTTCAAATTTTTTGTAACCGAACTATGATTAGGTTATTAGAAAATTATAGTTGCCTATTATAATAAAAATAAATGAAAGTGTGTGTATGTAAGATTTTATAATGTTTTGAATGTGCATAGCGTAATTAACTAAAAATAGATGAATAATGCATAAATAAAATGAAATAGTATGACATATAGATAATTATCTTTTTTTTTATATATGATACAGTTTTATATTATTTTTACTGTACACTAATAAAATCTTTTTAAATACAATTTATATACATATTTTTAAAATAAATACAATGTTTATAATTTTTATATTTAAATATATAAAAATTGAGGTACAAATTTTTTTTTAATCTGTGTGCATCAACGACGCTGCGTGACGAGCCGCTGCCACGCGGCGTTGCCTCATTACGTGTAAAGTGAAATATTTCTTTTATCGGCCTTGAGGTCAATGATAAGACTAATATATATTTTTCTATAAAAAATTATTTATTTATTTATTTTACCACTTTAGTAGCCATCGAAGCATTTCGCTTTCACACGTGATCCGTCCCACTAATTTATTTTCAAAGACATTAATAAAATAAGGTAATCGCATGCTTTAATAAATCTAAAAACTTACGATTCAGCTTTGACCGTTAAAAATTAATTTAATTTTTTTTAATCAAATATATCATATCACACAAAAAAAAATTATTATTAAAATTAATTTTATTTTATATCCTACACACATTACTAAAAAAATAACTAATTTTATATCACATCTTTCGTATATTTCAATATAATAATTAATTTTATATTATATTTTTCACATATCTCAACATAATAACTAACTTTATTTCATATATTCACAATTTTTAATAAAAAATATTTCTATTTAAATTTAATTTTAATTTTATTAAATTTAACTTTACAAATAAACAGACCTCAAAAATCAAATTTATTACACGAACTTTCGAAATCACTCAAATATTTCATAGAATATACTTAGATTATCGCCCACAAGGATCAAGATAACCTGAGCTTACATTAAATTTATTAAAACTAATCTTACATAGAACACATTACAAATAATTTTTAATACTGTTAACAAAAAAAGAGTTCCGAGAGACAGCAGTACGCAGAGAGCTAAGTCTGGCGATTAAAGCTTAATTGAGGACGAAAAACATCGAGAAAAGCACGCAGAGATTTAAAGTGGTTCAGGAAGGAATTCTCTTACGTCCACCAAAATATCTGAAAAAACTTCACTAAAAACAGAGGAATTTTGATCGAAAAACCAGTACAGAATGGATTACAGGATGCGTTTGTCAGAGAGAGCTCTTGTATCTCTAGCTTTCCCGTTGTTTTTTGTCTCGTCTCATCCAAAGGTATTTATAAGTAGGCTGCAGTGAAGTTCAACGAATTCTTCGAAAGAAAATGCTGCATTTCTGCTGAACCCACCACGACAGCCCTACCATTGTCGGCCATCAAAGAAACCCGAAGTAGTGGTCAAGGCACACGACCTCTAGTTCTCTGTGTCTCATGGAACCTGTGATGGCAGGAACATGCGACATCTTCATTTTCACTGCGCATGGGAATTAGAAACTGTGCTAATAAGATGCTCTAACAGTCAGCAACATTGTGTCCGCTGTTGTTGGGATAAACTTAATCATCACATCCGATGGAATGGACTTTATTGCACTAATCATCATGACCGATAGTTACAGAAGGACAAACTAACTAACGAAATCAAGGATCGAGGTATACAAAAGAAGTATTATTGATGATAACAGATTTTCAGAGGACCTCAGGACCTCACTGGATGCCTCGTGTACGACTGAAATGCAACACTGAAATCACGTATTAACAAATACTAAATTAATAATATTTTAAATGCTAAATAAATTTTAAAGTTAAAAATTTTTATTATATATTTTAAAAACTTTAAAATTAAAAATTAACTTTATTTTATTTTTTATACATCTCAAAAATAAGAGAATACAAAACATCTAAATATTATTTCAAAATAATAATTATAAAAAAAATTTATAATATCAATTACACAATTAATTTATCCAAATACATAATATAACATCATAACGACATTGAATTAAATATACTATAACTTTATTTTAAATCTTTCACAAATCTCAAAATAAAAATATCACATCAACAATATTTTTTTAAACCCTAATTAAGAAGAAGCTCACAATCAAACAATCCCACAAACAAATTGCTACCTTTTGAGCACTAGCAATGTAAATTTCCATGATTCAGAAACGTGCTTTTATGCCAGAAAATCACTAGCTTTGCACCATCAATGTTTCTGAATGGCAGTGCTTCTTTGTCCCAAATTTACACAGCAACATTTTAAATAAAATTATAGTACAGATCAGATGAAACATAACAGTAAAATAATTGGTTTTTTTCAAAGCTCATCAGGCCAATATAAAAGAGCAAGAGATAACAAGAATGAAATACTGAAAATGTAAGCATGTTATGAATCGCGATATATTGGCTGCGGCGTCCACTTGAGATGCACATTGAGCTTCCCAGACTTGGCCTCCTCCAAAGGAATGTTCTCTGAGTACTCCCCTTCCATCAAGGCCCTTGTTAGGGTCAGGATGCACCTCCCTATGAAATCCTGGGGGGGTTGTCATCAAAAATGTCAGATTGGGGTATAATTTCACAAAGGGAACAAACTATATGTAAATGTTCGAGCTTTGCGGTTTAGGGATAGGGTGTTCACGATGAGATTTATTGGTCGTGCATGTAGAAAGACAATGTTGATCGCTTGTTTTGAAACTACATGGCCTCAAAGAGATTCTAATTGAATTATTTGAACCTTTTAATTGAGAAAAATGTGCAAATTTCCATAGATCATAAAAAATTCACCAAAGTAATCAAAATTTGTGGGAAAATATATTGAAAACATGATTACAAGAAATTTAGTTGATTTGATTCCATTTTTTATTCAAATTGACCAAAGGTCAAATCAGTCGAGAAATTACCCAAGTAATGAAAATTTTGGTTGTTAATTAACTAATTATTTTGAGAGAGAGTCATCAAGTCGTGATATTGCGATATCACAGAGTTTAGTTTTATGCTAAGTAGATTTACTATGAAAACTGAATTTTGGAAGAATACCTTAGAGCTTAAATATTTTCATTTTAAAATATAAAAAATTAAATATATGAGCGCAAATGTAGTCAAAATAAAAATACTTGTATTGAGAATATGACAATTAGTAATCAAGCCATTAAGAAGAATGAGCACTTTAGATACCTTAAATTAATAATACAAAATAATGATAGAATAAACGGTGATGTTATTAGTAGAATCTAAAGATGATAGATTAGATGGAAGAATATATCTGATGTGTTCTGCGATAAAATATTCTCGCACAAGCTTAAAGGTAGTAATAAGAACAACGGTATTACATGGTGTTGAATACATGACAAAACTACTATGGCAATGCCAACTTTCAGAATACATGACAAAACTATAATAAAAGGACAAAATGAGAATATCACAGTAAAAAAGTGGGTATACACGAAAGGATAAGATAACAAATGAATACTTCCATGAAGTAACCTTAATGAAGGATAAACTTAGAGTCAACTTAGATGATTTAAACATATAAATCATAAGCTAATAAAAAATCTAGTAAAGGGAGTTAAGTTATTGAATCTTATCCATGTAAAAAGATAAAGATGACAAAAAACCTAGCATACTATAATAAACAACCTAGCATACTATAATAAACAACCTAGCATACTTAGAGCCAAATGAAGAGTTATTTCATAAAGTGCAATGGAAACAAAAGATTCATATAGCTAACCTAACTTAGTGGGATATAAGTTTGGTAGTTGTTATCGTTAATTAACCAATTAAATAAACTTGGATGCAACAAACTTTGGAGGCTATGAGCATCTAACTATTATCTGACAAAAAAAATTTTGGCGTCAATTTAGTCACCTGACAAATCAATTACCCATTGATGACCCATTGAGCTAAATCCACATGATTTATTAAATTAAATTATCAAATTTGGCCAAAATCTAATTCAAATATGGGACAATAAGTTCAATTTGATGAAATTGGATTCAATCGGGCCCAATATAAAAAGTGAAAAGTAATATTTAGTCCTAAGCAGGCTTACATGCAATAAAGACATTTTCTTTAGGGCTGAAATTTCCCCCGCTCCCTTAAAAGCCCATATAATGGCTTTTTAGGGGAGACAAACAATTCTGTTTTCTGGGGAGTCGTGGTTCACAAAGGAAAGAGCGCGGGGAGACGGGCAACAAGGAAGGCACGATGAACAGTTAGCGAAAACGATGGCACACAAGAAGAAAAAACTTTGCCTCCATGATGTGCATTGCAATAATAAAGAGCATAGGTCTCTTTCCCCCTCTTTCTCCCACTCTACACCTTAGTCCCTCCCTCATCAAGGCTCTAGAAAAAAAAACTAGGCTCCTTCCTTCGATGAATAGTTATGATTGAACGTAAGAAGATCCCATCCAAAGGTCCTTGTTGCCAATGTTGGAGAAGAGTGATTCCGATTCAAGAGCGAGTTCCTTGACCCGTCGGAAGATACATGGCAGTGATCTGTGTTTTAGTTATATTATTTTGTATTATTTTGTATTGTGTGTTTGTCGTGATGCATCTTTACTCTATCCTGAATCTTCAAATGGACAATGACCAAAACCAACCTGAATCTTCTCTCACATAGAATGAAGTGCCATCTATACATTGTCAGGTCGATGGATCATTGTTGGAATTCTCCTATACATAGACAACAAAGAGGGTAGCACGACGGGTTGGGTCGACCTAGCACGGGTTTAACTTGTCCTCCATTTTAGCCTGAAAATGTAACTACCAGTTATGATGAATTTGAAAAGAGTGGTATTTTGGTTGGCTATCATGAGACAGGGCAAGTGGTGGACTTGCTGAAGATAAAGGGATCATCTCATGCCAGAGATATGTTGTTCCACCAAAGATTGGTAAAGTTCATTGGAGAATTGTTTAGAGTGAGGCTGAACCAGGGTATTTCATAATTGGACTCATAGTTAAGGATTTTGTAATATTGGCTTTGATTTTGTTTGAAGCGGAGCTTAGGATACTTTAAGGTGGAGGTTTTGTTTTGTAAAGGATAAGATTTGGTTTGATTTAAAGCAGAGAATTTTGATTTTGAAGTGAATTTTTGATTTTGAAGAAGTGCTTTGGATTTGGATTTGGAGTAGAGTTTCGTTTTTTTTTTTGACGTGGGACTCAGATATCTATTGACTCAGGGATCGAATTTGAACTTTACAAGTATTCACCTCGAATATTTAAAATTTCAAATAGAGTGATCTTTTTATAGATCAATGAAAATTTGATAGAGTTCTGAAACTTTTTGTGAGACTAATATGTAATCTCATACTATATGTTACATAAATAATTTCGTGTTTCTCCTCATAATTTGGCTAAATCACAAATATTTTTGAAAAGTTCAGTAACATAATGATGAAAAATTGACTAGTGGATGATAATAGAACACCAAGGTCATACTGCGAGGTCTTGGAGCTTTCCACTCCCTGTCAACAAGAAGGTTCCTTTTTGAGCCACGCTACAATGACACAGTGATAGGCGAAGATAAGCTAAAGCCAGCCTAGCATGCTACGATGACACTAGGTATGACAATGATGTGCCGAATTATGAATATGAAAATACGTTACAACCACAAAGTCATATTTATAAGGGGGCGTTTGGTTCAGTGTTATCTCAATGTCAATGTTATTTACATGTCATGTTATCTCAATGTTATGTTATGTTATTTTTAGAAATTAATTGTTTGGTTTAATGACATCTTTAAATAATATTACAATTAATTACAAAAATGCCATTACATGATGACATCTAGATGTCATCATGTAATGGCATTTTTGTAATTAATTGTAATATTATTTAAAGATGTCATTAAACCAAACAATTAATTTCTAAAAATAACATAACATAACATTGAGATAACATTGAACCAAACGCCCCCTAAATTAATTTTCAATTATATTTGTGTTTTATATATTTATGTAATTTTAATATGTAAATGAGATCATATTTATACAATTATTTATACCTATTTAAATATGTATATACATTTTTAGGTATATATGTAGATATATTTTAATTATATTTTTATATTCTCGGTAGAAATCCAACTTCAGGGATTGAAGTCAGCGAGAGGTGATGCATGGCGAAAATGCCAAATCCTAAAAGTGGGGCTAGCGGTCTCAATCTTGATGACAGGCTTTAATGCCTTTGAATATATTGTCACAATTCAAACTCTCATGTGATAGCAAGCTCTCATGCCCTTGATATGCTATTGCAACCAAATCTTTTAACAACAAGCTCCCATGCCCCCACTACACTATCACAACTCAACTTTTTGATAATGGGTTTCTATGTCCTTATTTGCTTTGACAACTCAAATATCTTAGAGGTAAGCTCTTGTGCCCATGGAAATGACGTCAGTGGTTTCACACAAAACAATGAGCTTTCATGCCTTTGAACATGACAAATTTAAAACTAATAAGCTTCAAAGCCCTAAATTTCTTATTATACGCTCTTATTCCTACATTTATGAAGACTATGTAAATTCTTGTGCTTTAATCATTACACTTGCAGTCCCCCCACAAAATCTATCTTTTTAAGGTATTGTTGACATCGGCTTAAGATTAACGTCAAATTTGGGATGCCTCTCTTTTGATAGTAGGTTATCATGCCTTAAGATATGCTATCTAGCAAACTTAAAAAGTTGATAACAAAGATGCATAAAGATCACGAGCAAACAAACTCCGATTCCCCAACTGGAAAAGCCAGTATAGGAAGTCTGAGTAAATCGAGTTAGCTATAATCAACTCCTGGGACTTAAATTTTGCCACTCCCGATTCAGTGGAGCATCCTTTGACGAGGAAGGCCATGGCTCCTAATGGGTCATTCTATAGTTTCTAATGTAGTTGGCTTAGATGAATCAGGATCACTAGTCAACTCTTAGATAATAAAACCATGAAATCTTGATAAGAATTTTCCATTGCTCCCTCCAAAATCGAGCATCTTTTTAGTTAAGTTGATTAACCATTAATGAAAAGACCATTCTTTGACAATAGATAATTAACTACAAGGGATTGCGCCTGTAAAAAATTGTTGATCCCCATAACTATAAAAAGTTCTAAAATAACGAAAATCTAGTTTCAATCCATGCCAAAGAATGAGCTTCCTACATTACATTGATACTTCTAATACAATCATTACTTGTTCACTCATCTCATCTATAGAGCGCACAATCATATGCATTAAAAACAATATTCATACAGCATCAATCATCACAATATTTTATCCTAAATATTTTTTGGATTGGCTTGGAATCTTTTTGGATGCGTTTAGAAATAACTTAAGAAAATTTACAAGCAGTTAAATTTTTACCCTCTTATAAATTTCTAAGCTGCTGGAAGCAGCTTACACATTTAAGCTACCTGAAGCTATTATAAATTTTTAAGCTGCTTAACTTTTTAAGCTCATATAAATTTTGACTTACACTTTAAGCATCTTGAAGGGATTTAAAGCATCTTGAAGGGATTTAAAGCATCTTAAAGGGATTTAAGTTGGCTTGAAATTTAAAGCTGCTTAAACGTCCCAGCACCATTTGTGCGTGATTTAAATCTAAGTAGCTTAAATTTTAATTTACACTGCTTAGAAGTGGGTGCACCAAATGCAGCTGAAAATAAACATATTAGTTTGAAGCATTATGTTTGCAACATTCAACAGTCCCATTTCCTGAATTTAAGGTTGAGCTCAATTTGACTTGTCAGCCATGCAAACCTTGTGAGACATAGCAATGAATTTGCGTAAAGATACAAATCAATGGTGCATATTCAATCATCACCATCAATGTCTTAACCGTACTTTTTTTGGATCTGCTTCAGGATCAATTATTGTCAATCTTTCTTGTTCAATGAAGCAAGTAGCGCAAATAAATAGACTGCATATTCTATAATTTAGGATTCAATTCTAAATTCCACATACAGTAAAACAAGGAGCGATTGGCGAATGACTTAACTTTGACCAACAATAACAGAGTTAAGATTGATGATGATGATTAGTTCTAAGCACATTTTTCAATCAACAACGGAATGAAGATGCTCCTAAATGCAAACTAATAGAAAATTATGAGACAATGCTGTACAACCAACAAATAACAAGGCTATGTGGATACGGAAATCAAACCTTTCCAAAAGTATCATGATCAAATACTTCCAGAATAAGCATATCATGTAGTCCATCTTCCACAACAAAGTCGAATGTCTGGTTCCAGGTTGGATTCAAGCTATCATTTACAACCTGCAGATAGCCAATATCACATAATTATAGAAGGAACAAAATAAAACACTAAACTAGAAGTCACTATTATTACCCGAGTTTTGTTTTTAGATTCTGTTTTCTTCATGGTGAGTACCACAAATGGATCTGCCTTCCCCATTACATCCATTGCAGGTAACTCTTCTGCAGAGATAATTGTCACAGAAAGCACTCCTCTTATGATTACGTCCTTTTTCTGGTAAGTTGATGTATCGGCAACTTCAGTGCCATTTGTCCCACTCTTGAGGGCCTTTTCCAAAGAGGTCATAGAAAACTTTTGAACGGTAAAAGGGTTGATGATCTCATTCTCCATGCCATATGGACAGAAAAGAAGCTCAAGGTGCACCTATGGTATTGAAACATAATCATATGTGTGGTTATATTTGAATAAAACTGCACGAAATAGAACTCCTAAAACAACTCAATGGATAAGTAGCAAGTCCCAGATATCCCCCTATTACCATGGAGTTTGTTTTGGAAGCCATTAATTAAAGAAGTTTACTTATGAGAATCTAGAAGAGCATCCACCGAAATAGAGAGGTGCAATTAACATGGGGGATTGGCCATGGCCTTGGGAACGCCTACAAGGGTGATTACATAGGAATTTGGGAGCAATAATCGATGCTCTAGGAGCAAATTGGATCATCCAAGCTAGAAGAAGTAAATGACTTGTTGATGTACCTCATTTGAACATGGTGATTGGCATAAATACTCTCATTGACTATAAAATAAGTGATTGAATAAATAGGATATATTATCAATTAGGTATAGTATTGCATACACACACAAAGAATCGAACTTGAAGAACATTGAATCAGCCTTCAATATATAACCAACACTCACTAAACTTGAGACAACTTAATCCCATAACAATAATCTCAGGTTTTTATTTCCTCCGTTCTAGTTCTGGCATGAATTTCAAGTTGGTGAAAAGAAGCAAAGAGTAAGATAATTTGTAATTCAGAAGCTAACCTGACCCCTGTCTTTTTTATCTCTTTGGATTTCCAAATCTTTTACCAGCTTCAACCAAACATCTTTTATTTTACCAGGTTGAAGATCCTTTAGCTTGATTACCACGCCACCTATATATTCAGATGCTTGAACACCTTCATCATCATAAATTTTCACTGTCAACTGCTGGGTGGTTGGATCTTCAACTACGAATTCAAAGTGTTCATTCCAAATAGGATTTAAATCATTGTTCTGCATGTTAATTCCAGATTAGCGCAACAAGATCTGATGTAAAAAAAGAATTACTGCATATTCTTCGAAAACACAGAAAACTTACAATTGTTCTGCTCTTCTTGATTCTGTCATGCAAGGGACGAATGTACAGTTTGGCAAATGGATCAGATTTCCCAATGAGGTCTTTGTTTGTCAAGTTTTTAGCTTGCACAAGCTTCACTTCCAATGTTCCAACAGGTTTCAATTCCAGATCACTACATGAATAATTAAGAATCATTCATAAGATTAAATAAGAAGAAGTACCAACTTCAGAAGGACATAGACATGCGAGTACTCTACCGTTGAGTTAGCAACCCGAATCAATATGAATATAATGTGTAGATATGTTCGAAATAAAAAAAAAAAAAAAAAGAATGGAATTGCGCTGTACAACTGCAAACAAATCTAAACACCAAAATATCAAGTAGATCCTGTTCAAAATTCAAAAAAGAAGAAATTCAAACAAAAAAAAAAATTTAAATAATTTATTTAAATAACTAAAGGAACCTGTAATCTCCAGGTATGATTGGAGCAATTTTTCTTACAGGCCACATAATCGAATCCTCAATAGCATCTCGAATAGTATCCTAAGTAGGAAAGAAAGAATGAGCTCAGAATGCATTTCTCACGTAAAAACAGCACACAAATATAAATCTAGGAATTTTTAAACCTCGATGGCATCAGATATTCCAGGAATAGAAGATAGTTCACCTCCAACAACCTTCAAAGTGTAGTCCAATTTTTTCTGCGAATACATACAATTTGTGACGGAGCTGTTCTATAGAAACAGAAATTTTAAAAGTAGATTCTATGTACAAAAGTGAAACCTTTTCTCTCAGAGAATACACCACAGCTCCAAAACAGGGTAAAACATCCACAAAGGGTTTAAATATCAAGCGCAACACCCCAGTGAATGCAACGTTTTTCATCTGAAAAGGATATATAGTTTATGATTACTAACAAAGCTAATTTGTACTAAAATAGCTGCAAATACCCATATGCAGAATGCAAGGCGAGTTTGTTATTTGTTGCTATCACATGTGCCAATGACCAATCTGAAAACTTCAGAGAACATTCAATTCTTGCTGAACAGATTACACTGTCAAGCTTATAGGCATGATTTTCATAACAGAATTACAAAAAATAAGAAAATAGTAACAAATAAAACCAAGGTTTCAACATTCCACAACTCTCTGAACTCAAAGCTGTAAAACAACAAAAGAATTGTAACAGAAAACTGCAAAAGTTTTACAATTCCTCAATAATCCAAAATAATCATACAAGTAATGACTAAGGCATTTAATTGGGAAGTCTTTCTTTATAACGTTGATAAAACTGATGTATCTTAAGATATTCAACTTGAAATGGGAAAACAATTTGTAATACTCAAGAACAAGTTATATTTTGACACAATGATGCCTTGTCAAATAGCTATTTCATAGAAACTATAACCTATCAGAGTACATAAGCTGGTGACATCATCCCTAAAAGAGAAAGCGGATCTTTCAAGCAAATTTAATTCAATACGACTATTCTCAGCAAAAAAAAACCAATATATACAGTCTAGGTAGCATGAGTAGGTCCATATTGAATAGCTAAAAGATAAAGGGTTCAAAATAGCACTCAAAATGAAAAGAGGAAAGTTGCGAAGTTCATATATGGTTTAACTCTGAAGAATTTGATGTATCATACCATAACTCATCCAAGAAAGAATTTCATTTATTGGCATTAACATGGAAATAGTGAACCCAATTGAGCTAGTATCTACAATCACCTGTATAGGAAGGGACACGCCCAAAGCTGTCTGAATATCAAGAACAATGTTTGGGTTTCCATCCCATTGCACCTCCAACTCCATAGTTACACCAGAATCACCATTTTCAATAATAGAGACTCCTAAACAATACCTCAAAGATTATGAGTTTTACTGCAAACAATTTTATACTTTGTACCATTAAATGAAATGCTTCACCCACATGAAACAACTAAAGCACAGTATGCTAACTCTGTTCCTGAAAAGGATTCATGCAACCTATCTTTAAATTATCAGGACAAGGCTAATAAAATAACTGAAATGATATGTATTGCTCAATACCTTGCGGAACATGCTTGATCATTGCAGAAATTCTTGATTTCTTGAGAAAAACAAAAATAAAAACAACATATGTGACTTTCCTTGCACAGTCTACCAGTAAGCTTTGATAAAAATATGATATAATAATATAATAAGGGTAAATATCATCCGGGTCCCTAAGATTTGGGGTAATATGAAGTTGGTTCACGATTTTAAAACCTTTCAATGAGGTCTCTGACGTTGAGATTAATATTTTATTCGGGACTATTTTCCTAAATTTAAGATTTTTTTCATCTTTTAAATAAAATTTATATTTAAAAATTTAAATAAAAGATGTAAATGCAAAATGACAAAAATACCCTCCATCCCTCTCCCCCAACCCCTCCCCCCCCCTCTTCCACCTCCCATCCCAAACCGCTACCGGCAAAGGCACATTAAAAGGTCAATATATCAAGTAGAAAATTTTGATTATGGTGTGAAGTTACGATAAACAAATCAAAAGAGAATCAATAAGAACGAAGTGTCTCCACTAATGCAAATTGCATTTATCTCCAATCCAGTAGTCTTTTGCAATATTCCTGCAATTACTTTATCAAAGTGTATAAACTTCGAGAGCATGATGGACAAAAAGCTATGGACACTGAGTAAATAGACAACAGTTTTATCCATGAAAAAACTAGGAACAGTGCTTCCCAGAAGGCTGTACTTGTCCAGATTTAAAAAATGATACCATGGAATTGGAAATTGTGTCTACACCACCTATTGATAAAACATAGAACAATGTTTTTTGACATACCAGTAAATTGTGGAGCAACAGTTCCAAGTGTTAGCTTGGATAACTTCAGGGAAGCTAAGACCCCTGCTTTGTATTGCTCAAGAATAGGTTCAACAGAACTTCTTATCAATTCAGAAGCAGCCTGCATTAATCCAAATGAGAAATTATAAGCCAATGTCCCAAAACATGAGGAAGTCATTACCGTAATAGATCAATGTCTGTATATAAGTATTTTGTGCCAAAAAATCTAAATATAACAGGTAAATGTGCTTGCAGGCAGACAACTGTGAAATGAGAATGAGTAATTTACCTCATTGACATAAGGCCATATTTTGATCAGTTCCAGATTAAGCCAGTCCAGCTGCAACATAGAAAACAAAAAGTCTAGCTCATGAAGGGAGAGTTGTAGCCTTCAGGGATATCAATTTAAGGTTGAAACAACCAACTCAACTTCTGTCGTTGTGTAAAAACAACCCATGATGGATAATACTGAGCTGGAAGAAGTTTCTTTGTATCTTCCACTGTCATCTTTGCAAATGTCGCCACCGTAGCAGCCTGATTAAAAGCAATCAAGCTAAGATGAAACTGCAAACGACTAAGAAGATAAATTCTCATTTGATTTAACAAAGTAAGAGAAAAGGAAGTCTTAAGAGTCATTTAATCTGAAATGCAAATTGATCCTGAAACTAAGACGAACTTGGCAGTTCACATGCAAGACATCATTAACAGGAGTCGGTTGATGGAGCATATTCTCTTGAGAAATTTATGCTTTTTTCAAAGAAAGAGGTTATGATCTGCTGCTCCGAACTAAATCAGTATTTAGAGCCCCAGCAAGGTAGAAACTTCTCTAACAGAAACTGTGCTCACTTCTATCAACCGCTTGACCAAGCCTTTTGCTCCCTTTCTGGAACCCAAAGATGGTTGAACCTAAATAAGAACAAACACTGGAGTCTGGTGCATTCTAAATCAACAATAATTCAAACTTGGTCACCATGTAAAATCCTGCTAAAATTTTACTCTCCATAACCACTTCTTAAGCTCTGCCCCTGGTCTACACAACAGCTCTGTTAACCAGCTCCATTCTTCAGAATCATAAACCCCCTGGTCAATATGCATTTATCTTCAACTATCAATCCGCACATTTTCAGTAACTGACTAACAAAGATCTCCACCTCTAACTAAGAACAGCTCCAAAAAGAGACAAAACAGACACTACAATTACCCATTTGTACGCCGCCTATAGTGGATGTTAAATCTCTACACTGCATATGTGCATCAATGCCACTGGACAAAAAACAAGAAAAGTGACGAGCGGAAGATTACCAGATCGACGCGATGCTTGGCCCGGACGTTCTCCGAGCGGACAAAAGCGACCATCAGTCCGACTCCGAAGGCAATCCCGAGAAAAAGGCCCAAGAAGAACCCCATTATAGGGTAATAAAAGGCGCGATAAGAAATAAGCGTTCTACCCGCAGAAACCAACTAAAAGCCCTCGTCCGCCATGGCTGCAACGGAGAAAAATAACTGAAGGAGCATGTATAGAAGACATTCAAAGCTCGGGAATCTTTCCTTCTTCGGATCGACACACCGGAGAGAGAAAGACAGATTTTATGGCGCTTTTCTTCGGATCTCGACCTGCGCTTTTCTTCGGATCTCGAGCTGTGGAGGGGAGCTTTGGAGCAGAAGCGATCTGCCTCTATCATTCTCTCTCTATCATTCCGTCGGGCCGGCCGAGTGCCGCCCACTTTCTTCGTTCTTCTTCTCCCATCTGCACTCCCCCGCCGTGCGTACACGTGGCGAATGACTAAACGGAGTGGAAATTAGTAGAACTTTGTGATGCAATTATTTATGAGCAATAATTACCTAAAATAACTGCATATTTAAATTCTATAATTTTGATGATCTGATATTAAAATATTTATTTTTATTTATATTTTTAATTAAAATATAAATACAATTACAAAAAACTTACTTTAATTATGTAACACTAGCTGATAGAAATTATAAGATTAAAATATGCAGACATTTTTTATAAGTATTTCTTACTATTTATTCCTAAAAATAATATTCTCTAAATTCATTTATTACTAGAATAGTTATGACTTTTTAGTTTATAATATTTTATGGAATATTTAATTCAGTATTATTTTAATATTATATTATATAAATTAAATAGTTTGATATCTAAATATTATCTTCTAAATAATAATTTTATTTATATATATTATTAAATTAAATAATTATTTTTTCTAGATAATATATAATTATAAAATTTAATTTTAATTAAATTAAAATTAAAATTGAATGAAGATATTTTTATTAAAAATTATGAATGATATGAAATAAATTAATTTTTATTTTTAATTATGTGTATAATGTGAAATATAGTTAATTTAAAATATTAAATTTTACGAGTGATATGATATGAATATTTAAAATTAAATTAAGTTAATTTTAACTTGATTAAATAAATAGTCTATAATATTAAAATAATATTGAATCAAATATGTTCTAAATTTCTTTTAAACAACTCATATAATTTTTAATGATTTTAATTAAGTGCAATTATTTTATTTCATTGAGAAGGTACTTAGCTCAATGTTACAATGACATTATTTATGTTATTTGAAAATTTTAATTGTTTGATTTAATAATATATTTAAATAATATTATAATTTTTTTTAATATTATTACTGTAATTAGGCATTTAATTTAATGTTATTATCTTTAATATTATATCACATCATATAAATATTTTAGTATGTTAATATTATTTTTAAGTAATAATTTTATAATTTTTTACAAAAATTATATACATGTGCCATTAAAATAAATAATTATTATTTTTGAATAATATTTCACTAAAACACTGCCTTAAAATTACATATAAACTTAATTAAAATAAAAAAAATGTAGAATTAAATTAATTTTTTATTGTATATTTAATATAATAATTATAATTTAAAGATAATATAAATACCTAAATAATATTGATATGCACAAATATTTACATCACTTCCTAAATAAATATTTAATTACCAATTTAGTTTCAAAAGTGATAAAGCTCCACGTAGTAAATAAAAAAAAGTTTTAGTTAACAATTTATTTTGTTAAATCTTAAAATGTATATACCATAGAGAAATAAAATTTATAGTATGTTAAATTTTTTATATTATGTGAAATAATGTTAAAAATTATATTTAAAATTTATTTATGATATAAAATAAAATTAATTTTTTATATTAAAATTTATGAAAAATATGATATTTTTTTGAGTTTTTTTAAATAAATGAGGCATAAATTTGTAGTATAAATGATTACATTTTCACTACCATATGGTTCATGTCTTAAATATTATATATACAAATAAATTATGAGATTTGAAATATGTAGAAATAAATTTTAAAATGATATACAAATAATTATGAGATTTGATGTGCGAAATGTAGATGTTTAAGAATGATACATCCTTATAAACCTTTAATTAACTCATATTAGATTTTTTTTTTATTAACCATTGAAAGAATTTCTATTTGCTCTGAGGTACCAGCATAAATTTAGACAGTTTTTATTTTTTATGTCCTTAAAGGCTAATATTAAATAAATAAAAAAATCACCACAAGCCGTCACTGAATTAATGAATTTAATGAATCACACGAGACTGATTAAGTCTTTATTTGATTAAAGAATAATTCTTTAAGTTTAAAAAAAATAAAATTATCTTATTGCAAATATATGATATTTGTGAATATTTATGATATTTATCTTATATAACATTCGTTCATAATTTAATTTTTTTTAAAGATAATATTTATGAATCATCACGTATAATAATTGTCTATATAATATTAACATATAACATAGCATTTAAAAATTATGATGCAAATATCACATCAAATTTGAATTACACTGATTCCATTTCGTATCACAACATAATCGAATCGAACTAAAATTGAGTTTCATATTTTCAGCAAAATACTAAATAACTGAAGTACGACACCAAGTCCACCACCACAGTTTGAATCAAGGTTTTAAAAATCGGACCGGACCGATCGGTTCAACCGGTCGAACCATGAACCGGTCAGCCAACCAGTTCGGTTTAATTTATCCGCTTAAAACCGGCCAGAACCGGTCTAAATCGCGGTTCAACCAGTCAACGGTGAACCGGTACAGTTGGACCTGTTGAGTTTAAAATTTTAAAAAAAAAATTCCTAAACTCTGGGTCCCTAACTCAGCCTCTGTTCTGCGGCCTTTACTTGCGCGACAGTCACGAACTCGCGATTTCTCTTGCCTCGCACTCTCCTCTCCAGCCCCCATCCTTTCGAAATGATTTAGTATTTTAGTATTTTAGTATTTTAGTGATATGAAATGATAAAATGATTTAGTGTTTTAATATTGATAAAGCATACATTTGTTCAGATCTTTTAATGATGTACTAAATATTATACTCAATTTGTGATTTGCGAATATTTTGTTGGGTTATTGTTATTTCGATTTGCTTGAAATTATTTTTTGGGTTATTGACATAAGATATTATTTGTTAAATTTAATTATAAAATATTTATTTTATGTCTAATTATTATTTTGATGTGTGAATAATATATATCTTAACTATATTTATATTATATTTTATTAGTTTTTTTAATTTTTATTTCATCCCGGTTCGACCCGGTTCGATTCCAGTTCAATCATTGAACCTTAAACCTTTCAGTCTACCGATTCTGAAACCTGTCCGGTTTTCAAAACCTTAATTTGAATCCAAAATTAGGATTGACAGTAATATTAGTGAATTTAAACCACTCCTTCCATTATTTATGGTTCTTCAAAGCTATTTTCTGATTTTTACGCATATAAATCACAAAATTAACGTTCAATAGTTAATTTTGGAAATTTTAAGAACGGGAAATATTTAATAATCTTTATTTATGAGCATCTACTTTTCCGTTCAGTATCTAATCCAGCTTCTCTCCTTTTTTATCTTTTATCATACCAACCTAATTTTTCAAAAAAAAGAATTTAATACAACTGTTAAATTTTTGAGATAATTATCTACATATCACACAATTTAATTTTATTTATGCCTTACCCATCCATTTTTAGTTAATTACACTATACACACTCAAAACATTACAAAATCTTACATACACACATTTGAGTTAAAACTTAATCAAAATCTATTTGAAAAAAAATAAATCATTAAAATTATATTTTTACTCTTAATGGTATATATTTTTCTTTTCCTCAATACTACACTAAAGCGCTGATTTGTCCTAAAATCAATAAACATCGCGGATGTCTCCTTCCTTTACCGCCACTTAAATATTAAGATTTTAGGATTTTCACTCAAAATATATTTAAATATCCTTAAAATATAATGATGAACGGCTTAGATTTTTTGTAATCTAACTATAGTTAGATTATTGAAAAATTATGATTACTTATTATAATAAAAATAAGTTAAATATGTGTATGTAAGATTTTATAATGTTTTGAATGTGCATAGCATAATTAACTAAGAATGAATGAATAAGGCATAAATAAAACTATATTGAGATGAATTTTTGGCTTTAATTGGCCCATTAAAACGATTTTTTTTTTAAACAAACAAACTCATGTATTTTAGAATGTACAGAAAAATTATTGAGTTCATGCAATATATAAAATAGGAATTTTATAAATTTTTCTTTTCGTATATATATTTCATGATTAATAATTTGTTTTTTGGTTTAAATAAACATTTTTTTCTTTACATATGCTGATCCTTGTTTACTTAATAATTCTTTTTTGTTTTGTATAATTTTTTTTTTTCGTTCGTATAGAAAAAAACAAAAAAATGCATATACAAAATAAAAGAATGTCAATAGTAAAAAAATATTTATACAAAATATAAATGTCAATTAACAATGATTTTCACACCATTTCTTGCTTCACTTTGCCACTAGTTCCTGTATGCCAATTTGATGCGTGTGGATAGACTACTGAAAATCCCATGTGGGAGTTGCTCGTGCTCAATAATTTCTCATATAAACGGTAGTATAATGAAAAGTTCTTACCGTTATAATAATATTCATTAGACCTATTGAAACTTCTCGAAGACGTACCCCGACATTCAAAAATTCGAATTAGTCTGCATTCAGGTCCTCAAGTACCAGGGTCTAAAATTTTTTTTTTTTTTAAAACCTGCAGTTAAGTAGCTCTTACTGCTTTCTTATGCAATTACATGCATAAATATTTCCATGGTAAAAAAATCTACATCACTTTAACTTAATACTCAAGAATATATATATATACGTACATATTGATAGAATACTCGAACATATTTAAAGTCAGACGAGTATAAAATATGCTATATTCTAAAGCTGGGGATGAAGAATTCGACCGTTTGTTTCCTTCAGATTGAGATTAACTGCTTGAATCTCTCCTAAGACTACTGTATTCTTTTCTAATATCCCACAGCTGCTCAACAACTTCTTTCATCACTGGCCGACTATCACGAGTAGGAGCAGCACATTGGAAGGCCAAATCAAGCATTTTTGCCACAATTTCAGGATTTACTTCTTCCTGCAACTTTGGATCTAATACTTCACTTAAATTTCCTTCATTGTACTTACGAAAAGCCTGAAAATCAAGAGTTCTGGCATCTTATTTCGGCTATTTGATGCAAGAGAGTGAATAACAACGAGTTTAAGAGGTATCGTGCATTACCCATCGAATGGTAATTCTTTCCTCGATGCTTCTCTTCATTTCAACAGGACGGCGTGCTGAAAGTATCTCGATGAGCAGTATGCCAAAAGAAAATACATCACTTTTGGTTGTGAGTCTAAAGGTTCTTAGGTATTCGGGGTCAAGGTAACCAGCTGTTCCCTTTATTCTGGTGGAGATGTGAGTCTGATCTGCACCGCTCGGTCCGGTTCTTGCAAACCCGAAGTCAGAAACCTTGGCTCTTAAATTTTCAGTCAGAAGAATATTAGATGCTTTCACATCTCTGTGGATTATTGTTTTTTCTGTTCAAAACACCATAAAAGATAATTGTTAGATATACTATTGCAATACTTTAGTTGGAATTTACTATTTCAATACTTTCTTGCTAGTGCCCAACGTTGACTCGATTCACTTAGTTTTTGACCCTAGTTGCAATATGCTATTGGAGCCTCTACTAGCTAGACATTAAGAATGCTTTTCAAAGTGGGGATGAAAAGAGAGTAAATTTGGAGCAACCTCTAATTTTTGTTGCTCGGGAGAGCAGGAATTAGTCTGTAAATTAAAGAAATCTCCATATGAAGTGAAGCAGTCTCCTACAGCATGGTTTGAGAAGTTTTGTTCTGCTTTACTGGAACTTAGCATGACTAGAATTAGGTTAGACCATTCTGTGTTCTATATGAACTCAAAGACAATAAGGCAAATCATGTTGATTATATATGTTGATATCATAAGTCATAACGATAATGATAATGATGGATATGCAGGATGAAGGAACATCTATAAAACAAAAAAATTCCAAATAAAAGATTTAGGGCAGCTAAGGTATGACTTGGGCATTCAGGAAACAGGGTTAGAGGGAGATATCATCATTTCCCAAAGAAAGTATATCTAGAATATGTTAAGAGGCTAGTATGTTAGGATGCAAACTAGTTGATATTCTCATAGATCCAAATGTTAAGCTTGTACCTAAACAGAGTGAGTCTATTCCAGATCCTAGCCAATATCACAGGTTAGTAGGAAAGTTGAATTATCTTACTATAACTAGACCAAGCATTTCATTTGCAGTACGTGTATAGTCAGTTTTCAAAGTCTCCTCACACTATTCATTAGGATGTAACTATGAGGTTATTGCATTACCTTAAAAATGCACCAGAAAAAAGTCTTTTATACCAAGATCGAGTCATCTAAAGGTGATGGGCTATATTGATGCTGATTGGGATGGATCACTTTTTGACTGATGCTCTACCCTACGTATTACTTGGAAGCAATTTAATCTCCTAGAAAAATAAGAAGCAGAATGTTATCACTCGGTCTAGTGCCAAGACAGAATATAGGGCAATGACACTAGCCATTGGTAAAACTATGCAATTGGGGTTCACTCAGTTAGAACCTATGTAATTGTATTGTGAAATCAAGCAGCTATACATACTGCATCAAACCTAATATTTCACAAAAGGACAAAATATATCGATTGTCATTTTATTAGAGATAAAGTGCAATCCAAGGATATTGTCAATATATATGTGAACTCCAATGATTAGTTAGCTAACTTATTGACAAAATCAATGAGGGGTCCTAGAATGAATTATATTTACAAGAAGCAGAATTATGTGTGATACAATCTCCAACTCAAAGGGGAGTGTTGAGAACAAAAATGTGATTATAGAATAATTCTAAGAAGTACGTATTGTATGTATTGTACTTGTATATATGCCATTATTGAAGTGAAATAAATTGACCGGTTCATTTTTCATATAACAGGGGCCACTCCAAAGCTTGACTTTAACTACAGTTAAACTTAAGTATCATATTATGAACAATTGTCACATGAAAACGGTGATTTAGCACCACAATTGATATCTGATTTGCAGAATAAGTACCTGCATAAAGATGGAGATAAGTTAATGCATGAGCAACATCAATAGCTATTTCAAGTCGTTGATTCAAATCCAGAATGTGCCCATGCAGACCTGGTAAAGGAATTAAAAGTTTATCCATCACTGAACTCAAGATAGCAGATGGCCACAACAGTTTATGCAGCTTACCATCTAGGTGCTCCCTTAGAGTACCATTAGAAACAAATTCTGTAACAATAATTTGCTCATTCCCTTTCTCAGTGTAACCAAGTAACTTCACTAGGTTCCTATGCTCTATTTTAGCAAGCAATTCAACTTCATTACTAAATGCCTCTCTGATAGCAGCAAATTCTTCCTGCCCCATAAATAGCAAAGCATGAATAGTAAATAAACATTAAGCAGACGTTAAGCATGAATAGTAAATAAAAAATTTACAGAAGTTAGAAAAACAAGAAAGATACAATAACAAGGCCTTAATCCCAAACAAATTGGGATCAATTGGATGGATTTCCTCTCTTCACCATTCAGCTAATCATAAAGTAACATTCTTTCAAACACAAGTGAGTCAAGATGATGTGTACTTATATCCTAAATCACCGTTGGCCTCCCCCATTTTTTGGTGTTGTGAATTGGATCCCTTCGCATTCACTTACAAGGATCTCTATATGTCAACGGTGGAGATGAGACTACACCTTGCTCATTTTATCCTCTATATTGTAACAATAGTTGTACTTCACAATCAAAGTCAATATTACAGTGAGTTTTACTAAATGAAAACACAGAAAGCCTGGGCCCAGGATCACTTGCAAAAGCTTGCGACCATGAAATAAGTAGTGCAGCAGTAATGAAGCGTTGATATGGGACATTTAAAAAGGTAATATTAGAACATGTTTACATAGTTTCCACAAAACAAAAAATATTGCGTTCTAAAAAGCATTGAGCTAATACTCAAATTTTGGCTTCTTGCAATCAGTCATAGATGAAAATAGGCAACTGATGGGGACACAAATCAGCATTGAATTAAATAGCTAAGATGATGTCAAGTGCTGAATCAAAATTTAAATTCAAATTAATTAGAACTATTAGAGATTTCTATATTAGCTTTATTTAGATCTGATTTTATTTGATTTGATTCAGAGCATATTTGAGAGGTTTGAAAGACTCACCATATTTGGAGCTGATTTTATTTTATTGTAATAGAATTAGTTTCATATTTGCCTTTATTTATTTGGTATTTTATTTTCTGCATTCAATATTGTATTTTCAAATTTTTTTATGGGATCTCTCTATATAAAGAGGTCGCCTTGCATTGTAAAGAGAATAGCATTTGATAAATAAAATTATGTTTGAGTTTTCTCAGAGTCTAGATCCGAGTTAAGGGGGACGATATTCCGGTGAAGGAAAGGGTAGGGTTAGCCTTTGGTGAGAATTCTCAAATTAGCCTAGTGATCCACTTTTCAAAAAAAAAAAAGAGATAAAAAAAATCTTTGCACACTCACCTACCCTCGAAGCTTGCTCCGCTCGCACCACCTTCGCCTCCGTCGACCCGCCGGCTACCCGCGAGAGCCAACAATCCCGCCGTCGTAGCTCCAACCGTGCGGCCAGCTACTGCCTGTGGATGAGTTGCACCCAGTTGGTGTATCCTCACACCATTATCAATCCAGTATGGCCCGTGCAATACTAATAACCAACATCATTGCGATGCTAACATCGTGTTGACTATAAGCATCGTAAGAGTTGTAGACCCTCAATGGAGCTTGGCATGAAAAGGGTAAGCGAGTTGGGTTCAAGACTTACAACTTGGATCGAGCCCATCTTCCCACCTCACAGTCACCATTCTCTCTTCCACAGTTCCCAAAAGATTTCGAGTATATGAGTTGCACCCAGTTGGTGTATCCTCACACCATTGTCAATCCAGCATGGACCGTGCAATACTAATGACCAACATTATTGCGATGCTAACATTGTGTTGACTATAAGCATCGTAAGAGTTGTAGACCACAAGTTGTAAGTCTTGAACCCAACTCGTTTACCCTTTTCATGCCAAGCTCCATTGAGCCCTGCCCCATTTGTATGGTAAAAAATTCCCTTCGAATCAATTAATCATTAATTTATAGACTTTGATTGCTCATTTTGCTGATTTGAGTAAGCTCTAAATTGAGAGACATGATACTTTAATTGAAAACAAAATTTACTGTTGATTTTAATTTAGAGAAATCATATTTAATTCTAAACATTGGGTCCATAGTTGAATTTAATCAAATGCCTTGATCAAGTTAGGTAAATTGTGTATAGGCCCTTAGAGTTGGAAGGGAGTTGCAAATAGGTCACAATTTTTTAAAATCCGAGATTTAGGTCCCCAAAGTCATGTCTGCGCTATCGTTAGGTCCCAATAACTATGTTGTTATTAAAAATGATAAAAATGATTTCTTTGCTCTTATTTTTTTTAAACTGCAGCTCTTTCTCTCATCCATTCTCTCTCCATCTCCCTTTCTCTTCTCCCAGTAAATTTTAAAATTAATTTTCTTTATAATTTATTTTTAGTTTAATAATGCTCTCATATATTTCTTACTAGTAAATAAAATGTAAATTATAAATGTAAAATACAAAATTAAAAAAATTAAAAATTACATTCTCATCATCACATTCTTCTTTAAAAAAATTAAATTTTACAAATTGAAAATATTAACAATTTAAAATAAAAGATTGAAACTAATTTCCCCCCTTCTTTTTCTATGCTTTAAAAATTAAAATAAAAAGGTAAACATATTTAACTTAAAACATTTATTCCAACAGATTATGTCATACACAAAAATGCTTAAAATCTAAAAGTACAAATTTAAATCAAATTCTAAAATTTAAACTTGATAAATAAAAATTGAGTAAATTGCACTTGAGCCCTTGAAATTGAAAGCGTATTGCAAATTAGTCCCAACTTTTTAAAATTTTCATTTAGATCCCTCAAATCAATTTTGTGTTGTTCTTAGGTCCCTGAGATTTGGTCCTGCTTTTTTAGCAAGTTTTTTTTTGGATGGAAACTGTGAAAATTAATGAAAAAATTATATAAAAAAACCTTTTTGGGGACAAAAATGCCTCTCTCCTATATTGCTCTTTAGTTGGGATGATGTTTTTGTTATATACTCATAAGAAAGTATTTAAATTTTATGTATTTTTCTAAAATATTTATAATCAAGATGTATTTAGATTTTCTAATTAGGCTGTTCTTTTATTTAATTGGGTTGTTTGAAATTCCCTTAAAATTCACTTGGATTTTACTTGATCTGATTTTAACACACTAGAAATAAAATTAATTCAATGCGCAATCAACTTGATATCCATATAATACGATGTATTTAGATTTTCTGATGTATTTTTAAAATATTTTAAACATATAATAGGTTATACATGATATATATTGAAGTAGTTAGGGTATAAGTACATTTATAATATATATAAATTTAACAAAAAATATATTTATTAAATATAATATGTAAAATCAATATTTGAATTGGAAAAGTAAAATAAAAAATTAAGGTCTATTTAACTCAAACATTGACTTCTTATTGTAATCAACTCGAATCAAACTCAACCGTAACTCAAAAAATTCAAGTTTGAGTTGAGACTAGTTCACTTGAACTTAACTCATCATTAGTATTATTAACTTATCACAAGGAGAATAAAATTTCTCATAAACAAAAATAAAAATAAATTTTTAGTTTGAATTTAAATCAATTTAACTTAAATCAATGATCCAAATGCAATGCGCTTTAGACACCTTAGGTTAGTCATATAAAATGCTGATGGAATAGATAATGGTGTCATTAGTAGGATCCGAGCAGGATTAATAAAGTGATGGAATGCATCAAGTGTATTGTGTGTGAGAAAATTTTCATTTAGACTTCAATGTAAATTTTATAAAATAATAATAAGAACAACGATATTATATAGTGCAGAATGCGGACTTACAACACAAAACATACAAATAAGATAAGTGTACAGAAATGAGATAAGTGAATATACCTGAAAGGATAAGATGAGAAATAAATATACTCGCGAGACGATTGAAGTATCTTCAATTGAAGAAAAGATTAGAGAGAATAGACTTAGATGATTAGGACATATAAATCATAGGCAAAAAGAGGTTCTAGTAAGAAAAGTTGAATTATTGGATCTTGTTTATATAAAAAGAGGAAAATGAAGGCCAAAAAAGACATGATAAAAAACTATAAGGAATGATCTTATACATTTGAAGCTTAATAAAGATTTGTTATTTGACAGAGTACAATGGAAACAAATGATTCACATAGCCGACCCCCACTTAGTGAGATAAAGGTTTGGTTGATATTGATGTTTCTTAATTTATTATAATAAGTACATTTTTAAAAAATATTTGAGTTTTTGGCCCCTTGATATTACCGATTTAAAATTTACACATCGTATCCCACATCACAATAAGCAAAGAAGAAATGATATTCAAGCTATCTGTATCAAAAGAAATATGGATAACGCCTAAACTGATGAGTATAACAAGGTTAATGTGACTTCCAAACCAAACTGGATTAAGAAATCGGATTAATATTCCGTGCAAATTTAGGCTAGCAACAAACCAATTTTTCTTTACTATTATTTTTTATTTTTCTTTTTGAAGGTGAATTGTGTTTTCACTGAAACATAATAAATCATGTAAGTTGGGAGTCCAGTAATCCATACTTTCTATAAACATTTGCATTTAAATAATCAATTGCAAATCAAATGTTTTATTTCCTTTCACGTTGGATTCCCAATTATGTTTTCTCGCATACCATACAAGAATCCTACCTTCTATATACTTGGCCACTCATTTAAATATTCTATACCATACAAGGTTTTATTTGCATCCCTAGGCCATGGAAAATAAATGCTTCAACGTTAGGAAAATGAATTGCCAAATATGAGATTACCTTCTTTGCCCGTTTTATGGCCACAATTCGGCCATCAGGCAAAATACCCTTGTATACAGTTGCAAACCCTCCTTCGCCTAACTTAAGCAAAGGTGAAAAGTTTTGAGTTGCTTCCATTATCAGATTGATATTCAGTTGTAATGATCCAATTTTGCTTTGTTGAGGAGACAATGAGAAACGAGATGGACTTGGGGGTGCTTTCTGTGGAGTTGGTGGAAATCTGTCAGAAGATGTAGATACTTCAAAAGATGATATTGAATCAACTGCAAAAAACAGAATTGCTAGGTTAGAATGTCACAGATAATGACATTCATCCTACAAGTGCAACACTGAAACAGAAAACCATTATTTCAGCCTCTAAACTTAAAAAATAGAACATTTAAGGTTTCTTGTGTCATTTGCGTCACAACCTTTTTAATCAGAAAGAAATTCATCCTGTACTATACAAAAATGAAAAGGAAAAGCTAAAACCATAAAAGTAAGTACATCATCGACATTTATGCTGGAGGTTTTTTTTTTTAATGCTGGAGGTAGTTTTCATGCGCTCACTACTAGAACTAGCGATATCATTGCATTATTGCATATATCTGTATATCTTAACCGATGCATTTCTTAATCAATCAAATTATTCTGCCAAGACATCAGATGAAATACTAGGAATATCCGAAGTGTGGTGAGGCAAATCAATAAATCATATCAAGAAAACACCGCTAAGATATACACTGTAAAACTGACCAAAAAGCACCCAGAGAGTAAAGAACAAAATGCATATAAGCTTTTCATAAGCTACCGATCTAACTCACTTGAATTTTGTTCTTTGTTTATAACACTTCGCTCAAATGTTTCTTTCTTCTTCGAATGAAAGCAGGAACATATTTTGGCAAAACAAAATAGAACCATCACGTATACTGCCAAAGATTTTCTCTCAGATGAAGAAGTAACCCTTGGTTTTTCTGACTTCTTGTGTTAGTTCATTGGTGCTTTGCGGTGGATGCAGTAGAAGTTCTCAAATAACTTTTCAATGTGCAATCACTGCAATCAATAAACCAGAGAGAGTTACAACTCAACCACAAACCTCATTATTTTAATTTAAAAAAGAAGACAAGCCACACTGATCAGGGAAACTCTCACTCCATAGGTCAGCATGAGAAAAGTTAATAATAAATTTCATCCAGGCCTTGGAGGTTGGAACCCACTTGCAAGTAGACCACAACTTTTGGATTACTACAATTAGATCCCTGATATTTCTGCGTCCTTTATAATGTTCATTAATGCAAAAATCAAAACTGCCCTTGGTAAACAAACTGTACCAAATCTATCACCCAATTCTTCAATAGGAATCCATTCTCGGCCGAGCTCAGTTTGCGTGGAAAATCTTTCAGTGGTAGGCAGTTGACATGATTCAATCATATTTCAAAATTCTCAACTTCTAACTAACCCAATAAATAGACAAGAAAATGAATTGCATCAGCAAAAAACTCAAAAAATAAGAAAAAGGAAGAAGGGAGGATAGATATATAGCAAAATGGAATTTTGGAAATATTACAAACGATTGGCCTTTGAATAGTGCCGGAGCAAAAACCTTAAATCAGGGGTGTCAAATAAACTATTTACAATAACATTATAAAAAATTTAAAATCAATTACTTACAAAAATACTAAAAAATTTAAAAATCATAGTAGGATAAATAATTCATCTTACATAAATTTTAAACATAATGAAATGATATTATAATTAATTTCGATGAGTTTTTATATTTTGAAAGCATTGCAGTATCAACTAATTATCAACTTTATTGAATATATTCCTTATAATAAATGTAATCAACCAATCATTCATCTAGAGATCACCAATCTTATTTTATAGTCGACTTTTCGCAATACTCATTGCTTAAAATGTGTTTTTTACTATTAAAGTGGCAACTAGAAAAATCAATGTTAATTTTATACACAAATAAACTAATGTATAAATGATATATCTATTAATTTTCATGAATTTTTCAGCAATGCTACAAATTCGATCAACTTAACTTTATTAAAAGTAAAAAAAAAATAGATTACTGGGTTTAGAGACTCCAAACAAGAAGCAGATAAAATTTTTTTAATTGTTATGGGATGCAATAAATAAATATTATATAAATTAACAATTAATAATTTAAAATATTATATATATCATAAACTATCACAAAAATTTAGGGGGTGCAGTTACACCCCCTTAGTTCAATGTGGATCCGCCACTGCCTTTGAATTTAACAGTAGATAAGAAATTGATATTCTCTGGGTGTTGAAACAAACTGAAAACCTCAAAACAACCTGAAGGACCAAGAAGAAGTTCCAAAAATGTGTTCGGGACCCAATTTTAGTTAGGAGGTATTTGGTTCAATGTTATTGCGATGCTATGTCGTGTTATTTGAAGAAAATACTAGAAATCATTGCACAAAATTATAAAACTGTACTCTAAGTTAGATGTCACATCCCATATAAATAAATCAATGATATCACTAAAGGTTGAGATTTTAAGGGTAAATTACATTTAGATCCTTGAACTTCAATAATAACTAATACTTTAGTCCATGGTATAACGATGTCGAACCAAACAAATAAAAATTGCTAGATAAAATAGACATCTAAATAACAATAAAACATAGATTCCATTGAAAAAAAAGTACCTTAAATTCAAAAATTGAGATGTGGTTGCAAGTGTAGTTCAACCTCAGGACATGGATGTAATTTACCAAAAGATAACAGTACAAACTAATCACATAATACCGATTGGAACACACGCAAGGAGGCAACAAACTACTAGTTAAAAGCAAAACAATCCAAGTAAACCTTGAAAAATAGCTAGAATCCATTGACCATTGACCCAAGCTTGGGAACGCATTCCAAGCAGCTTCAGTCTTCAGAGAAGGAGAAAGCTGTACCACTCCTTCCAAGATAGACTTTCAGAATTAAGAGAACGCAAATAAGGAAACCTAAGAACTGCACTCTTTCTGGACTCAGTAAGTTCTACATATTTTCTCATATCAAAAAAAAAAGTTCCACATATTTTCTGGAAATGTTCAACAAAAAGATGCAGACCAAGGGAAGTGTTCTAATCGGGACAATTAACTCTAAAATAAACAAATACCATCAGAAATAACAACAGCAAATACATGATTGTGTTCTATAATAAAAATTTCATTCAAAAATCATATCAATAATTGCTCAACAATAGAAGCTCCCAATCCAAGAGGCAGAAATTACCAGAAATATTACCATATTCCAAGACGGCAATACCCTTTAACTCCTGACGAAAATAAGTCCTCCCAATCAGCAACGATTCTTCGGCCGTAGAATCAGAATCGGAGCGCCCATTAGCCAAGCAAACCTTATGGCGTCCAAAATCAAAACCCTATCACAAATCCCCGATCAAGTAGAATCTCCACAAACCCTCTAAAATCTGAACCGCAATTCTTCGATTGACCGGCCGCTGAGCGATCAACAGAAACCTCCGCAGAAGACGAGAGTACAATCAGCCGCAAATAGAGAAGGAACAGAGCCATCGCTAACCAGTCCACGCAGAGATAACCCTAGAGAAGCCCCCATCGGAGTGCTGATTCAAGCTCTCTATGCCGAGCTCTTAGAGGAGATACCTGTCTCAGCTTATCCCGTGTTCCGTACTGGCGGCGGCGGTAGAAAGCGGTGACGTGATCCAGTCATCTACTGCTTGAAGGAGGGGTGACCGTAGAATCTGCTTACCGCTACATAAATTAAATAAAAAAAAGAACTACCGACTTTTAAATTTTATCCTGATTTTAAGGATAACTTGCATCTGAGAACCTGAGTTCAGGATACCATTGCAAATTAGTCTAAATCTTTTTAAAATTTTAATTTTAGACCCTGCTATTAGCATTGCAGTTTTAATCTTTCTTTCTTTCGAAAGGTTATCTTTTTGCAAACCTTTCGTGATATAAAAAGTGAATTTAATTTTTTTTTTGGAATAGTCTAAATAATTTATATATTTTAAAAGATCATTATACCCATTTATTTTTACACTTTTTTTAAAAATTTAATAAAAATTTAAAATTTAATCTCTCTCATTTATTATTTTCTTTACTCTAAAAGTTTAAAACTAAAAAAATATAAATAATAATATTACAAAGTTCTATTCTAAAAAGTCAAAAGTTAACGATTGAGAATAATTTTATGATATAATAGTAAAAAATAAATAATTATATCTTAATTGAGCTCAAATAATACTTTTAAAACCTTAAAAACTTGATTAAAATTTTTTAGTTTAAGTCAGGCCACATAAAAAAAATTATAGAAGGTAATGGAGCATAAAACAGGGAATAACTACACGCATTAAGGTAGTGCTTATGAAAGGCTCTCAAATAATATTATTTTATCCAATAGCATATTTCGGATAAAATTCAAATAATATTACAATAGTGGCAGCAAGAGATAAGATGGTAAGAGCTTCTTGGTGATGGCAAGTTACATAAAAAAAAAAATAATTCACATCATTTGGCATAGAAAAATAAAGAGAATTAAAATGTAACTTTTCATTCAAATTTCAGGCTAAAAAAATTCAGCTAAATGCTAAGAAATAAAAGAGCAAAAGCTAAGTTTAATTTCCATCCGAATTAATAATAAGTAATTAGTTTAGAGAGAAAGTACAAACTCTATTCAAATTACTTAACTATAAGTGATAGGATAAATGAGCTATACTCTCAAATTAAATTGCTTGTAATAATTAATTGATTGAAATTTTAATTTAGCACAAAATTAAAACATACCAATGAAAACTAAAGTTTTTTTTACTTAAAAAATTAAAGAGAAAAATACGAGTTAAAACCTTGATAAATATATATATGCTTACATAAATGTCTTAAAAAAAATAAAAAAGAATCCTAATATTATCTAACTTTTTTTGGACTTTATTTAAAACTTAATCCTCAATTGAGATAATAAAACCCCATTAATATACTAAATAAGAAAATTAATCAATAATGACTAATTAATTATAATCATCAAAATCAAAAGATTCAATATAAATTAATATAAAGAAAATTTCAATAGCTCTACCAACAATGTGTGATTTTATTACTTTTTCATTTTCCTTAAGATTCCTTATTTTTTATTATTTAACATAATTTTTCAAAAATATATTTTACTGTTTATTATAATAACTTCAAAAGAAATTTGAGTTTTTTAAACTCATCTGAATTTAACATTCAAAAAAAATTAATTTTTGAGACTATTTCATTTAATATTATCTAAAAAAATTATTAATTTAATAACATTAATAAATAATTTTTTTAAAAACTATTAAATTATTAATTAAAATATAACATTAAAATACCGTATTTAAATAACATAACTCTAAAATAATATCCAATCAAACGTTTCTTAAAAATTACTGAATTTAATTTTGTTAAAAATCTCGTTATTCAATAAAATTTTTATTTTATGAATATTATCTTCATCTTTTATTTAATACTAGCATTATAAAATTAGTTTGCCTTCAATTAAATCTTAAAACTTTAAACTCTTTGGGCCTATTTGGTAGGCAAAATAAAGCGACTTCAACCTTCTTAAAGCGGATTCATTTAATTGAATTCAACAAATATATTTTTTGATCAAATGAAGCCAAAAACAAAAAACAACTTCAAACTATTTTTAAGTCTATGAAACTGAAACCATCCACAACATAATTTCAAGCGAAGCACTTCACTAATCCAAAACCACTTCAAGAGCTGAATTTGATGCTATTTATTTCAAATCCAAATCCGCTATCAAACAAAGGCAAACCCAATCGAGCTCGAGTCAATCGAAATGTGATCAATCCGATTTCGAGCCGATATTGGCTCAGCTTGAAATCGGATTGGTAACAGCCCTACCTATGCTATCTCGTGCATACAAATCATAACAACAACAAAATAATCACAAACTATATAAGATTCAGCTGCAGGTATGCTTAAATCTCTAGTAAACTCTACTTGGAGAGCCCATTTAAACACAAATGAGTCAAGATCATATACGACTATCATATTTCAAGTTTAACATATAAATTTATGAAAATACGAGGTCACTAACAATAATAAAAAGAAGAGAAAATCTTATGTCACCCACAAAATTGTCCCTTATTATTTATTTTAACTCTCCAAAAAGAGTACAATGTGCAATATGATTATATTTTAATCTTGACATTTGCTGATGTGATATATCAAGTTAGAGTTAATCTTATAACCTAATGGCTGAATAAAAATATTCATCTCTTCAGGCACCGTCTGTTTGGCCGTTAAAAATTAACCTGATTTAATTTTAACTAGGTATATCACATCACACATACAAGTTAATATTAAAAATTAATTTTATTTCACATCCTACACACATTACTAAACTAATAATTAACTTATATCACATCTCTCACATATCTCAACATAATAACTAATTTTATATCATATCCCTCATATATCCAAACATAATAACTAACTTTATTTCACATAATTCACAACTTTCAATACAAAAATATCTCTAAGTTTAATTTTAACCTTGTTAAATTTAACCTTACAAACAAACAGACCTGATTAAACAAATAATAAAGGTAATTTTGAAAGTGGCATATGTCGATCTCTCTATATATAATTTGACGCTCAATTTTAGGAACGGTTGAGTAGAAAGTTGACAATGATCACAAATGTAGTAAAACATATATTGTGAAAGACGAAGTATAATATCAACCACAATTTGTAACCCATCTTACGATAATTTTTTTTCCCCCTTTTTTCTCCTTTTATTAGAGTCCTAACAGAGCACTCTTCTGGCAATTCATAGCAAACCTTTAGTCATATGAGAGTTGAAAATTGTAGATTTCGATCCAAATTGAAAATTGTAGATTTAGATACAAACAATTGTTCATGCTTGTTTTCACTTACCCACGCCATATGCTTCAGCCTTCATGATTTTAATTGCTTTTACCAGACAGCAAGTTAGTAAGAGAGGGGACCCCTTGGTTCCTCATTTCTTCTTGAGCTCGCTTTATTTCTTCTGGATCTGCATGCAAAAAATTGTCAAGAGTGCACCAAGTTAATGAAACAAGTAAGTTATCATATCAGCGTAAGAAAAATAATCTCATGGCATAGGAACAAATAAAGTTCAGACATCCTCGTGACATTTAAAAATAAGCAAAAAAGTAGCTAAGATCTTCACCATGTTGAAGAGCAGCCCAAATCAAATTTCCTCTTCTCTCGTAGGATTTTATTTTACGTATCTCTTAATTACAACAAAACTGAATTTATAAAGACAATATGAACCCTCATTGTCACTCAAAAGTCCCCTACATTCGACGTTAGGATCGAAAAGCACTCTAGTACGCAATTTAAAAACAAAGGGAAATAAGAAAGAAGAAACATTAGATTAAAATGGACCACCCAATCCACCAAACAGATCCAAGAGTATTATCTTATTTCAAAGTGCATGGGTGCCAAGTTGCAAGGAAAGCTCATCCCATTGGAGCATTATAGCAAATTTTGGGAATAGAATTCAAAATACCCGAGTTGAAATATAAATTTCAGTATAACCAAAACAAAATTCAGCTAGGCATTCAAATTTTAAAATTTTGAACTCTAAATGGATTAAAAATAAACTTTTACTTTTTAGCTAAAGGGGAGGCATAGGTGGAGCTGGATATATTATTAGGGGCCAATTGATGGATCTCATTTGAAGTGAAAGCAAAAGAATCCTAACTAGTGCAGTGCCCATACAGAAAAATAAGTTGCACTTGAAGGATTGATAGCGAGCCCAGATGACATCCCAAGGAACTGGGAGATTTGGCTAGAGGTGACTCTATAGAGGTGCATTAGCTCATCCAAATTAGATTGCACCGACATAAAGTAACCCGAGAACAACCAAACCTCCAACGACATCAAAAGAGCCATGCAAAGCAATAGTGTGCAGAGAGGAACTTGATAGGAGTATTCAATACAATATATCAATAGGAGGCAACAGGGAACTCACGAACACTACGAGGAATAACAGCAGGATGCAGTGTAGCTGGCTTTAAGGCAGCATTTACAGTAACCATAATAGAAGCAAATAGGACCACATTCACGGCCACAGGAACAACTAAGTGAACTATGACAGGGCGCTGGAACCACTAACACGCATAGTTCCACAGCAAAGAGGGGACCAATGACAGCAAAGTAGTTCTTGAGTACAGCAGACATTGTATGACCTGAGAGCTGTTTGAGGGGAATCCAGTAGTCTTTGGTGAAGTGATATAAGAAGGGATTGCAGGAGGAGTGGGAAACAGTGTGGAGCATCAAGAGCAGTGCATGGATGATGAGGAGAAAGCAGAGAAGAGACAAGAGGAGTTGGGATGATGCACACCTAGTCATACATTACTAAATGCAAAGGAATGTATGAACAGTGCAACTTAGATGATTGAGCTACATAACCATGAAAAGGAGAAAATTCACCAATATTAGGAGAAAACCAAAATCAGTAAGAAAATATAGAATTTACTACAGAATTAGTAAGTTGGTTAGCTGATACTTAGAGCACAATTAAACTATAAGCTAAGCATGAGAGTGACATTCTAAGCAAGTGCCTAAGGCTTAGATCAAACCCAAAGAAATAGTCAAGTATCATCACTAACATAAGCATTGTATCGATACATAAGTTCATAGGTAAGGGAAAGGAAAATAACCATCATAGCCAGTAAATCAACCCAACAACTAGTTGATCTAACATGATGGAGAAAGTAGAGAAGAGTAGGGAAAAATGGAATGGAGGGGAGGGTGACAAGAAGAAAGATACTATAGGGATCTAAACCATCAATCCATGATGAAGATCAGTGTCAATCGGTCGACAATCAACACAGGGTAGCAACAGTGGCAACAGCTAGTTGACCAGGGCAACGATGACAATGGTTGAAAACTCCAGCGATGGCGACTTTCAACAATAGGAGGGCGACGATCAGCAACGGTACAACGATACAGCAACAGTACGGTACAGCCCCAACAACATCAACGAACTCTTAGCGGCAACGATAATGTTGGGGGGGAGCCTCAATTTGGGCCAACACTCAAAACCCTAAAAATTACCCCTAATCCCTCCCCACCATCTACATGTGGCCAAACCCCTTCATCCATAGCCATTAGATCATCTTGAAGTGATTTAATGGCCATGGTTAATGAAGGGGTTTGAGCCATCCTGGATTATTGGACTTTTATCACTCTTGGACCCAATGACTCAATAAAAAAGGAGCCTAATATTTGTGCAAAACAAAAATCCACCCATACAAATAGAGTCAACTCATTGAGGCCCAAAATACTAAACGCAATACCTTACATAACCAAACAAAAATGAAATAAATAAAAAGATGCAACATAATAAAAGTAAAATCTGCAAGGTGTCGCTATAGCCCGTCTGCAGTCACGCTTGGCACCATCGATGGAGTTGGTATCTGGGATGCTTTGCATCATGGGAGCAACTCTTGGGTTCATGCTGGGAGCAGTGCTCGGGTAGCTTCAATCCAACAAATCGGAGACAAGATGATGAGAGCAACACCATGCAGCCACCAAAAACATGGAGCAATAATAACAAGCGCAAAAGACATCACTTGAGCTTTCATTAGAAGCAGTTTAGAGATCCACCAAGAGACCTAGAGTAACTAACGCTCATTAATGATATGTCACATATAGATCTTGTTCTTGAACATATTGTACATGTACTTATATCATTATGTTTTTGTTGAGTTATACATATTTCATAAAACGTAAATAGTGCGGACGATTTTTTTAGCGTATTATACTACGTTAAGTGATTTTTGTTGGAAGAGGGGTATGCCCCTCCCAATTGATTTTTAGGACAACCTTAAAAGAGAAGCTGAATGACTTTAGTACTTTGATAATTTAGTTTAACGCAAAATAGTAAGCCAAGTTTCAAAAAAAAAATCATCTTATCATTCCACGGTACTTTGAGTTTGTGATTGTGCACATAGTTCTAATTTTGGTCAAGTAATAGCTGTTGAGCATCTAATCATATCCTGAATCACCTACAAAAGCTGTTAAGATAGAATAGGCTACCGAAACACAAACATATATAGCTTCACCAAGACCAACATCCACAAATTTTAAGCCATGTAGCATATCATTCAGCTACAAAACATCCAAACATTTGACTCATGCCTTAGTAGTTCCAAAGATTATGATTGGTGCCACACAGTACTATTGAGCTTTTGGTTGCATATGGAGTATTAATGCTGGTCATGCAATGGATGGCTTACCTCTAAGGGTATTCATGAATCACCTATAAATGATGTTAACATCGTAAAGAATTCCACTCTTATGTCAAATCCCACAGGCAAAAAAGAAGAGGAAACAGCCATGCACGAGTGTATTCCCATTTTAAGATTCCTGAATAACACAAGTGACAGACTATAAGGAATGTTCACCCCTTACAATTAGAATATTATACGGTAGTCTTTCTCTAAATGGAAGCCCTATATAGGAATTTCATTTGCCTGAAATATTGATGTAAGGAAACCTATGGGGGAACACTTGAAATGACAATCTATAAGAAACCCCTTAGTTGTAAAATTACCTAAAAGAAGATGATAACTTAGTACATTTACATTAGTTTAACTCATCTATTAAAGTTTTCAAAACAATAACAACCAAGCCTTTATTCCACTAACTATAGTCGGTTACATAAATTCTTTATTTCCATTGCATTCTATCAAATAATAGCTCCACATTTAGTTTCATGTAAGACCATTATTTATAGTTTCTTGCCATGTATTTTTTGGTCTTTTCCTTCTTCTTTTTATATAAGAAATATCTAATAATTTAACTCTCTTTACTAGAGCTTTTATCAGCTTACAGTTGCCCAAACCATGTAAGCCGACTCTCTAAGCTTATTCTCAATTGAGGCTACTTTGACTTTTCACAGATATACTCATTTCTCATAATAGCCCCTTTTGTATATCCGCTCATCCACTTTAGTATCTTCATTTCTGCGACACTTAACTTATTTGTATGTTTTTGATTTGTATGCTAGAATTCAACACTATATAACATTGCTAAAGTTTTCAAAAGTTCATAATAAATTAGCAATTCGACTCCAAAATATTTCTTGTACACCAAACAACCGTATTGTGGACAACTGGACATGGGTAACAAAATATATCAGCCACAAGCTCCAATTAAGGGTTCCAGCCTTAGAAATGAAATGAAGATTTATACTATCATATTAATTGTCATTATAGAATCAATCTCTTGTAATATTCGCATTACTTACCCTCATCATCAAATGATGAGGAAGAGTATGATATAACTAAGTGGATAGACATTTCGTCTCCAAGGAAATACCATCTTTGAAAAAATTCTTGCTTCTCATTTTCAACGCCGAACTTACATAAAGTTCTTTAAACAATTCAAAATTAGGTTTTAAAAATTCTTAATTCTCATTTTCAAACTTCTAACAATACATACAGTTCTTTAGCGAATCAAAATTAAGTGAAAATCCTTTTAGTCACAAATATACATTCAAAATTATACAATCAAATTATTTGCACTATAAAGGCATAGGGATTTAAATTCGCCCAACAATCCCTTCTAGTGACTGTCGTGAACATTGCTAATTTTTCACTGATTCTTGCATTCTAAATTGATACTAAATAATGAGCAAATAAATCACCTTCTTTCAGCAATTGGACTTCAAAACTAAATTTATTGGAGCATCCAATTCACAAGATCTCATTTGATTCCACGAACTCATAACATTTTTCCTCATAACCAAGACTTAGTCTCTTTCCAATAATACTTAAATCTTCACCTTGATCTAGAAAACTTGTCTACGAAATGAATTTATTATACTCAGACAACTTTTAAAGAATGTTCACAAAATCTAAACAGCAGGCATAAATACTGTAAGAACTAAGTCATGTACATATATATATATATAACTAAGTGAAGCACAATACTGTGATTAATAAAGTTAAACGGCTAGCATATATAGGTTGGTACATACCCATATTCTCCATCAATTTTGGCATGAGGAAAACTACGAGGATCATGAAGCCAAGCATCAATCCCATAGGACTTTTCACAATAGACATTATGGAGAACGGCTCCCTTATCTAAAACAGTGATAACAAAAAATTCATTATTAGGCTCTAAGTAGATATTTTTCTAGAACATTCAAACCTACCTCATAGTATTGCTCCTCCCTCAGCGGTTCCAAAACCAGCTCATGAAGAACTCTCCTGTTCTCAGTTAATGCTGCCTGGATTTTACCAGGATTTCTGGCACTAATATCGACTCGAACCTGTGAACTTAAATCATCTCACTGTATTTGCCAAATTGCGATAAATGTTCATAAAGAGGAACTTACAGGTGACAAGAAATAGCCCAATGCAACCACCTCAATCAGATGAGTACCAGCTGGGACATTGAAGCTATATTTGTATTCAAGAAAAGCTTGGGACTCAATACAAATTGACAGCCAAAAATATTGTATGTAGGAAAACAATTAACCTCGTCTTCTGTATATCCAACATAGATAGTACAAAGGTCACAATACGTACAGGTGAAGAGCACCACAAACCATTCAAATACACGGAAATGTAATTACAAATTGGAAAATTTTTGCATACACAACGAATTATTGAAATCATACACAAGATTTGTTTTCTATAGACACATGTACTTGTCATTTTTCTTAATTTATTTCCCACTTGATAGTATTTCACACAACTGAAAAATATACGTGTCGCATGAGAAATAAATTTCACGTATGATTTCAATTGTACGCAGTCCTTACACAATAAAAGTCCTTATAAATCTAAAACTTCCAAGAATTACCTTGCTGAATGCACGTTACTACCAATTTCAGAATATGCGTTGCTACCACCTATAAGCTTACCTCAACAAGACAGAAATTTCTCAAACAGTCATACCAAATGAGGACAAGTAAAGCATGAACAACTGGGAAAAGTAAAAAGGATACAATGAGAAGTAACCATCTGCTCTAGCAAAAGTTACAATCTGACCACCATTAAGTATGATTTTGGTATTAGAGATCTTTGCAGGATGGCCAAATCCATTTGTTCCCGCTCCTAAATAAATACAGTAAGCAAACTGTATTATGACAAACAAAAAAAGGATGATTTGGGAATTAAAGCATTTATAGAGACTGATGTCATCTTCAAGGATATTTCTAGAGAAAAATAACCCTGGCCCAACTAATCATCTCTTTCATCTAAGATAACTGTAAAATGAATCAACATTCAGATAAGGTGCAAAAGGATTAGCAAAATACAATTTCGACTATTTATGGGATACTAGATTCTGACCTCTAAAAGTCATGATTAATATTGAATAGATGTGATAAAATCCAATGAAGTGAGAATACTATCCTTATATATGTGCAATACTAGATTCTGACCTCTTAAAATCATGAATAATATTGAATAGATAAAACATATAGGGCCTATTTGTTTGTAGAGTTTAATTTAACAAGGTTAAAATTAAACTTGAATAGAGATATTTTTTATTGAAAGTTGTGAATGATGTGAAATAAAGTTAGTTATTATGTTGAGATATGTGAGGGATGTGATATAAAGTAAATTATTATGTTGAGATATGTGAGGGATGTGATATAAGTTAGTTATTATTTTGGTAATATGTGTAGAATGTGAAATAAAGTTAATTTTTAATATTAAATTTTATGTGTGATGTGGTATGCCTGTTTAAAATTAAACCAAATTAATTTTAAACTCCCAAACAAACGGGACCTAGTGATAAAATCCAATGAAGTGAGAATACTATCCTTATATATGTGCAATACTCTGAGTTATTGTTCAATATTATCTATATCGAAAATATCCACCAAACAAATCAAACAGACAGAAGTGAAAAAGCGGAAAAAGAGAGGTAAACGAAACAAGCAGCAGGATTTTCACATAGAACCCGAGTGATCGGGAGAAAACGACAATGCTAAACTTGGCGTATAAATCTACTAAATGTGAAAGGAGTACCAAAAGATACATTAACAAAATAGTTCGGCTACGAAGTGAAGAAAAAGAAAGTTATGTGGCTAAAGCAAGACATTTCCTTCACAAGCTTGCTTGTTAAGGCATATGAGTTGATCTAATGGGTATTTAGCTACTTTGTTCATTTGTTCAACTTTGAAAATGAGTAGTACTCATGTAGTCATTTTGCAGGAATTGTTGTATCAATTTGTTATTCTGTTTGATGCAAAGTACCACGATAGGAAGTTGAAGAAAGCTTTCAATGATCTAGAGGTTTCAAAGAAAAAATAAATCGAATAGTCTCAGTTGATCAAAAATCTCTGGTGGAGGCTTGACATGGCTATAGCTGAAAACAAAGGGCTTCAAGAACGCTTGGAGAGCTTCAATTTCTTTCATAATAGGCAGGCAATCATTGAATGCAAAAGGAGTTGGAGTTTCTATCAATAATTAAGAGTTGCCTTGAAAGCAACTGTAAAACTTTACCATCACATCTTTTGAGGAATAATTTATGAGGTGACACTGAGATGCTTGAACATTGCGACATGTATGAACATAAGATTTTGTACAGGGAACCAAATTTTCAATATGATCGCTGAACAGATTTTGATGACTTTCAAGTTTCTTAGCGATATGGAATTCAAAGTTCATTCTTAGATGTGATTACAAATGCTAAGATGAATATGAAAGTGGATGCTCCTTCATCTGTTGTAGAAGCTTCGAGTATCGAGACAAACATTGTAGGAATTGGAAGGAAGTCAATGTCATCCTCGGAGTTCAAGTGGCAATACAACTTCCACTTTGTCTGGCTCAAAGGAAGAAGTCTTGCAATAGTAATAAAGATATAAACTATTGTAAACATTTTAAAGTTGTATAAATAGACTTATAAAACATTTAAGTCATTGTTTGACTATGCATGTTATGTTTCTTGAAGGAAATTTGTTATGTCAATGTGTTGAGTTTGTGTTTAGTCCAGGAGAGGCGCTTGGCCATGTTTAACGAGTTTGCTTCATCACCAAAGTGGATGGAAAGTTACATTTAGGACGAAAGAGGTGCTAAGAGCAAACAAGTCATGTCAAATTTTTGAACTTAACCAAAGATATTTACAAGATGGACCCTTTATTCCTCTACTTTTTAGCTTGTTCAAGTTTCAACGATAGCGCGTTGATGTGGACTAACATCATCGAACAAGATTTAATTTTACAATTTGTTCAAGTTTCAATGGAATCAGACTGACAACATCGAAAAAAATTTACGTTTAAGACTTGTTCAGGTTTGATGTTGGATCATTGAAATGTCCTCCGAACAAGGTCCGATATTGAATGGTGAACATTTTTGAGAGTAAGCTCGACTTTATTTGATGTTTTTGAAGAGAACAATCAAAAATCAATTTTTTGAAAAATTAAAATTTGTACAAGTTTTGAGTATGAGATTCATGCGTGAAACTTCTTAAAGTTGTGCCAGATCAAGTTCTTGGGATAAGGGTTTCATCTAATCTCATTAATCTATGCGTTGGGCCCGACACCTCCACAAACTATGAAGGGGTTTTCCCAGTTTGATTCTAACTTGCTTGGGTTTGTCTCTTCCTATGAGATTTTTGAGCTTGAGGACAAGTTCACCTTATTGGCGAACACTCTTATTATAGTACCTTGAGACTCTCCTTTTGTATTCAAATTGTTTGAGTGCGATTTGATTTCTTCTAGCAAGTCTAGGTTATCCTAACCCAATGGGGATGGAGCTTGCCTAAACATCAAGAAAACTCAGGTTCGAACCACACCATCACAATTTCCAATGGGATGGGGGAAATTGTGGTTTCTAGGATAAATAAAAAAATCCATAAATATTTATGAGAAAAGAAAAATATCAAAAAACAAACGGGGAATACAGATCATACTCCCACCAAGATAAACCATCTACTTCCTAATAAATCACAACTAATCCCAATCGTTTATCCGTTCCAAACCAAAACGCATAAAAGAACATATTGTCGCTCCCTTACTACCACAACCTCAAAAAACCTACTCCGCTTCCTGCAAGATCCTACAACTTCAAACAGAGACAAAAGACCGAGGGTTACCATCAATTTTGATACGGCCTGTGATGGTGTATCCATCGCTCGCCCTGCGACGTTAAGAGAATCCTTCAGAAACGGCAATTCCAAGATTAGAATTTATGAACGATCTAGGGTTTGAGATGAGGACGGGACGGACATACCCTGACGAGAGGGCGAGCGAATAAGGGAGAATGCACGAGAAGAGAACCACAAAAACCGCGGCGTTCGCTGCTGATTTCTCCATCATGCGGATAATTCCTCGAACTCCCTCCTACAAAGGGTTTTGATAGGTCAGAGCAAAACACGACCTCGAAGATGAACGTACATATTGAGAGGTATTTTTGTAAATACTAATATATATAGTTATTTTAATTTAATTAAAATTAATTTGAATGAATAATTTTTTTATAAAATTTATATAAGTTGGTGAAATAAAAGTAACAGTTGCGTCAAGTTTCTAAATAAAAAATCTATCAAAAAAAAAGTTTTTAAATAAAAAGTTCGTAAAATTAATTTTAGACGATTGTAAATACATGCATCCACGTGCATGTATTACAAGTATAAAAAAACTTTAGACTGTTTAGTTAATTATTTGGGGTAATTTCACTTGGGAGCCTAGGTTTATTCGATTTGCTACGCCAATTCATAATTTTGAAAACATGACAGACATATTCCCAAAACTTACTATATAGGTCATTGTGATCCTAATATTTATAAAAAGCTTCCAATAAGATCCAATTAAATATCTTCCATTAAAATTTCGTTAAATCAAAATTTTAACGAAAATACTATTTTTTACCCTTCCATACTTCCAATTTTCGAATGGCCACCACGCCGGCGTCCGCGCGCAGGTGGCCACGTGCATCACTGCGCCCACCAGCATCCACGTGCGGGTCGCTTCAGTGGCGCGCATGGCACTGGCGCGCGAAGTCGCGCTCTGGGGTGACCCGCGCAGGGATGCAGTGACCCGCGCGCGAACTCCCGCGCGTGTACGTTTGTGCGCAGGGTGCTGGTATAATGCATGGCCGCCTACCCGCGGACGCCCGCGCAGGGCGTTTGCGGGTGTGAGGACCAGTTGGGGTACAATTGTAATTTTACATTAAAAAAATTTATAATTTCTTAATTAAAATTTTGATTTAACGAAATGTTTAACGAAAGATATTTAATTGGATCTTATTGAAAGCTTTTTATAAATATTAGGACCACAATGACCTATACAGTAAGTTTTGGGACCTGTCTGACATGTTTTTAAAATTATGAACCTGCATAGCAAGTCGAGTAAACCTCAGGGGCCTAAATGGAACTACCTCTAATTATTTTGCTGGTTGCTCTAATTAATTAGACTGTTTAATTAATTGATTTTCTGATATCTCAAAATATTATATTATTTAACACAAATTTTAATTAAAAAAAAAATATTAATTTAAATCCAACATACAGATGCAATCAAGGTTACTGGCAGTCTTAAACAAGACGAAAATATTATACATATATCACTGTGAAAATATCAACCTGATTTTTGATAATTGTGGTGATATCACACAATTTTAAAAAAATTTAAAATTAATATTTCAATCAGATATTTTTTAAATTTTAAGTAAATTCTACTTTAATTTAATTTTAAATATAAAATAACAAAAATATTATTTCGAACCTCAAAATACTTATTGTCGAACCCTGCACTCGCTAGATGGAAAGGTGAATTCATAACTCCAGTTGTGGAGTAGCTTAGAGAGGTCATTCTTCGTACTAATATTACAATATTCGGAGAAGAATTATTATAGCAAGTTGTAGTAGAATACAGAAAAGAAAGATATCGAACAGATTTTAATAGCAAAGAAGGAATGGGATCGAGTTGATTAGAATTTCATATGTGCATGTTGCACTATGTATTAGATCTTCACACTACATTGATTGAAACTCATATATATATATATATATATGAGTTTTTTCACATTTAACGGGTAAATTTTTATATCCATTGATTTCTTTTAGTCCTAAATTATTACATTGATGTACAAATTTGATGCAAATAGCGTGTCTTATGAGGGGATCATTGGTATAATGCATGACAAACATCAATGGAATAACAAAGACAACATGCTCATTTGGCCCCTCCACACACCACATGTCTTAAAGATAAACCTAGAAAGTGCAAAATTAAGAATTTCCTAGAAAATCTTTAAGACGCACCGCTAAGTAATGCCATACAGCCGCCTTGATCATATCCAACGCAGTCTAATGTCGATGACTTCAGAACAGCCTCTTGGCTACGCGGTTGCTCGATGCCCAGCCCCTGGCGCTCTATTAGCTCGAGTCATTTATCTATTTTCAACTTTTTTGAACTTTTTTGTTTTGAAAATTTTATGAGAATAAAGATAAAAATTAATTTTTAAAATTTAAATTATTATATAATTTAAAATTGATATAAAATATTAGTGAAGATGAATAAAGTAAATGCTCATTTAAAGCCAAATTGTCATATGCATGCCTTATTTGTCTATCTCACAAACAAATTTGAATTACAAGTCTATTATAGGCCTTTTTTTATTTCATGGCTCAAAAGAATTAAATTAATATTTTATTATTTAAATTTTAATAATTTTATTTTATATATCACATAAATTTAAATATTAAATTAATTTTATATTTCACCTTACATATTTTTAAATATTAAAATAATTTTATTTTTTTATTATATTTATGAACTAATATATTTTTTTACTAAAAATTAATCTTTGAATTAAAAGAGTTAGAATGTAGTTTGTGACTAATTTATTTGTATTTATACATATGAAAATTAAGACATAAAAAAAAATTGCAAAAAAAAATTAAAAACTACTTCTAATATCTTTACATTGCATCTAGATTGTCACTTTCTATCTCATCAAAAATTGGATGGTAGTGCCAGGAAGGCGATGTTCTCAAGAGCGAGCAGTTCTCACTCCGACTGGAGGGACTACTACTTTTTCGTCAGAGGGGATTTGGGGATCCCCTTGACGCCCGAGACGTGCCCTCCTGAGCTCATGGGCGACGCCAAGTGGATGGCCGGGTCAGCCACCCTAAAGACCCTAGAGAAGCTGAAGGGGCAGAGCTGGCCCTTGAAGGACTTCCTCAGGCATGTGAAGAATAACGTATCCCTGCATGCCAAGGAGTTGGGGTACGCCGTTCTGAAGGAAATCATCCCACCTCCTGGTTTGGTCCTGATGAAGAGGGCCAGGAGGGGGCAACCTCCCACCACCCAGCTTAGTAGAGAAATTACCGAGGTGGGGGAGGAAGAGGAGATAGGGGTTCCGGAGCCGATCAGGCGAGGATACCTCATACGACAGGAAGACCCTGGCTGAGCTGGGATACACGGGAAAAGGAAAAGGACCAATGCCAGCTGCCAAGCCCTCGACAGTCCCCAAAGGTGCCATAGGGATTGTTATAGGGGACCAGGAGGAAGGGAATAAGGCCGACAGAGGCCAAGAAAAAGAGGAAATGGAGGGACCCTGCATGGAGTTGGTCCTCAGGGAGGTTACCGGAGAGAAAAGGGGTTCTTCCGGAAGCCCAGGTCTAGAGCCTCCATTGAAGAAGGCGAAGGGGGTGGAGGAAGGTTTTGCCGCTGGATGGGAACATGACTAGCAGCGGAGCGTAGAGCCTCCCTTTAGTGCCAACTTCGCCGGGCTCTTTGGGGACGAGGGTACAAGGATATCGGTGAGGACGAAAGGGGTTGACAGGAGACTGACCGTCGTCACCGTGCCAACCGCGAATAAGGCCTGCGCTTACCGAGGAGAGGTAGTGTTGGTCCACTTGCACACCCAAGAGGGGGGTGAATTGGGTGTAGTTAAACTTTTAAAAATTTGATTAATATATATGTTACAAAAAAAATAAGTACTTATAAAGCTACTTATTATTGTGAGACTTTTATTATTTTCAAGCAAGAACGTTCAAGCAAATCTTTTCAGCATGAGCAATTGAGCAATTTTAAAGTGGCACCTGCAAACGAATAAGTAAGAGTAATATGTATATATATATAAATAGATAAATATATATATATGTATATATATAGTATATGTATATGTACACAAAAAGAAAAAGATAACAAAAAGTCAGAGAAAAAAAAAATTACAGAGAAATAAAAGTTAGTGTGCAAAAAGAAAAAATAGAAAAGAAAAAAAAATACAGTAAGTAAATGTTAGTAAAAAAAAAATGCAAAAAGTAAATGTTAGTATTGCAGTATGTAAATGTTAGTAGTACAGGAAAATAAATGTTAGTAGTACAAGAAAGTAAATGTTAGTTAGTTAGATGCAGTAAGTAAAATTGCAGAATGTAAATTTAATGATTAACTAA
>JAEMOT010004200.1:222004-274605 GCA_019297695.1 Apostasia ramifera | reverse complement strand
ATGCAAAAAAAAATATTTTTTCATTGAAAAAAGTAGGTAAAGAAGTTAAAATCAAAACTTAAAAATAAGTTAGTACATTTCTAGATATTATAAATATATATATTGATAGTATAGATATTATATTAAATACTCCTCCCAACAAGGAATTATTCTCAAGAAGATAAGAATTTAATCTCCATTTAAATATATTAGTCAGATTTGGGTCCATTTTGGTTTTATTTTATTATATCTAAATCTTATTGGACAATAAATAGNATGCAAAAAAAAATATTTTTTCATTGAAAAAAGTAGGTAAAGAAGTTAAAATCAAAACTTAAAAATAAGTTAGTACATTTCTAGATATTATAAATATATATATTGATAGTATAGATATTATATTAAATACTCCTCCCAACAAGGAATTATTCTCAAGAAGATAAGAATTTAATCTCCATTTAAATATATTAGTCAGATTTGGGTCCATTTTGGTTTTATTTTATTATATCTAAATCTTATTGGACAATAAATAGTCATGTATAAGAATTATAAAACATCTTCCTATTATAATTTTCAAACTTTTATTACATCCATTTTTTATATTTTTTTATAATAAATAACTAGTAGATCAGATCCATGTTGTTTAAATTCAATACCTATTAGTCTCATTTCCTCGTTACGTATATTTTCTTATGTACAATTTGCTAGCAGCATTTACCTGCTACTTTCGATGGACGTGCGCGTGTAGCTTTATAACTGTTCTCTTGAATTCCCACGCGGTTGGTTTCTTGCAGAATTCTTTTTCTTTAAGCGACGATATTATATTTCTCGACTTGATTTGTGTCATTTTTCTTGAGAAATTTCTGTTGTTTCTCAATTTTTTTTTTCTGGGAATCCCCTCCTCGGTCTATCTATGCTCTGCATGAATTCTATTAGGGTTTGCAGGCCTTTTCTCATTGCATCTTTCTATTAATCCATATTTTTTTCTTAACCAAAGACATTTTCTAATGTCAAGGTAAATTTTTTTTTTAAAAAAATTACCTCTCAAATCAATTTAATTCGAGTCATATAAAACTCAACTCGAATTTAAAAAACTCAAATATATAGAATAAAATCAATATGCTCGAATTTGACCCATTGATTAGGGGTGGCAATATATGACTTGATCCGTGAACCCGACCTGAATCTGACTCACAAATTTCGGATATGGGTCATGATTTTTGACCCATTTATTAAACGGGTCAGATTCGGATTGGGCATTTATCAAAAAATACTCTATAAAAGAGTCAGGTCGACCTGCCAATCCGACCCATTTATTAATTAGAGCGGATTTAGGTTATAAATTTTGACCCATTTAATAAATAAATTGAATACGAGTTAAGGCTATTCGAATCGAGTCGGATTCAGGTTTAATCCGAACTCGATCCGTCAACTCATTTTGCCACCCCGGCCGTTGACCGCCCCAGAATTTAGACTAATTCCCTAATCCTGATCTGTTCAATTCCAAGTTCCAACCAAAACGTGTGGTGGGGGGGGGGGGGAGATGCCATTAATGATACAAATGGGGGTATATTCGTAATTTCAGGATACACTTTTATTGCCCTTGAAAGGGGGTTGCTTTATTTCATATTTACATTAATACCTGCAATAATTCTATCACGTCGTACATTTGGCAAGGGAAGGAAGGTGGGAGGGAAGCAGCCGAAGGGAGCAGCTGCGGAGAGTCAAAGCAACGCCGGACGCTGTCGCCGCAAGTGGGTTTGGGTTGGAGATCTCCGGCGATTAGGCTTGAGAAATCAAGGTAGGTTTTTTTCTTGGCGTCCCTTTTCACTCCCTTGACGGCTAATCTTGCAATTGCCCTGGCTGGATTTGCTCCTGGAGGTTTGTGAGATCTCTGCCAAATTCTCACTTTGGGTCGATTCGAGAGAGTGTAAATAGTACTATTCGGTTGTTGGGGGAAGTTTCTGTTGAGGGTTTTTGCTGTATTCATCTCGGTAGGACTTCGCAGTTGGTTATTACTGCTTGATTGTGTGGTGTTTTAATTTGTGATTCTCTTTTGTCTGTTTTGGAGAATTCTGTTGTTGGAGTTGTTTAGTTCGTGTTAACGTTCTCTTTTTGAAATGCAAATTCACGATGTTTTTGTATGTTTCGTATTTTTTTCTTGTCTTTGTTCCTTTTGATGTTCTTCCCCAGAGTTTCATTTCTGTTTCTGAGTTTTGTTTTGCAATAATATAAGTGGAATGTCCATTGGCCAAGGTGATATTATATTCAGGATTTAATTTTCCGGGCAAGATTCTTCAGTTTTTTGTTGCATCTTTATTATTCATGTGAATGCTACTGATACCTCCGTTTTTTTCTGCAGTTCAAGCTGTAACGGGGACTTAGCATTCAAATCATTTATCTGAAAGCCAGATTATTGTGCGTGATTGCTGAATTATTTTTAGACTTGTATACTGATGTTGTTGGTTTGACTTGAATGGATTCCGCAAGGAGTTGGTTCCATAAATTGAATCTCAAAGGGGAAAAAGTGAAGGCAGGTGTTACAAAACAAAGGGAATCAGAAAATGGGAAGGATTTGCAGAAGCCTCCTGTTGATGAAGCACCTTCAAACATTACAAAGCAGAAGGTTGCTGCTGCGAAGCAGTATATTGAAAATCATTACAAGGCTCAGATGAAGTCCTTACAAGATAGAAAGGAAAGGTAATGGTTATCCTATTGGTGAAGAAAGCAAACAGGTTTGTTGAATTCATGCATAATAAAAAACGATGGTGGTGATTCTTTTAATACTTTAGATGATAGGCTTCATTTCATACGCTTATTCTGGTGTTACTGAGATATTTTGGCTTCCTAGATGCATAGTGCTATAAATAAGCTCAAAGCTTAGTCCTTTGGGGTCATGGAAGGCTACGTCATGTTCTAGCGCAATTCGTCGTAGGCTGAGCTCAAGGAATCTACATTGTGCACTATTGACTTGACATATATTTATTGAGCTTTTGGAACATTATCAATGTTTTAGAAAAAAGAAAGTATTGAGACAATGATTACTTGCAACAATATCTTGCTCACCGTAATAGTGCTCTTAGGGTATTTTATTTTAGACGATTTGCATCATCGCTGAGAGCTTATGTGAAATTTGTTTTTTGGACTGCTTGCTTCTGACATTCATTTGAATTGTACATGGTTTTGGTTCATGCTTCTTCTAGAGTAACATTGATTTCGAGAAAATTACAATAGTAACACTGCCAACTACAACAAAGCACTAATCTTAAACTCGTTGAGGTTGACTACATGGATTTCTCTTTTTCGTTCAATTTTATGTAAGGCAATACTCTCCGTGAGTGCAAGTGATTAATGGTCAATTTTTGTGATTCATACCAAGTCATTTTTGGTCTAACCTTTGTCTTTTTAATTAAAGATGTGACTTGTACCGTAAAAGGGGTTCTATTGGTTGATGATGTGCATGGATAATCATTTTAAACACCCTTTCTTTATCTTGTCTTTAAATAAGTGCTAATTCCATTGTAACAATCTGTGCCCCAGATGTTGATGTATTGTTTGCTTTGACTTGACAACTCGATGCAACATGAGGACTTCCTCAGAGATCTTCCATTTTGGCATTTTCTCGCTTAAGTATGCTTAATTATAGAATTTCTATATTGAGCCTCATAGTTTTACCCCTAAAGGACGCCTCAACATCTTAGGGTCATTATTACTAATATAGCTCAAGAGCTTTCCTTCTTTTTTGATTCAATATTTTCATTCCTACCACCTAGAAAATTGTCAGGAATCTCCACTTCTTACCTTTCTCAGATTAGGTTGCTACAGTATACTTCCCGCTCTCTTTGATCTTAGGTGTTACATCTACCTTCTCTCTCTATTACGTTTTGTTAACCCCGTGAGCCCAATTTGGACAATAATCTTTTGATGATAATAAATCTAAAATGGAGGCGTCTAATAGACCATCTAGTCTTATGCGAAGGTTAACTTTTGAGGATGGACAATGATGCAAAAGAAAACTTATGAAGGGAAAGCTCAAATTATAGAACGTGAAATCAAAGATCCGCTTCTTCAAATTAGGACTAGATAGTTTATTTATTTACATGAGAACAAATGTGTAAAAGGTGGAATAATAGGTTAAACTCAAACTTCTCGAAAGGTTTCTAGTTTTTATGGAATCTTTTAGCTTTATCTCTAGTTTTGTCTTATTTTTTGAAAAGATTATCACTAATCTTATCAACAAGAAGAATATTTTATACAAAAAATATATACCAAAGTACCTTCTCTTAAATGGGTTTAGTCAGAACCTGTATTACTAATGCAAAAAAGTATGGAATTAGTCAAATCTCCCCATGTACGAATGCAATAGCCCCTTTATAAATATATTTAACAAGTTGAATGTAACCAATGCAAACCCTTTTCTTTTTGAAAACTCTCCGAAGCACTTTCATTGGAATTTTATCATAAGGAGATATGAATGACTTAGCTATAAATACCCTTTCATGTTAAACCTTGAAATTCTCTTGAAAACTCTCAATTTTTACTTGGCTTTAGCTAACCCTTTTCTTTTTGACTTCCACATCACCTCTTTTATATTGTTTTAGTTAGGTTGATTATAGTCCAAAGATTGTACTCCACATTTCTCAACTACACCAAGGTGTGGCCAAATGATGTGCTTGCTCCAAGCCTTGTGAGGATAGATCCCTCTACTACGTGATACCAAGGAGTACAGGTGCTACTCGGTCTGTTCGGATCGGTTCTAGGCAAAACTTGGACCCGGACCGATCAAGGTTGGTTCCACCACTTTGGGAATCAGAGCTAAACCGAACAATTTCAGTTTAGTTTTAGTTTAGATTCGGTTTGGGTCCTGTTCTTACTCTTATTTAACAATAAATTAAGAGATGATTCTAGAATTCATATTATATTGAAATAAATTTAAATACTATGAGTTACTACTGTCATTACGATGTAAATCCAATAAAATTTGAACAAAATTTTGATCATGTATTTATTTTGAAATAAAATTTGGGTTTAATAATGATATAGATATAATAAAAAATATATTTATTTAATAAAACTTATATAATTTAACTAAAGTGTTATAGTGAAATATGGGTCATGAAAATAAAATAATAATACTAATGAAAGAATGTAAACTTTCAATTTAGTGTCAATGAATATACAACAACAACAACAACTAAGCCTTAATCCTACTAGGTGGGGTCGGCTACATGGATCCTTTGCTTCCATTGCGCCTTATCAGTTACCAAATTCTTATCTAAGTCTAAGTAACTAAGATCACTGCTTATAGTTTCTTGCCATGTCTTCTTTGGTCTCCCTCTTCCTCTTTGTACATGGGCAAAATCTAATAACTCAATTTTTCTAACTGGAGCTTCAATCGGCCTACGATTTAGATGTCCAAATCATCTAAGCCGACTTTCTCTAAGTTTATCCTCAATTTGTGCAACACCCACTTTCTTTCAGATATACTCATTTCTCATTTTATCCTTTCGTGTATATCCACACATCCACCTTAACATCCTCATTTCTGCAACATTTATTTTATTTGTATGTTTTCTCTTTGCAGGCCAGCATTCTGCACCATATATCATCGCTGGTCTTACTACAGTTTTATAAAATTTACCCTTGATTCTGGATGAGATTTTTCTATCGCACAACACACAAGAAGCATTTCTCCATTTTACCCATCCTGCTTGAATCCTGCTAATAACGTCATTATCTATTTCGCCATCATTTTATATAATTGATCCAAGGTATCTAAAGCGCTCACTCTTCTTGACAATTTGATCACCAATTAGTGTCAATGAATATAAATAAAAAAAATATTTAATTTTTTTATGATATTATAGACTTATTGTATGATAATAAAATAAAATATTTAATTTGTACCCTACAAGATTGATCAATTTAATAGTTACTAATTATTAAATTGGTATTCAGTTTGGTTTTGGTTCCTAAATTCTAGAACCAACAACTGAACTTAATCATTTGGTTTTGAAAATTTTAGAACTGAAACCGCGAATTGATCGATTTCGGTTCGGTTTCAGCATTAGGTACTTTTGCACACCTCTATTAAGGAGGGATTGATGTTCATCAGCACTAGCGATATTGAGCTATTCTTACTAACTTTGCCTTGCATCTCAAAAGATTGTGACCACATCGGTAGCTACGAGAAAAAAATTTCCCGACATGCATTTACGAAGGGTGGTTTAGTGGAAAATTTATGAGTGAGACAAGCTTGGGGACATGCCTATTGAACCACTATAAATGGTTTGCATAGTCTACAATTTTTTTTGTTTGTGTTTATCACAAATTGATTTAATCTTTTCTATGTCCTCTGCATCTTATGATTCTCATTTTAACATAATATCACTTTCTTTTTCATTCTATGTCTTATGATTGTCATCTTACTTGTACCACTTCCTTTATTATTAGGAGGAAATATTATGCTTTAACTTGAAAAACTTCAATGTAATTTACCTAAGAATTTTTGTAAACTTATTTTAAAATGAAAAAGACCCAATCCCTTGGCAGTTGACACCCTCCCCTTTTGTTTCCCCTATTCATTCACAATTAGTTCTAATGCAGTCCATTCTATTGTGACCTAACATCTTTTTTACATCTCAGTTACATTAATTATTGATTTCGGACACCTGATCAGCATAGAATATTATCACGTCAGGCATCCGTCCTCCAATCATCGCTTGCCGCGTGCGTGCCATGGTTCTCGCACATCACGGCTATGAAACAGCGCGTCCGCTCTGGACTATCTGATCGTGCCAATGTTGTGGCCGGATCATCCTACGATGCCGAACAGACGATCCAGTGAGGCCATTGGCGTAGCCTGGCTAGATGGTTCAACCACACTGGACGGTCTGATTAGGCCATAGATTGGCCAACACTGTGGCCTGATCGGACTGTTCGATGTGGTTGGCTGGACGGTCCGATCAGGGGACGGTCTAGCCACGGCACTGGCGTGATTGGATGGTTCGGAGTGAACCTGTTATTTTATCGCCATGATGCATGGGGCCCACCGCATGCACGCATCAAGTGGTGATTGGGGGACGGATGCCTGACCACGTTAGGCTTTTGAAACCAATAATTTTTCCATTAGATGGCAGTGCTATAAAATTTTACCTTGATAAGCATCTTGATATCACATAAAACTCTGGCTACGTTTTTTTCTTTTAAGAAATACACATTGATTTTGTAATTAACATCCTCCTCTATACTCCCATCACTTTGGATATTTGACCGAAGGTACTTGAAGTTCTTGCATGATGGTACAATTGGCCATTTAGTTTCATAGTATTGCCATTTCTTTTTTCAAGGTGACCAAACCTACAATACATATATTTTTACTTATTTACTCAATCTGAACCCTTTGCTTTTAAGGTGCTTCTTCAAGACTCCAACTTGTGATGAAATCTATAAAGCTCATATATTAAAACTACATTTGCAAAAGTACACAGCATGAAATCCAATGAATATGTCTAGTCAACTCACCTATCATCATGTTAAAGGAGGTTACATTGAAAATTTGATTTGCTCTTACATCTGATTAGAGGATAAGCTTTCGTGGATTAACTTAGAATCTGTTTTCTTGGTTAAGTTTTTAAAAGTTACAGGCTAATAAATGAATTGCATAAATATGAGATTCCTGACGTCCAAATTGAAACCTTACCTTGAATTATTGTTGTTGTTTCATATGTTTTATATCTTTTGTGATGTGTTATGAAGCTGGATCTTCACGTGATTAAGCAAATGCATTTGAAACCAGTCACCGGCTCTTCAATTTGTGACGTATTATTGAATGCTTAAGCTTTGTTATGAATTTTTGAGACCGAATGTGATGATTGCCTCATTAGCATATGGTTTTGAAGTATATGATTGAGCATAAATAATCTGTTCATTGTGAAATGTGAACCATTTAAATGATCTCATCCTCTGCATATCATTCATCTATTGATATTTCTCAACGGTAGTTCTTTTGTTTTATTCTATTCTCATAAGGTGTGTTTTGTAGGTTCTAACATCTTTCGTTTTTGTATGTTCTTTGATATAGGCGTTGGACCTTGGAGAGAAAGCTTGCTGATGCTGATGTTTCTGAGGAAGAACAGAACAACATATTGAAGAACCTGGAAAAAAAGGAAACTGAGTACATGCGTATTCAAAGGCACAAAATGGGAGTTGATGATTTTGAATTTCTGACAATAATAGGAAGGGGAGCGTTTGGAGAGGTGTATTTTTTAGTTGTTCATTCTTTTTAGCTTTATGTTTTGCACATATTACTTTAAAACTCACTTTAGTTTTTCTTTTGAAAAAGACTTTCGTACTGTGTTTTTACACTTAGGTTGTTTTTATGCTTCTATCTTTAAGCGAAAACTGGAATTCATGAATGTAAGTTTAATAATTGGAGTGTCTATATTGAGAACTTGTTTAAAAGTATTTGTATGTTTTTTATGTAAGTAGATCCACAGTTATTGATTATGCCCCTTGTAATCATTGTAATATGTGCCAGAAAATCATAGTAGTATAATCTGTTTTGTTTTGCTTTTACTTCTAGCTTTTAATAAATTGGACTTCTTATGGGAAAGGTGGCATGCAACTTCTGTAAGGAACGGAAGTGATTGGGAATTTTCCACTCAGGGTCACACTTATGATCTAAATTGAATAAGATGATTTGTTTTTTGTCATAAATTACAACCAGGTCCTTAAAATTAAGGCATAATATCACGTAGGTTCATGAATTTTAAATTTTAAATTACATGTGGTTCCCTTAGTCATGTATAATAAATTAATTAGTTTATGTAACTTTTGTTATTAAAATTCTGTAATATACGTGTTCTACTACATTTCTCACTTCTCCCCTCCTCTTTCCTCGGGATTTGTGCATGATGGTGATGACCGAAGGGAAATGAATGCGATAATATTGGCTGGCCACTAAGCCTAAGTCAAATAATTCCAAGCCACCAAGTCGTAGGAAATTTTGAGAAACACAAAACCACAATAAATTTTCCTTCCACTTTATCAGTATAAATAGATACAAAAGTTGACAGTTAGTTAAATAACTAACCACCAATTAGAAAAGTCAAAATACAACTAAATAATTACCTACATTCAAAGTCAAAGTCAAAAGTTAAAGCAAAGACTAAACTACCTACATTGATCTTGTCAAATCAGGTATGCATCCGACCCGCAAGAACTCTAATCTAGGTTGCTCGAGTCTAGGATCTCGTAACAAGCTTGTGTTGGACCTGGTTTTTATGTATGAGTGGCTCATCCTATACTGCATCAGCAGCCCACCTTTTTCTCGTCTCTCTCTCTTTCCCTCTCCTGCAAGGGAGCTGGTGGAGGTTGGCAATCTGCTCCCCTCCTCTCTTTTTCTTTTTCTCTCCCCATCTTTTGAGGGGGAACAGGCAGAGGAGGGTAGCACTCTTCACCACTCTCTTTCTCTCTCTCTTTCCCGAAGGTGAGCAAGCGAAGGAGGGCAGCTTATCTCCCCTCCTTTCTCTTTCTCTCCCCCGCAGGGGAGCAAGCAAAGGAGGGCTACCCACCCCCTCCTCTCTCTCTCTTTCTCTCTCTCTCTCTTCTGTGAGCAAGCAGGTGTAAGGAGGGTAACTCCCCCCCACCCCCCCTCTCTCTCTCTCCCATTTAGCTTTCTCCCTCTCTCTTTCTCTCTTGTTCGGGGACCCTCTCTCACAAGCAAAGGAGGGCTGCAATAGTGACTTCAACAACCCAAGAGAGAAAGGAGAGAGAGAGAAGAGAGGGATATAACATGGGTACAAAAGCAATTTTATATTTAAAAATTGTTTTAAAAGTGAATTTTTATTATTTTTAATGCATTTATTAAAACAGAAACATATTAAATGGACCTATGTGAAGTGTTTGACATAACCCCAGAGACTTAGTTGAGAAGATTAACATATCTCAGCAAGCCAGGTGTTAAAATTGGACTTGCATAATATTATTTCCAACTTCAAAGATCTGGATGTAATTTACTCTTTTTTTGAATAAATGGCATGAAAGACTGGGAGAACAAAAGTTTCTGGGTGTATGGCTGTAGGACTTGACAATATTTTTGAACTAGATGAGCATTTGTATGTTCTTGTTACAGTGCAATGCTAGCCAGGAAACTGATGAGAACTGTACATAGTAGTTTACTTTGAACTAGAAGTACTTATATTTCGCAGAGGTTTCTGTGCAAATCTTAGAACCTTAACATGAACTCCTTGTCATGGGATTATCTCTATTTTTAGGTGTATGCTAATATGATTACAGAAAGGTCCTTTGTTCCGCAAACCATATAGTGTTGTAGTGATGAATACTATACATATGATATAGGGAATATGTCTCTTTGGTTGAACATCTATGAAAGGTCTTATAGCTTTTAATAGTTCTGTGCTTTGTGATACTGTAGTTCCTTTTCTTTTAAGTCAGTTGGGTTTCAATTTGAATTGGTGTTCTTTATCCTTTGACCTCATAAGATCAATTTTTTTTTTGTTCAGAATTCTGTAGTGATCCTTTTTCCAAAAAGAGCCTTAAAATCATAAACATTTATGTATGTATAATATCATATTCACTTCTATAACCGACTTGAAGATAATCATTAGCGCAATGATTCATGCATCTCTGAGTCATTTGGCACAATTATTTCATATCAATTCATTCTATTTCTAAATCTGTTTTCTGATCAGACTTCTTGACAGTCTAACTAGTAGAGAGCCATATAAAGTGCAAATGCAGTTCATCGCATTGCCAACATAAAATAATGTTTGGAAGAAAGAATTACTTAAACTTTGCTTCTAGATTTGAGAGCTTAATAATTTGTACCTTTTTATGAAATTTGAACTGTAGCCAACTTTTCCTTTTGTTTGCATTTGAATTTTTTGCAAGACATTTTTTTAAAATTTTTTTCTGGATTTGCATTTCTTTATTTTATGAAATGCAGGTTAGGCTATGTAGGGAGAAGAGTACTGGACATATTTTTGCGATGAAGAAATTGAAAAAATCTGAGATGCTTAGAAGGGGCCAGGTATTATTTTGCTATTTTTTCATGTTCTTTACCTAGAGATGCTTGGAGAAGAGAACTTCTTAGCCAAATCTAACTAGTTTGCGGTCTGTGTTGTGTGTAACTGATTTCTTGAAATTGGATGAACTTTATGTTTGTATTTTGTAGGTAGAGCATGTCAAAGCTGAAAGAAATCTCCTTGCAGAGGTTGATAGTGCCTGTATTGTCAAACTTTATTGCTCTTTCCAAGATGAAGAGTATTTGTATCTTATCATGGAATATCTTCCTGGAGGAGATATGATGACATTACTTATGCGCAAGGATACATTAACTGAAGATGAGGCAAGGTTCTATGTTGCAGAGACTGTTTTAGCCATTGAATCGATCCATAAGCACAATTACATCCATAGGTGCTGTTGTGATATCCATTTTCTTACTACCCAACGTGTCTAAACTTTGCCAATGTTTGTGGGGATCTTATGCATCATTATATCTTTCAATAGGGATATAAAACCAGATAATTTATTGTTGGATCGGAATGGCCACATGAAGCTGTCTGATTTTGGTTTGTGCAAACCCTTGGATAGCAGCAGCTTTCCAAACCTTACTGAGCCTGAATATGGAGCAGCTGTCAAGTCACCAGTAGATGGTCAAAAGAATTTGAGCAACTCGGGTGCACCAAAGCGTACACAACAGGAACAATTATTACATTGGCAAAAGAATAGGCGAACATTGGTAATATATCCACTGCAGTTTATGAAATCAATTTCTATGTGATATTCCTGTGCTTTTGATTTTACAGAAGCAGTCATTAAAATACATAGGATTTTGATGTCTGTTCTTGAGTTATTGTAGCAAGGATTTTGTCCTTTGGCCAAGCTCATTTAGCTGGGTTTCCCTTCTAAGTGTTATCCAAAGCAATTTATTACCTGCCAAACAATTTCCTTATCCATAAATGTTTGTAATGTGGCTAAGCTTACATTGTGATCTAATTAGTTTCAGGTTCACTGTGAGAAAAATATGAATAAATTATCTGCAGAATTTCATGAAGTGCTTCTCTTGTGAATTTATTGCAACCTTTGGTGTTGCATACCAAAAAATGTTCTAGAACTTCTTACTTTTGATTGGTTTGATCATTTTATAATGTGGGCCTTTTTTAATGGTTTCAAGGTCTTGGAGTACTTGTCATGATGGACTAAAGGTTGCATATTGGAATATAGCTAATGCTTAATGATGCGGAAGATCGGTGGAACAACGAAGTTGTGAAAACGTAATTAAGTGGGTAACTAGGGTTTTAAGTATTCTCACCTACGGCTTCTCTGGCCTTTCTTTTTGGGATATCAATATTTTCTGGAATAACTCACCCTAACTTATTCCAAAACTAGATTCTATATAAACACAGATTTTCATTTATCAGAAAGATCATCCAAATGTTCAAGTACAATATCTATTTAAAGAGGGCTAATCCCATTCTAAAATAAATGCTAGACGTGGGAGGGACAAAACAAAATCTCTAATTTAATAAAATAAATAATTCAAAAAAGGTTTGACTAATTCAAATTCATAACAAACTCTCTAAATAACAAAGTTAAAGTAATCTGCATCAATCATGTTCGTCGATATTACCAAAGAATGCGATCTAATTTGGGCAATCTATCATTATGTCCCAATCACTTGGCCTCCTTTTTAAGTGTTTTAAATCGTATAATAAAGTTGGAGACAAGGGTATCCATTGACTTTTTTTTTGTTTTAATGCAGGCTTATTCAACTGTTGGAACACCTGATTACATTGCACCTGAAGTTCTACTGAAAAAAGGATATGGAATGGAGTGTGATTGGTAGGTTCTCAACTTGCAAAAAAATAATTTTGAGTGATATCAGAAATTGTATTACCTTAGCGTGCAATGGCAATATCGTTTGACCATGAGATAAACTGTTTGTTGCTGATGATGTTATATCATTATATATTTATTTTGTTACTTCATTTCTTCTCACTTGCTTTCAGTTGTTTGATTGTGAATTTTTTTTAATCAGGTGGTCTCTAGGGGCAATCATGTATGAGATGCTTGTTGGTTATCCACCGTTTTATTCTGAAGATCCTATGTCGACCTGCAGAAAGGTGGGCACGGAATATTAGTTTAGTTATAAATTTTATACTGTTCTATTTGAACTTCGCTAGAATTACTTTATGTAAGTGCAATTTGTTGTTAAACAATTTTCTGATTTGCAATTTTTGGTGAATGTCCGAGAATCATAGTTCTGTTGGCAATTTGGACTCTCTTTTGCTATTATTGCTTCATGTTGATGTAGAAGTCCAATTGTTAAAAGTTAATGGTTGTTTTGGAATAGAATTTCAGGAACATCTTTGTGAGTCTTTGAGAGCAGGAATACCTAATGAAGTCCCCTATTTCATATCTGTTTTTTCTGATTTATGATTTAAAACTGTGTTGGTATCAGGAGTGTTTTAACCATGCCTTTAACGGCTCATAGTGTTTTTTTATTTTTTTTGGTGAACAACTATGAGCCTGTAATGTTATGGATTAACAGGCTGAGAAAACTTGGGCACCATTACAGGAAAAGGTGGTGAACTGCATACTGCTTTTCTTCAAAGTATTAGACAGACTAACCAAACAATATAAATGAATATGGGATGCTATAGGAGATTGACTACATTATAATTGGTATATTGGAGTTAAAAACAAATTTGAGGAAGAATCTGGAACGTAAGTGTAGATGAATTTATCTCTAAGTAGATCTTCGATATCACTTAGTCTTATTCCCCATTGCATTTACATTGTTAAGCTTCTATTCATAGCACCAACAAAAATAACAATTTTTATATTTTATATTGGTTATTGTATTGATTTTCTTGAAGAATACTTTTGAAAATAAAAACATATTTTACACTATCAACATACCACAACCTGCGTCATTGTCTGGGACTAGGACCTGCAATGTAAAAAATAAACAATTATGCTTGGCATATTAGAAGTTTTATTGTGATAATTATGATAGAGTACCCTTTTCTCTATTTTTAAGTACAAGGGAATATACAAAATTGTGATGAGTACAGAGAAACCAAACTTATGAGAAAGAATTGTTGAACAAAGGTTACACAATGTTAGATAATCAGTTTGATTTTATGTCTGTAAGATGAAGAAAAGATATTAATTGAATACCGTAAGGGGTCTTTTGTGGGGCATTAGAAAATAAAGGTGTGTTTATCAAATATATTAATATCATTGTGGATGTGTATGATGTAGTAGATATGAGTGTGAGGACTACTAGAGGCAATTCTCAGATGTCCGCTGTAATATTTGAAGCTGAAGCACATAGAACTGCATAGGCACCACATTGTACACCTTTTGCAGCATCGACATTTACGTAGATAGTACATAGACGGGCATTTCAAGCTACATGGAATAGCCCCACTGCTATTGTTAGCTGCAGAATTAGATGCTGTTCTTCAGAGTACCTATTAGCTGTGCTGCAACCATATTTTAATGGGCTTTGTAAATTATTGATCATGTTGATATCATAAAATATCATGTCAATATCAGATTTGTCAATTTTTAAAGCATGCTGTCTTTTTATGAATCAAGCAGTCATCAGCTCTATCTGACAAATATCAATCATAACCCAAATTTCTCAGGTTAAGTGTCACTGACAAACGACATAAAACTGAACTACTGAAGACATTTTTTGGTTGAGCTTATATTTATCATAGTTTTATCATGCAATTTTATTTGAACGTATTTGCCATATCTGCTGTTGTTGTTGTGCTGGTAGGTTACAATGCAAATGTAGCTGAGATCTTATTGGAGACAATAGCAGTAAATTCTGATGGAAATCATTGGGTTCATATTTGTTATTATTACCTTGTGATATCTATTTGTTGGTCAAGTTTTATTTCTTAAATTGATTTTGGTTATCTATCTTATATGTACTATGAATGCCTTTTTATTCCGTGGAAAATATTTATTCTTGAAAAGATCAGGGGCTGTGGTTGTTTTCACTTAAGTATACCTTTTCAAAAATACCATTAAATATATTTTGTTCTTATGGTTTCAATTTGTTTTGGTTGATATGGGTACAATTAATATATTTTTTGGTCAAAATGTCCTTTATTATTGGTCTGATGACTTCTTCTATTATAGTATTATAAATAAGATATAGTCACTGCTAAAACTTAATGCATTTTAAGGGCTTACAAATGCTTATACAAACATCTTATCATATGCAGATCGTGAATTGGAGGCATTATTTAAAATTTCCAGAGGAGGCAAAGCTATCACCAGAAGCTAAAGATCTCATCAGCAAATTGCTTTGCAATGTAGAACAGAGACTTGGCACTCGAGGTGCTCATGAAATTAAGGTTTGATGCTATTGTCATTATTTCTTTCATCATTTTCTTTTTAGGTTGAAAATTGACTTAAAATAGTGTCAACTGCAGTCACATCCTTGGTTCAAAGGCATTCAGTGGGATAGACTCTATCAGATGGAAGCTGCTTTCAAACCAGAGGTCAACGATGAGTTGGATACTCAGAATTTTGAAAAGTTTGAGGAGGTGAATCCTGTGTTGCACTACTTTCCAAACAGTATATGCTTTCTTGCTAGATTCTGGAATCTATACGTTCTTATTTGTGATTATTTACAATTTGGTTGAATGCAGTTAAGAAAATCTGCTGATTGGCCTCATTTTGATTTACATGTTCTTAAATCTTTGCTCTGTTTCCTAAGAATGTTCCTGAAACATGAGGTCTTGTTGCATGTTTCACTGTTCCACAAAGTGCAATTAGTATTTGTTGATAACTGATTACTCCTGTTATGTTGTTATTCATGAATCATAATATATTTCCTTTTTATTTTCTTTTTTTATGTTTGTTTTGTAAGTAATAATATGTTTATATGTAATTGTATTGTAATATTGTGTGAACAGTTTAATTATTCTTAGTTATAGTTGTTTCTCTTCTTGCTAATGGTCACAAGGTTGTCGCCATGCAGACTGCAACTCCGATGCAAACTTCATCGAAGTCTGGACCTTGGAGAAAGGTAACTGCTTTATCATGCCCAAATTGAAATGCTTTGGTTTACTAATACGGAGAGCGAGTGGTTCTCAGCTTCTTGCTAGAGAACTAAACTAACTTTGTTTGCTATGCTCATGTTGTATCATTTATGAGAAGTTGCTCCAAAGGATTAGCTAATACATGACTGGCATTCATAGAATATGAAGTTGACTATAGCATAAATGAGAAGTGGATCAAAGGATTTAGCTAAATTGAATAGCGGAAACACCAGGAAATTTGAATAATCCTAAAGGAGAAATTATAGACAAGATATCAAAGCACATAAGTATAATTTGAGAAGACAATACAAAATTTTTGAGGGAAACCTTAGAATAATTTTCATAGATGAACCTTGGAATAAATAGGGAATATGTTCTTAAATGGGTTGGATGAGAGGACCGTATTTAAATGTTCCAGTAAACATGTGGACCAAAAGCTGAAATTAGGGAGTTGTAGGAAACAAGGAATTTTTTATTCTTAATTCTACTAGAAGTAATTTTTTAGCATCTTGTCTTTGTTTTAACGTTAATCAACCTGTGGGCGTTGCCTACATACCAATGATACATCTTCACGTCCTATCGCCGGCAGAGAGAAAGGAATGCCTGCTTAAGTATGGTTTTGCAGAATTCTAGAGGTTAATGCTTTTATATTTTGGTTATCATGACTGGTGATTCCCTGAATATACCAATTTTTTCTTGTCCAAATTAAAAGTTAAATTTACAAACTAATTTTAATTTTATTGTAGTTATTGCCTTGATTTTTCTACGCACAGATGCTTCCTTCAAAGGATATGAATTTTGTGGGTTATACCTATAAGAACTTTGAAATTGTGAACGACCCTGACATTTCTGGCATAGGTAGGTTCATTTCCTTAATGCATTTCCTTTGGCATCTCTAGAAGCTTTATGGTATTCTTAAATAACCCTTCTAATTATGAAAAGCATTAATTCATGTGCAGCCGAGTTGAAGAAAAAGAGCAACAAGCCAAAGAGACCGTCTATCAAGTCATTGTTTGGTAATGTTTTTAACATTTAAGTCTAAGTTCGCTTTGAAATATTTTAACTTCATAAGTCAGATTTGTTTTTCGGCCTAGCATGAAGTCAAGTTTAAACATGTTTGGCTCAACTTGAACTTGGATTTGCGAACTCATTTTATCTTACATTGGATCTTTTACTTTCGAGTTGATTTGGTATTTGATTAACAGTTGAGTTCAAGTTAAGCTTGAAATGGGCACGTCGACACACACAATAGAATTTATACAATTATAAACTATAAAGCACTGGTATGATACAACGATACAGATACAATAAAATATGGATTTAGTGTTACGACAAACTTAAAAAGTATGATACAAATACGTCGGGATACAACAAATATATGTATAAATATATGAGCTCAGTTGAAGCAGTGTGATTGGCATCCGATGGAAGCAATTAAGTGTTAGATATAATAGAAAAGTAGATGTGTCATCGACGCCTATGAGACCGTGAAAAAGGGTTTGTTGAAGTAGAGAAAGCAACTTATGGATGTCAGATCTCATTTTGCTATCAGAACTCTAGTGTGCTGAAGAGCTCTACTCTCTCAATTGCTCAAACATGACGGGTCACTCTTTCATTATTAATTGTCAAGTCTATAACTATGACATCTTTTACGTATAAGCTCTTTTTCATTTTCTATTGTCAACCAACTAGTTTAATATATTTTCTTTAATTAAAATTATCGAGAAATGTTGGACAAGTATAAAGTATTGGAGAAGTATCAAATTTTTTGTTTAAAAAAATAAAAATTGATACGCTACGTGGTGTATTGGATATGTATCGGTGGAGCATTTGGAACTATCGGTATCTGATGCGGATATAATATGGATACGTTAGACTCTATGAAGTATCGGTGCTTCGTAATTATAAAGTGGCTTTGAAATATTTATTGGATCTTTTTTTTTCCAATGCTACTTGTTACTTTTTTTGTAGAGACGGAAACTTTCGAAAATGAAACTACTTCAAACCAGCAGGGTCAAGGAAGCTTTCTGAAAATGTTACCAACGCATCTTGAAGTGTCTGAAAGTCCCAAGCAATCACCTCGTCCTAGCAGGAACTATCCTCCCCAACCGCGGCACAGATAGTGAAAGCGGCAGGCATTGTTTTGATAATAAAAAAGTTCAGCATTGCTTTTCACAACTGTTTATAGCTAAACCAACAAAGAATCACTGCTTTCAGTTTCAGCTTTCAAGATTTTAGAGTCCTTTCACTCCTGAAATCCTTAGATGGTATGTATATGTTCATAAGCTTGTTTTTATCTATCATATGATTTAAAGAAGGTTGTGAGCAAGTTTATCTAATCCCCTTTCTGTAAATTATTGTTGTACTTTTTTGCAAGATGGAATTCAGGCATTCTATCTAGCTTTTTTTTCCCATACTTAATGTGAAGAACAATGAGAATGTTATTCTTTTATATTTAATCCAAATAAATGGAAATGCAGTTTGTCATGCTGTGGCATTTCATGAAAGTTTGCTGAATTCCTAACTATTGATATTATGACATTTTATTATGAAAGTGGCAAGTTGTATTTGATATATAACTTATAAATTTTCATGAATTACTCATTTCCCCTGTTCTTTTTATATTACAAACCCTTTTATACCCTTTCCTTTTTATTGGTGAAGTGTAAGAATCTCTCAGCAATTTGTCTTAAATAATATTTTTTAATACATATTTATAATAAATTTCATGTATAATTTTATGGCTTTCATGTTTCAAACTAACTCTGGTAGTTTTGTGTTTATTTTACTCATCTTCCAGAAACATAATAAATTTCATGTATAATTTAATTGGCTTTCATGAGATGCACTTCCAGAAACATTACAGCATTTTTTAGCTTTTGGGAGAATTATACATTCAGATTGGCATTTCTGTCTACCCAAAATTTGTCATGCTCATGCATTGATGTACCTTATAATAGTTGTTTGGCATGTTTATTAATAAGAAATATTCTTTCAAGAGAAAATTACATCAAGCTTTTGCAGGTAGATGTCTTATTTCATATAGATTCACAAAAAATTAAAAATTATTTCATCACTCTATTGTATTGTTTTGTCAAAAAAATAATCATATAGCAAAAAAAAAAAAAAAAATTGTTCACACAATATATTTCTGTCAATGCATTCATCTTCAATGAAAGAAAACCTATTTACTCCCAATGCATTCATCTTCAATGCCTTTTATTCACACTTGTTTCCTCTCCCTGCCTTTGAGGAACATGAGAAACACAGCTCAGTAATGGAAGAAAAAATTTCAAATCGAACAATGAAGAAAGAATTAGCACGCCACCTTGGAAGAAGGTAGATAAGAGATTGTGGTAGAGAGAGAAAAAATGATGAGTAAGATAAAGAATTACTAATTGTCGTTTGGCTATAGCAAAGTTTGAGAAATAACAGAACTTAGAACCCCACTCATTGAACTGCTCTTGTCGAAAACAAGTGAGCAGCACGACGATAGAATGGTATGAGAGACAAAGGATGATCGAACAGTAAATGCAAAAATAGAAATCACAATGAAACACCTACATGAAACAAATATACCTCATTGGCCAGATGTGATTTCCCCATCTTTTTATGAACTTATTATTCTCATGTTTTTATGTGAATGGTCAATTGTTATAGGAAAAGATGAACAAATAATTTGCCAATACAAAAAAGAAAACCCAAAATCAAATTCATATGTGCAGCATATAAATGATATTGTTCAATTAAAGATACGATGCTGATAACTCATCATCAATTTCTAATGTTCCCAAAGTCCATGAACGGGTCTGTATTCAATTCAATCTGAATTTTTTCTAATCTTCAACTCATAAAGGTTTTAAAACTCGGTTTCTGTTACAGTTTGCTCGAAAATTTCAGTTTTCAACTGTTTGGCCATAATGAATGTTATGAGTTGTGATTTTTTAAGTCAAAAACCCAAGCCTAAAGAAATTGTCATAAAAATGTGAGTTTCAGTCAAGACAAAACAGGCAAATTTCGGATCAATTTTGACCAAAAATGAAACGAAACTAATGGTGAAACTTAAATAAAACCATAATACAAACCTAAAATTATAGTTAAAAAGAGCTGAATCATGATACACACATAATACAATACTCTGCATAATTTGCATTTGGCAAGAAACAGGAATGGGGATCCCTTTTTTGGGAAAAGCAAAAGAATTAACTGCTCTTCTGAGACATCTTCAGAGCTGGTGGCAATGTACCAAATATGATATCCCACAGTGAAGATGTGATGCCAAAACCCTTGGTCTGAATTCTGAAGTGATGATTCAGATGATAACGCTGGCAAGGAGACTCAAAACTTAGCAAATACATATTTGATGATCAATAGATGGAAAGAGAAAGAAAATAAGGCATTTACATTTGTGCCACTAGAAATTTAGTATGACATATATATTGCACTCTAACCTTCTTATTCATAGTCATGTATTTATTGAGAGAGAAGAACAAATAATCTACTACTTCCTTTAACATCGTCATTCAAATAATCAAGTTTGTCATAAATTTACAAGATAATTACATATACATGCTCCAGATTCTCAACTTAGTTTGCTACTTACAGCAAAGGCACCTTAAATCCACTTTTTGTTTCATTTTGGCCCACCCAAATACATGTTCTATTTGAGTTTGATAATCAGTAAACAACAGTTTAGGATCCTTTAGTCAGGATGGCTACAAGCAGCATGACCAAAATAACAAAAAAAAGTGCATTTGGGTGACCAAATTGCAAAAAGTAAATTGCGGAGCCTTCACGAGTGAATGAAATAAGATTTGAAGGCATGTGTGTAATTGTCCAAAACGTAACACTCACTCCTCCCTTCTCTCTCTTGGTCTCCCTATGTCTCTTCACCCGCTCCTGATCTCACCCTCTCGTCTCTTTTTATCTCTCACCCTCTTACTCTTATCTCTTCCCAACTATCTGTCCAACAAGAAAGAAGGTTTTGGGAAAAAGGAAGAACTAATCAATGGCATGAATTGTAAACTGGAAAAAGAAATACGAAAACAAAATATTGCCAATCACAGAGACCAATTAAAAATTCTTTGACCTATTATAGAGCATAGTAGTAGAAAGAATGGTAGGGAGACAAAATATCTGAAAATAAACAAAAAATGATGACAAGTTCTATTGAAGTGACATGGAATACCTTGAGATGACGAGCTGGGTTGCCGGATGGAGATCCATGGTGGAGGTAGTAATGGGTACAGTCATACATCACATATCCCAGCAGACCACCACCAAATAAGGCAGGAGTAGCAGAAGGGGTTGACATAAGTCTAAGCAGACCCCAGAACTGGGGGAATCATCACCCATAAGAAAATGATGTAATTAAACTTCCATTTTCACCAGCAACTTCAAATTCAAACAAAAAAAAAATACTTAGAACTGATCTCTTATATGAACTTCTGTCTTCGACAACTGTGTTCTTAGCATGATGCTTTAGGAGCAAAAGATGGATATAATTCTGGATAAACAGCGCCATGTTTATAAAGTATACGGTTAAAACAGTAGAGAAGGCCAATTGGTAGGGTTCGAGTTAACCGCCTAAACGATTTAGTGTTTGTTTAGCTAGGTTAAAACAAATCTTATTAATTTTAACTTGGTATGTCGCATCATGCATAAATTTTAATATTAAAATTTAACCATATTTCACATTATACATATATTTTAATTTTATTTCACATCCTCTATATATATATATATATACTAAAATAATAACTAATTTATATTACATTTTTCACACATCTCAACATAATAATTTTATTTCACATCACACACAACCCCCAATGAAAAAAATTCTTATCCAAGTTTTGCAAACAATAAAATAAACACCCCACCCACTAGCTCAGTTAATGAAAGGGTCTGCTTTTATCAACTCTATTCAAACCTTTAAATATAAAATATGATTTTCAGAAAAAAAAAAACCTATAAAATATGAAGAAGCGTGAATCATGTCAAGTGAAAATTTATCTTTCTATAGAACAGTATATCATAAAATACCAAATATGTCATGCCAGAGTTTACATGTCAGGTGAAACCTGTTCATACACGATACGTAGAGTTATTGGTGATAATATTCCGATATTATTCCTCAAGCCAAGAGTGTCCACAAACCCAGAAAATGCATGGCAGGCAGGTGATGTGAATCATATTTTCATTTTCCTAGTTTATGATTCCATGAAAAAGTATTTTAGGTTTGTTGTGACGAGAAAACAACCAAAAGAACAAAAGAATTTTTTACGTGGAAAACCGACTGAGCGGAAAAATCACGGCTCCTTTCAAGGAGGCTCTAAAGGTTTTCACTAAAATCAAGTTATCTGTGAGATTACAGTAATGATAAAGACATTGGAGACTTGAGGAAGAAGAAGAAGAAGAAGAAGAAGGAGAAGAAGAAAAATGGTCCTTTTTTCCTGTTACAATGAGATTTTTATACCCTGATCTATTCTGTGGAGTCACTTCAACAGAATGGGCTTCAGCTCTAGTGTCAGACCATTAATGCCTGCAAAGTAGCCACGGTGTACGAACGGCGCAGTCTGAGGGCAGGGAGGACCATATCTCTTAAAAGCGGTATGGTTCCCTATACTTCTCATGGCGTCCGGTCAATTCAACGTGATCCTTTCGGCTCGGTCTTTTCGACACACGTTCGGCGCAATACCCCTTCTGTTCGAGGCTGGGCGTCTGTGATGCTGATGCCACGTAAGCTTCCACGTGTGCGTTCCAGATGAGCCGGCGTGGATCCAGATGTAACATGCCTCTCTGGTAGTCGTGAAGCGCATTGATGCGCGTGTCCAGGTGCCACACGGACTTCTAGAATCTGTATAAATGCCTGTGGAATGTCGGTTGGGATTTTTGTTGATCTCAGAAGAAGAACCAGTGTGACGATGTCCATGTTCACAGGTGTCACTGGGTTTGTGCGGGACGAGCCTCCTGTGGTTGGGCGGGACGCCCAGTTGGGCCAAGTGAGCGTAAGGCGGCCACCCGCTAGTGAGGAGGCCCCGAAGAGGCCGCGAATCCGTCTCTCCAACTCAGGGGGAGCCGCCTCAGACGCCGGGAGCTCGCGGGGAGTCAAGCGTGCGACGTCAAGATCCCTCCAAAGCGGAGTTCACATGAGCTCCCCGGTGGATAGTACGTCATTGTGGCGGATGACGAAGCGCAACCGGTGGAAAAAGGCGCGGTGGCCCAGTCTTTCATTCTCCTGACCACGGAGGTCCTTGATGTGCCGTCGCAGGACCGCAGCACTCTGACCCCGATCTCGTCTCCTCCGGCACCCTCAGTTAGTCTAGAGACCTCGTCAGGGGCAGGTCAGAAGGGACCCAGCTCTGGAAGTTCTTCGCGCGCAACATTTGTTCGCACCTTGACTAAGTCGAAAAGCGGGTAGCTAGCAGGGGTCAAGCGGCGGCGCTCGAGCAGCGGACCGAGGTGCTCGAACAGAGGGTGGAAGAGGTGCTTACTTTTCTTCGCAGGCTGGAGCCGTCGAAGGCGGAGAAAGCGATCGCCGAGCTGGAGTCGAAATGCACTCGCAGTGAGGGCGACCTGGAGTCGGCGGTGCTCGAAATCGAGGGACTGAAGAAGGAGAAAGCTACTCTGGCGGCCCGGGTCTAAGAGTTGGAGGAAGAGAACTGTTGTCGAAAGGAGTTTGCGCGAGCGGTTCGGGGTCTCCTCGCGGAGTCGGAGTTCGGGTTTTCTCCTTAGGGTGTTGTCTTTTCTCTCCCTCTTTCTTTTTTTATTTTGGACGGTGAATTTTAAAAGAAAAATGGTTTAATGAAATGTACCTCTTTTTTGAATTTCGTGATGTGACCATTGGGAGAACTGAGACGAGGCGCGCGCTTGGCAGCCCCGGGCCCCTAGGATTAGACATTTAGAGGCCGCCCTCGGGGAGTGGAACCGTCAAGATACAAAATATAAAAAGGCCCGTGGCCCAACTATGGGTCCCTATTACTGTCATTTTCTCAGGTTCACAATGGCTAAGAAATCGCGGAGCAGAGCGAATGAAATGTGGAGTGATTACCATGCTGTTCGGGGTGAGCTTTGTGCTCTTCCTCTGCACACTTTCGAGGCGGATGTGCAGCGGGTATGGGGGAGAAACCCGGAGGTTGGGTTGGAGTATCCGTCGGCGGAAGCGACGTTCATGAGCTTGCCGAAAGGGAAGATTGTGGCGTGTCTCCATCACCTGCGCGACAGGCTGTTCCATCCATTCCAGCCGGAGTTCGTGAACATCTTCAACCAATTCGGCATCGTCCCCATGCAACTCCCACCAAACGCGGTCACCATGATCTACTGCCTCATCAAAGAGCTGCGACGCTGGCAGATCCCTTGGGATATTGACATCTTTAAGGAGGTCTTTTGGTGGGAAACGAACCCTTGCCTGCACAGGTGCTTCGTCTTGAAGGGCAAGTACTGCCAGGTGTTCAAGGTGAGGGACACCGGGTTTGCAGATTGGTATAAGAGGTTTTTCTTCGCCGAGCCCTGCGGAGTGAGTTTTGTTGTTCCTCGGAGAGTCGGCGAGGCGAGGTTTGTGGGGGATAGAGTTGGTTTTGAGGATCCACGTTTTCGAGAAGTGGACGAAATTCAAAAACGTGTGCACGATGCGGAGGATTACCTGCGTGAGCTTGAAGATGACGTGCGGGTTTATACAGGTAAGGTTTCAGCGGTTGCCACTTTCCTCTTTTCGGCTTTGATCCTCTACCCATGTTTTGTCTTGCAGGCCGGTTAGAACTTGAATTGGGTTGGTTCTAACTTCGGCAGATTGGGAGCAAAAGGGTGCCCCACGACCGACCGAGGCCTTCCCGTCTTCCGGCGAAAAAGAGACGGGTGGTATCTGGAGCGTCGGCGGGGGGACCTCTTCGGCAGCGGCCGCCATTTCCGAGGAGGGTGAGGACGACCTGGCGTACATAGATGATGTGCAGGTTAGCGACGATCCCGAAGAGTAACGCGAGGGGCGTGAAGACTTGAGGGATTCTGGCGCCGAGGGGCCAGCTTCTGCTGATCAGAGCGCTAAGGAGTCTGACTCGGTGACCAGACTCTACGCTCGGGCCGCTAATTTGCTGGGTGTGGTAAGATGTCAAGTAGAGCAGCTTACCAAGGGAGCCATGGCGCAAGAGAGGAAAGCGAAAGAAAATGAACTCCGGCTTCTGGAGTCAAAGCGTCAGCGTCGTCTGGCCGAAAAGCATCTCTGTTCGGCCATGCGAGGCTTGGACAAGTCTAGTCGCCGGGAGGCTGAACTTCAGCGACTTTTGGAAACGCGCTCGATCAGTCTCGCGAGGAGGCTCATCAGGAAGGGGTTGCCGAATTCTGCCGTTCCCTTGAGTTCAAGGCCCTTATTAAAAAGGCGCTCAAGAGTTCGGTGAATATGCACGGTTCGGCTCTTCTTGACCGGGGGCTAGTGAGCCGCGAGGATCTTGAAGGGCTGAACATGAACGAGTGCATCCTTTTGGAAAGCCGCTCCCGCTCGTACCAGTGTCTGTTCTTCAAGATGTCGGCGGAGAGGATGGAGCGGATGTTCGCCTTCGTTTCGAACCTGAAGGTGGTTATCCCACCTAGTGAAGCTGAAATGGCGGGTGCCAAAGGGATCGCAGGAGGGATCCCAGTGTCGGAGGAAGGACCGAGTGTAAGGGGTGAAGAGACTTCAGAGGGGCCCCTAGCTGTTTCTCCTCTTCATTCGCGAGATCCGTTGGAGGACGTGCCTCGAACCCCGGGTGCGGACATCGAAGTAGAATGTGGCTCTGAGATTTCGGGGAGAGACTGATTTGTAAAGATTTTTGTAACTATAGTTTTGTAAAATAGATCTTGATAATGTAATGTTTTTGCTCGCTTATGCCTGTGTTCTTTTTCGAATAGCTTTGTGTTGTGGATACCAGCTTACTGTCGTGAAGCTGAGAGAAATTGCTAAGTTGGAATTCATTAGGCCTGGGACTTCGAGAAGGGGAGTGCCCTTGACTGCCAGTCGCCTAGGCTCTAAGTTAGAGTTTGTTAGGCCTGAGACTTCGAGAAAGGGAGTACCCTTGACTGCCAGTCGCCTAGGCACTAAGTTAGAATTTGTTAGGCCTAGGACTTCGAGAAGGCGAGTGCCCTTGACTGTCAGTCGCCTAGGCTCTAAGTTAGAGTTTATTAGGCCTGGGACTTTGAGAAGGAGAGTGCCCTTGACTGCCAGTCGTTTAGGCACTAAGTTAAAATTTATTAGGCCTAGAACTTCGAGAAGGGGAGTGCCCTTGACTGCCAGTCGCCTAGGCACTGAGTTTGAATTTGAGACATTATTTAATAAAACTTACTAATGTTGTAGATGAGTTACAGGTGTTTTATGAATAAAATCTTCTGATGTCGTTGCCGCTCCAGGTCCTTGGTAGGAGAGTTCCGTCATGCCTTAACAATTTGTAGGTGTTCGGGCCGAGCACGTCGCGGATGATGAAAGGACCTTCCCAGTTAGGGTCGAGCTTGCCTGATGCCATGTCTCGGCCGGCGGTGTTTTTTAATTTCAAGACAAGGCCGCCCTGTCGGAACGATCTCCTGTGCACATGCTTGTTATAATATTTTTCGATCCTCCGTTTGTGCTCCGCTTGTCGAAAGCAGCTAATTCCCTCTCTTCTTCGAGGAGGTCAAGCTCGAGTCTCCTTGCGTTCTCATTTTGTTTGTCATTCGAGAAGAGTTGGTGGATAGAAGTTGCTGGTGTGTTCGACGCGGGGGGAGTAGATTTCTAGTTCGACCGGGACAAGCGCTTCTCCCCCGAAAACAAGCGAGAAAGACGTTTGACCCATGGCTGCTGTTGGTGTGCAGATGAGTCCCCAGATAGCCGCCGACAGTTCAGCTGCCCATGACGACCCGATCTTATCAATCTGTTTTCTTAAAGTGCTGAGGAAGTTTTTATTTGACACCTCCGCCTGTCCGTTCGATTGCGGATGCCTTACGGATGCGAAGCTCAGGTTGATTCCGTTTTCGGAACACAGATTTCGGACGGCTCGGCTCGTGAAGGCGGTCTCGTTGTCGCAGATTAGGGAAAGCGGGACGCCGAACCAGCATATGAGCTGTGTCTAGATGAAGTTCCTGTCAGTCGCACCGGTCGGTTGTGCCATCGCCTTCGCCTCGACCCACTTGGAGAAGTAGTCCATTGCTAGAAGCACATGGCGCAAGTTTCTTCCGGATTTTGGGAATGGACCCAAGAAGTCAAGGCCCCACATCGAAAATGGCCAAGAGCTGGTTATGGGCTGTAGTTGAGCCGCGGGTTGCCTCAAGATGTTCGAATAGATCTGGCATTGCGAGCATTTCTGGCTGAATTCCTTGGCGTCTTTCCAGAGGTTTGGCCAGTAATATCCCTGGCGCAGGACTTGTAGGGCGAGATTCCATCCAGCGGCTTGGATTCCGCAGTCTCCGGCAGGATCTGTTCGAGTATGGTTTTCGAATCCTCCTCGCGGATGCACTTCGCCAGTGGTAAAGAGTAGCATCACCTGAACAATTGCCCTTGGGACAAGATGTATCTAGCAGCCTTCACCCGGAGCCTGCGAGCCTTATGCATGTCGTCTGGGAGCTCGCCCGTCTAGAGATAATGCTGGATCCCAACCATCCAACTTCCGGGGCTGGAGTCGATGTCGAAGATTTCAGAGTCTTCAAAGGCGGTTGACAGGATGTTCAGCACGTCGCCTTTTTCTTCCTTGGCCAGCTCGTCCACTAGTGAATTCATCTCAAGGGGGATGTGAAACAGGAAAGCTTGTGCGAAATGTTGCAGAAGATTTTTGGCAAGCTGGAAATACTTCTTGAGTGCTTCGTCCTTCGTCTGGTAGGATCTCCTTAGTTGGTTCACCATTAGCTTTGAGTCACTGTAGATATGGAGGTGTCGCACTCCAAGGTCCTTGGCGAATTTGAGCCCAGGAGGGCTTAATACTCGGCCTGATTGTTCGTGACGGGGAAATGTATCTTTCCTAATCTCTGAAGTCGAACTCCCCAAGGACTGGTGAGGACAATGCCGATTCCTTGGATGCATTGCCGGAGGCTCCGTCGACATGAAGGATCCAAGGTTGCCGTTTCTCCGGGAGTTCGGGCTGTTCGGTTGTTGTCAGTTCGGCGACAAAGTCGGCGAGCGCCTGGCTCTTCGTGGCCGATTTAGGGAGGAAATCGATGTCAAACTCGGAGAGCTCCACGGCCCATTTCTGCAATCTTCCAGAGATTTCGGGAGAGTGGAGTATTCTCCGAAGGGGCTGATCAGTTATCACCTTGATGGGGTGAGCTTGAAAGTAGTGACGTAACCTGCGAGCGGCAGAGATCAGCGCAAAAGAGAGTTTCTCGAGGGGAGGGTACCTCACTTCGGCGCCGTGGAGGACGTGGCTGATATAATGGATCAGGTGCTGCCGGCCCGCCTCTTCTCGAACAAGCACTGCTGATACCGAATTGTCGGTAGCGCTGAGGTAGAAGAGGTCTTCGTTTGGGAGCGGGGCGGAGAGTAGCGGCGGCAACAGCAAGTATTTTTTTAATGACTGGAAAGCTCTCCCACAATCCTCGTTCCACGTCGGGTGCTCCCCTTGAAAGACCTTGAAGAAGGGGAAGCAGTGCTCGTCGGATCTTGATATGAATCTGCTGAGTGCTGTGATCCTTCCGTTCAGTTTCTGTATATCTTCGATTGTTCGAGGCGGCACCATTTCTTGAATGGCCCGTATCTTCTCAGGGTTCACCTCAATGCCTCTGGCCGACACCATGTGCCTCAGGAACTTGCCGTATGCTGAATCGAAAATGCTCTTGAGGGGATTGAGTGCAAGTGTCTAATGTTTCGCGGAGGACTTTGATGTGCTGCTCCATATTCTTGCTCTTAATTAGTATGTCGTCGACGGAGGCTTCTATGTTCCGCTCTTTTTGTTCTTTGAATATAGTATCAATCATCCGCTGGTAGGTCGCACCCGCGTTCTTCAAGCCGAAACGCATGACCTTATAGCAAAAAGTTCCTTGATCTGTTATGAATGAGGTATGCTTTTCATCTTCCTCGGACATCCGGATCTAGTGGTAGCTTGAAAAGGCGTCCAAGAAGCTCATCATTGAGTACCCAGCCGAAGAGTCGACGAGTCTGTTTATCTTCGGTAAGGAGTAGAAGTCTTTGGGGCAGGCCTTATTTAGGTCTGTAAAGTCCACATACATTCGCCACTTCCCGGAATTCTTCTTCACTACCACGACATTTGCAAGCCATGATGAGTACGTGATTTCCCTAATGAATTCAACGGCTAGGAGTTTCTCGACTTCCTCTCAAATCGCTCGCTGCTTTTTGCCGCCAAAATTCCTCTTCTTCTGTCTGACGGGGGCTGCTCCTGGTTTGAGACTTAGCCGATGTTCAACTACGGCCCTTTCTATCCCTGGCATGTCACTCGGTTCCCAAGTGAATACATCAAAATACTCAGAAAGGAGGGCCGCCAGAGCAGGCTTTTCATTGTCAGGGAAATCCTTAGAAATTAATACAGCTTTTCCGTCGGCGACGGTTACATGATCATTTTATTCGATTGGCGGTAGGACGTGATCTCTAGGGTCCAGGTGGTCTGTGTGGAGACGTGCATTTATCTCGAAGCATTTCCTGGCCCCGACCGTGTCCCCCCTGATGGTGGCGATGTTGAGCGGCGTGGGGAACTTGACGCATAAGTGGTAGGTGGACGCGATCATCTGGAATGACGCCATTGCAGGTCGTCCCAGGATTGCATTGTAGTCGGAGGGGGCATCCATGATGATGTCAATTTCTTTTGCTTGTTTCCTGGGGCCTTCTTCGAGAGCAACGCACAGGATGGCATAGCCTGCGGGTCGGTAAATGTCGCCAGAGAAGCTAGAGATGGTCATGGAAGGGGGGAGAGGTTTACATTGACCGACGCCCATTTCGTTGAAGGCGCGGAGATATAGTATGTCAACCGCCGGTGTCGACCAAGGTCCGGTGGACATCACAGGCTCCGATTTCAGCGACGATGACGATGGGGTCGTCGCGGTTGACCCCCTCTCTGGGAAGGTCGCATGCAGTGAAGACAATGTCAGGCAAAAGTGGGGGGGATTCGATGGCGCATACCTCTCGGCACCTTCGAGCTCAGAGATTGCAGTCGTAGCCGAAGATTGACAGGACGGATTTCTTGCCGTTGGCTTTCGACGTCGCCGGCGTCGAAGAGGTAACCGCCAGAGGCTCGTCATGGGGGAAAAGTCGTCGTGCTGCTTTCGACGGGGGCCCCTCTATCTTCTTGTAGCCGGTGAGGTAGCCGTTTTCTATATACTCGTTGACGAGTGCTCGAAAAGAGCGGCACTCGAAGAGGTGGTGATTGTAGCGCTGGTGAAACTTGCAAAACTTTGTGGGATCCTTGCCAGGTTGAGGTGGTTGGCGCTCGCCATGGCTCTTGATGAACCCCTTGTCACTGAGGATTGAGAATATTTCCTCGTTGATGTAGACCGACGTCGAAGGACGCGGGGAGTCACCCTCGAACTTGTGCTTCCCATGAGATGGGTCTCCTGGGAGTGCTGGATTCAGTCTTCAGGGTCTCGCCTTTTTTGTCATAGGGCGAGGCGTCCTCCCGCTTGGTCTTCGACTACAGGGCCTTTGCATCCTCAAGATGGATTCGCTTTTCAGCGCGAGCCCTTGCTTTCATCAGTGTCTTCGGCGTGTCGTCGGCGAAAGAGTCGTATAACTCCTCGAGCAAAATACTGTGGACGAAGATCATAGTTGATCTGTCGTCGATAGTGTCTTTCGTTTCCGCGTTCATCTTCAAGAACCGATCCAAGTAGTTACGCAGGGACTCGTCAGGGGCCTACCTTATCTGCCAGAGCTCGTGGATTGTTCGGGAGGTGGTCCTCGATGTTCCGAATTTGGTACGGAACTGCTCGGAGAATTGCTGGAAGTTTTGGACGGAGCTCTGGGGGATTTCGTCGAGCCAGTCCAACGCCAGGCCCATCAGAGTATTCCAGAACAGGCGACACTTGTACGCGTCTAAGATAGGATCGCTCGTCGCTAGGGCGTTCTCAAAGCGCTTCACGTGCTGGGCTGGGTCGGTGAGGCCGTCGTAATCGCCGACCCTAGGGGCTTTGTAGGCGCGAGGCGCCGGCGCCGCCATTATGGCAGGTGAGAATATTATATCCACCGGGGGGGCCGGAGGATACACCTCGGGTCGCTTTCAGCGGTAGCGTGGGTGCTGGCCTCTTAGGGGTGCAGTTCGAGGCGCTACGCGCTCAGAGGTGGAAGCGGGCCTTCGAGAGGAAGAGCTAGAGGGAGAGGCCTCTGCTATTGAACGAGAGCTGGAAAGTTGGCGAGGAAGGTGTTCATCGTTTGGGAAAGTGTGGCCACTGCGTTCGTCAAGGTTTGGAGTTGTCGGTCGGTCGGAGCAACGTTGTCCTGGGGTAGGTGCGCTGCCTGCTGTCCACCTGGTGGTGAGTGGTTTTCGCTATGTCTTCTATGGGTGATTGAAGGGATCGGGCTCAAATCCTGCGTGAGGGCATCAAATTATTGTGATGAGAAAACAACCAAAAGAGCAAAAGGATTTTTTACGTGGAAAATCAACTGAGCGGAAAAACCACGGCTCCTTTCGAGGAGGCTCCAAAGGTTTTCACTAAAATCAAGTTATCTGTGAGATTACAGTAATGATAGAGACGTTGGGAATTGAGAAAGAAGAAGAAGGAGAAGAAGGAGAAGAAGAAGAAAAAAGGTCCTTGAAGAAGAAGGAGAAGAAGGAGAAGAAGGAGAAGAAGAAGAAAAAAGGTCCTTTTTTCCTGTTACAATGAGATTTTTATACCCTGATCTATTATGTGGACTCACTTCAATAGAATGAGCTTCAGCTCTAGTGTCAGACCATTAATGCCTGCAAAGTAGCCACACAATAGCCTCGGCTGTACGGTGTACGGACGGCGCAGCCTGAGGATAGGGAGGACCATATCTCTTAAAAGCGGTATGGTCCCCTGTACTTCTCCTGGCGTCCGGTCAATTGGACGTGATCCTTTCGGCTCGGTCTTTTTGACACACGCTGTTCGGCGCAATACCCCTTCTGTTCGAGGCTGGGCGTTTGTGATGCTGATGCCACGTAAGCTTCCACGTGTGCGTTTCAGATGAGCCGGCGTGGATCCAGATGTAACAAGGTTCTATGATATAAAAGAAAAAACTCATTTTATATTATGTTTTGAAATGATCAAGCTTAGTTCAGAAAACTTACTGGAATGCAAATAATAGCAGTTGCAGCAGGGGGAAAAACAAGGCGCAGACCATCCATAGGGTGCTTATGATGGCATCCATGAAGCAGATAATGCAAGGTGTTTGACCTGCATATTTGTTAATGACAAGATTTTTACGATGAAGAATGAAAATGGCCTCTTTGGCCACAATACTAAGATTAAGTTTGTTAAAGTTAACCCAATAAATCTCCTTTTCTAGTAAGTTTTTTTTTTTTGAAGGAACTTGTCTAGTATGTTATTGCTTCAAGTTTGTGCAGATTTGAATAAAAATGAATCTGTTGCCTTTTTGGGCATAATGAAACTTTACTATCATTAAAAGTAGTTAAACTTGCTCTCAAACAAGTAAAAAACTCAGGTGGCAGAACCAGTCAATGAAATGGGTTCAAGCAAATTTTAAATCTGACTAAACATAGCTCAACCTGAACCTGATACATGACCCGAATCATGTTTTGAGTATTTTATGATTGGGACAAATACCTATGTGCCATAAAAAACTTTAATGCTCTTCATAAAATTTGAACTATGGGATAACATGTATTTAAATAAGAGCGTAACATTTAAAGCTTTAAATAGCATGTATGTAAATTCCCTTTATGGTTTGCATGAACCCAACCACAAGCAAAGTGGGTTTGTGCTTGCCTGCAAACTAGACCAATTTATAACACAAAATCTTCTGATCAAGCCAAACATGACTTGACCCGGTAATGTGCAATCACAATGAAACCTGCTTAATTAATATGTCAAAATTTATAATGCAAGCATAATAATTGGGTTGATGTGAAGCCAAAATTTCCTTTATGTCGGGTTCACGTACTGAATTTAAGGTCAGTTGTGTGGTTGAATCAAATATTGCCAACCTTAAATAAAACTGAATACATGTTGTCATGAACTACTAAACCATTAAGAAAGTAAACTGACCAGTAACTCTTTGTATTAGCATGGAAAACAAATCGGTGCAATGAGTACTCCATTAATGTCCAAATTAATATTCCAATCATAACCAGTAGAGCAACATGAGGTGGTGATTGGCCCATGGAGAAAGACGTGACCACAGCCCAACAAACAACTGGCAGCCATACTATAGGAACGACCCACCAGACGGTGCGCGTCAAGAGCTGAATTACTCACAGAGAGATCCAGTTAGGAAAATTGTACAAAACAAAACATTCCATAAGCTTCAGCAAAAGGGGTTAATGGTTGCCTCTAAAAAGTTGTTCTCAAAAAAGCGTGGGCCATCCTTGCTCACAATAGGCTGGTGAACCCATTCTTGGTATGCTTCCCCCAGATGACCAACCTGATTAACAGGAATAAACATTTTCAGAAAGTATTATTCCAATTAGTTTAAGAGTTGACTTACAGATCTTTTTGCCAATAGTTTCAATTCACGGAAGTCTTTTTTCATCTAACTATTCCAATCTTGGTTTTCTCCCATTTTCTCTACATTCCTAGCCCTGTAATTTAATTTCCGGATTACACAATGATGCACCTTGGGTTTTCATTGTACATACCCAAACCACTTATGCAATCTTCTATAATCTCATCTTTGGATATTACTTCAACATTACAAAAGGCACATCGTTAATATCTATCCTCTGAAATAATGGTTCTACTTTGGTGGTGAGATTAGTTTGTACGATATATAACCTTTTCTTTTCAAAAATGATCTTTAGATTATCGAAAGAAACATGAGCATAAACATGAAAATGCAATAGAACAGGTAAATTAGAAGAGACCATACAACAGTTTACGGAGTTCTTTTTAGAGTTAATAATGTGTGAATTTCATAGATGAACTGCATTGCTAAAACTATCGTTGCCATTTCTTCAACTAAGACATAACACTGTTTCCAATGGCTTCACAAATGGTTGCCTTCGTCTTTTTTTTGTTTTTAACTAAAGAAAAAAAAAGACTAAATTAAATGTCAGCACGAAGCCTGAAAAAGAGAGAAGTCAGAATTATGTAATACCTGAAAAACAAGAGGTTTATTCAAGTCCACGTTGAATTCCTTGGCAACCATTGTGAGACCTTATATGCTGAGGCACACAAACCAAAATAGCAGTTATACTAAGCTAAAAAGCAAAATAAATACAACATCTAGAATAGCATGGATTCATACGCATCAGATTTTACAATTAAAAAATGAAGTCAGAAGAGGCCGAAAATTTAGTGCTAAGCAAAAATGTCAAGCTTTCTTCTAGGTGTATGAAGAGAACACTAAACAATAGTGCAAAAACTCGTAGGAAAGGGCCTTCCAGAACAAAAGATGAAACATACAATAAATCCAATACTACAAAAACCAGAAGAAGGTAGAGCTCTACTCTTTCAGCTATGGGTTGGATGCCAAGTTGTCCAGGCTTCTTTCTAAAAGTTTGCTATTTTCTTAAGCTTGTTGCTCTCCTCTAATTCCAGAGGTGATTCCATGCATGGCTCGCATGACCAACAACATTCGAAGGTGTGTATGGCCCTCGCCGACTAGTATGGGAATCTTTGACTAGAGTGGGACACATTCACTCACATTGTTCACCATCAGCTCACCCCAATCTGAAAGCATCCACCACCCAGAAACAATTCCCGGTTTTCCCAAGGCTTCTTTGAAGCATGCTAGGATCTAACCCAATTCTAGGACTAATCTATTTCACCAGAAATTTGATTATGTTCTTGCGGAAGGATTCACTAGTACTGAAATTGCGTCAAGAGTTAATCTGCTAGCTTGGGTGGAGTAAGAAAAAAAAGATGAATTGAAAAACTGTTCCGATTCTTTTCAGAAAATGTATACGATGTGAAATAAAATTGATTGTTTCATTGAAAATTGTGTTAAATGCGAAATAAAATAATTGTTTAATGTTAGAGTTTTGATAAAATAAGATATAAAATAAATTTTTAATCTTTTTTAAATGAAATAAAGTTTTTTGCCAGTGACTAAAACTTTCATTTACCAAAAGGAGCCAGCAAATAAAAGATTCAAAAAATCCATTGACAGCTAAAGATGAATTGAAAATTCATATTAAGAAGACAGCAAATAAAAGATTCAAAAAAAAAAAAAAATTCAGACTTAAGAACAATTAATTTATACCACAAAAGTTAGACAACGATTTTGGCAAACAACATAGTGTTACCGCTCACTGAAAAAACTAACTTTTATTTTTAAATTTTATAATGGATTCAATGCAAAGAAATAATGAAAATATAAATAGTGCATACACGAATATTTCCATAACAATCAAAATACTTTTACATTTGCAAAATAATGAAAAAATAAAAATAAAATACCAACGTCCTTTAATCTTAACATGCATAGCAACGCAGAGCAGATTACGCAAATCACTTGAGTTCCTGATGAGAAGAACAGGAGGTAAGCTCCTAAAACAATTCTATACAACCGAGATCACACGTAGCCTGAAGGACCCATTGGAGTAAAACCACATGAACCCCTATTTTAACAATCCAAGCCCTGGACTAGAACGGAATCAACAGGGAAATCACATCAAAATTTGCAAACAGTCGCTCGAAGAATCTGGGCTTGAATCACCCAATGTCAACAAAAATCATAGAAAACCCAAAAGAAACAACTGCCCAGATCCAAAAAAAAACGAAACCCTTTTCCCGAATGCTCTTCCCCCGTTCTCGAAACACCAAATCCGGAGGAAAACCAGCAATGCAGCAACCCTGAGCCAAAACCCACCTCGAATCCCCCAAAAAAAGCAGTAAATTCACGAGCTATACGTCGATAAGAGGACCCAGATTCCAGCAAACATGCACGCGCACCAAAAGGAAAATGGCGGCTTCTGATCAACGCCGGAAGCCGAACCCGCTAACCCTTCCGCGATCTCCTTTATCTGCACTCTCTCTCTCTCTTCTTCCCAGCGGACCCTGCTCGAGGAGAAGAAGAGGCCGAGGTCGCCCGCGCGAAAGCAAAAAGACGCGTTTTCAGTCTTTTTTCCGCTTCTCATGGGATTTAAATTTAGCTATTGGCTGCTCAAGGAATCTATAGCTGTTCCGCGATCGATTCCCGGCCGTGAACCGCAACGTGATGATCGGTATCTGCTTAGAGCTCCACACAGCTCAGCTCATTACACGGTAAAAAGTTAACAAATTTAAACAAAAATAGGCCAATCCGTATAGTGTAACGTTTGAAATCACCTTCCCCAAAAAAAAAAAAAAAAATTGTAATCATCTTCCATCAAAAAACAAAAACCGTTTGAAATCATCAGAATCATATTATGATTTTTCTAGACTAACCCAATTTTTACATAAAAATCTTCTCACATTCATATTATCATTTTCTTTGTTGCTCTGCACAGCTAGAAAAACAGTTCAACAAGTTGGCCGACACCATTCAAGTAAAATCACCCGTAAGTTAAATTCAAGCCGCAACTCCAGAATTAAAAAAAAAAATTCCCAGAATTGCAGTTTGCATATTTGATGAGGGGCTTCCATAAGAACATAAATTAAACTGATCCACAATTTGATTTTGGTTTTCACCAAACAATTTTGTTTTCATCTGTTTATAACTTTATATTGCATTTAAAAAGAGGTGAATTTCTCTCATCTACATTTCCTGATCATGTCATTTTCCATCTATTTGTGATCACAAATCATCAATTTTATATCAAACAAATCAATTCTAAAACTATAAAATGACTCGATCATAAAAGACAATAAATGCGAAATAGTTATAAAGATTGCCTTAGGCAGCCGGAATATGACAAAAATACTTTAAGAAATTGCGCTAAATAGTAAGCAATTTACAAAAAAAGTACCCGAAATTTCAGCTATATTCCGACCATAAATAAATGCCAGGATATGAAATAAAACAGAATAAAATACAAATGCACTTGGCAGGGTGCTTCAAAGCTAATTTTTCTTCTTGGAAGATTTCTTGAAAGATTTATTTCTGGGCTTCAGTTTCTCTGATGGTAAGAAGCTTCCGCCTTCTTTGTCTTTTTTCCTCTGTCGCTCTTTCTTGACATTGAACATTGTAATAGCCTGTTTCACAAAGAGCAGACATTGAGCTAGTGCTTTGAATGCTTGAAAATTCTGAATTCCAATATTTAAATGACATGAACTCCATGAAAAATTCTGAAAATGTGCCAAGTGTATGAGATATGTGCTTTATAATCAAAATCATCATCATCTCTGCCATCGGCACCAATATCAACAAGTTATTAGCTTCCTAAATTCTTTTTCTCAACCATTCATGGCATTTCCGGTGCCTTTGAAATAAAAATAATCTTCCAACGTATCTAACTATTCAAAAGACAATGCAATTTAGTTGTTCGGTTGTATACAAGACAGTGATGTCTTTTAGATCGCTTCTGTAATATTATTTGTAATGTTTACATATTTTTCAAGTTAAATTTTGCATGCAGTTCCACAATTTCACAGAATCTTTCTACTAGCTTCAGTATAAAAATTTCCTCTTATTTATATCTTGCCATTCATTGATGTTATACGCCACACTTGACATATCCATGTTTGACGATCTTTTTTAACCTTATGATGCATTCACCAAATTTTCTCATTTGTTTGGTTTCAGCAGCAAACAGAAAACACAATAACAATAATAAATCAACTCACCTTGTTAACATCAAGTGCATCATGTGAGCCTTTAGCCAGCAGCTTGCTGAGAATTTTGTTCGTTTGTTGCTTCTCTTGTGCTCCCATTCCTCTCCCTTCAACGACAGGAAGAAACTGCCAGTACAAATCGTGAAGTACTTAATTATTTTCCTTTTTAAAGCATTTGAAGGCTCGCACAAAGCAAATTTGAGCTATTTTAACATGACGGGGGGAGGGAGGGGGGGGGAGGTTCTTGTCAAACCTTAAAATTAACCTCACATAAAACATCTCAACTCAACCTTACCAAAACAGACTGATCGATTTCACTAACCCAAACACAACCAGACCGTGTGTCTGTTGACCAAAACCAGACCTGAAATTTACTTAAGAGCAGTACTCTAAATTTGACATTAGTACATATAGACCAAAACAATATATTGGCTGAATAGTGTGAGCGAGCTAAGACAAATTAGTTAAAAATCAACACAAAACAAGGGATATGACTATCATTTATCATTTCTTGTGTGCTAGGTGAGGATGAGTTCCAGGGTGACCAGAATCTGCTTGAAAGTTATAGAGTCATGATTCCTCAACTCAAACTCAACCCAAAGCTTTTTAAACAACTTGATCCAAACCCAAAATTTTTCCTTCGGGTTCAGGTCGAGTATGGGATTGGATTGAACCTTGATGCCCCTACACAGATTGTGTCCACAACATTAACCTTTCTATGTTTTCCAGTATGCTTTGCAGGTTTTTCTCCTGGGAGTTTCTTGTCAAATTTCCCACCACTTGCTGTTGCTGCAGCTGCCATTCCAGCAACATTCTCAAGCTCTTCTTTACTGGCTTTCTTTGGTACTTCTTTCCGCGTTCCTGTAATAGGCAACGCTGTTGCAGCAAGTTGGATATGACTGCAAAATCAGCAACAAGATGTAAATATAAATTCATGCCATAGAAAAATAAACTGGTCGACATAATCAGCGATCCCATATAGACAATCAATATAAATATGGAAAATTAAAATAAAGAAAGACTGATAAGTTGAGTTTGGTATGACAGTATACATAAATATAAGAAAGTGGCATAAGAATGTACAATTCAGACTTGAAATTAAAGATTAAAGGGAAACATATCTATCATGAAATATGCCTGAAATGATATCATGCAGGCCAAAGTTAACCTAAACAATTGTGTAAAACAAAAAAATATCCAACAAAATAAAACTTCCTATAAGCAATACTGAACGGAGAAAAAAAGGATCTTAGCAACAAGCAAAAAACAACTGACATCTTTCCAAAAAGACAACTGACAACCTTGGCAGAGCGTCCACTTTGGCAGCTCTTTTGAGATTCTGCAGCCGATTTTTTCCCTGCTTCTCAATACGTTTCTTCTTTTCAGCCTGCCTTTTACTGAAAGGATCCTCTCCAGGCTCTGCAAGGATAATAGACGTAAGAGGTTATTGTCTAGTTCATGAAGAAATCAGAAAGGTTATTCGATGATAGTTCCGTTAGCATATTAAGCTTCAAACTAGGTCTATTATATAACTAATGAAAAATTCTGACAGCTTATTTTCCAATTGTGGCAGTTAACAACTACTTTAAGATTGTCCTCACATTATTTTTTTTAAGATAAAAAAGGCAGAAACAGTATCTACAAAGGAAATTCAATTGCGAATGATTAAAGACAAATTGATTGAGAAGGTTTTATGGTTGAATTCTCCAATAAAATTTATGTGGCAACTTGACTGTTTACAGTGTTATTTACACTTATAAGTTTATCACAAAATGGTGATTCCACTGATCATTATAAACAACTAAATGGATAAATTACATCAAAAACACCTAAAACTTTCCTATTTTCTTAAACAACCACTTCAAATACCACATTGCAACCACTTCTGTTACTTCCATATATCCCCGCCAATGCAAGCATGAATATTGGCATAGTTAGCATAAGCGCAGCAGTAAGTGAAATGGCCAGGAAGCATTATTTAGAACTTTAAAATGGTTCATGTGAAGTGTTAAGTAATGTTCATATATATATATATTTCATTAAAAAAATGCTCATATATATATATATATACAATGAAAAAAATGGTATTATGTCGAGCAATCTTAAAAGCCTGACTTTGAAATTGATTGAAGTATTACCCCAATTGATGGAAGTGCAAACTCAGTCACAAATATTGTCGAAGGGTGAAACCTAACTCCAGCTTATGATTCCATCAACCATGATGCAAATCCAACTAGGTAAACTTATAGGGACATTTTAATTTTGACACCTTTGAATTTCAAAATATTAGGAATGCATTATGGTAATTATTAACATATGAGATTATCTACTGAACTGATACCTTGTACAAGTGTACCTCCATTATCAGAAAGGAGCAAACCTTCATTGTAGCTCAATATCTTGGAATAAGATATTATTTAATTTGTAAATATTTTTATTTTCTGTATTTTATTGTTTTTGCATGTATGAGAAAAATTTCTACAAGTTAAAACTTTGTTTAGCTCTGCGAAGATTTAAATGAATTATATTTGAAATTTTTGATTGATTTTTCCTTTTCTCATTTGGTTGGGGCAAAAAAATCTTCAAACTTCTTCAAAAACATTTTCATCAATATTTTATATTTATTTCACATTATTCATAAATTTAAATAATAAAAATTAACTTTATTTCACACTTTATACAAATTTCAATATTAAAAATTAACTTTATTGCATATCTCATAATAAAATAATTTTATTTCACATTATAATATTAAAATATATTTTTTTCTCTTTCTATTTTAAAAAAGCTCCAAACATCTCTAAAACATGCTCCAATCAAATAAGGCTTGAGCTTATGAATTTTTTACATTTTTTTGTATATTATTTTCATTAAAACTATTTTGGAGCTTTTCATTCTCAAATTGAGAATCTTCATAATTAATATGACTTGCTTATTCTATTTACTTACTTTATCTCATGCATGACTTGATATTATTCTTTGCTTTTTTGAAAGTTAATTGAATCTTTTATACAATTGGTATTACTAATTTACTATTGAATGGGCTAAGTCTCCTTATCATTTACCCATAAATTACACTTTGGTTTATTTATTTTGAAATATTTTACTTTTTATCTCTAACACTATTTCAAAATTTTTACTTAAGTCTCTAGACTTTAAAATAAGAACCTAAAAAGTAAAAAAAAAAAAAAATTTAATAAGTCCCTGTAGTTTTAATTATGCCTAAATGAAAGATTGCAAAATATATGAACCAAAGTGTAATTTTGAGAAGCTATAGAGACCTATCAATAATTTATCCAAAAACCAAATATATATTAGCTATCATGAAAATAATGACTGTAGAGAGTGCAAAAACATTCATAAAACCATGAAAAATCATCCAGGAAGATCCTTAGCTCATAAGGCTTTTGATTCATTTCCTTATTTTCGAATTGATTTCAATTTAGTTCCAGCAGAATTAGTATAGTATAATTATAATTTTTACATATTCACGTTTAATCTCTTTCATTCACTCTCTCTAAATTTTTCAAATTGTGTAGGGTTTATATAGATAGATATTTCTAGATTTCAATAATATGTTAGTGGAAGGCTAGCCTTATAGGCTTTATGGTATATTTTAGAAATTGTATCTTGTTTCTTTTTTTTTAATTATGATCATATATATTGGATCGGATTATACAATAAATAACACAAAATACTTTTATTATTATTTTTGCTTTGTGAACTTTATCCGATGGCACTGCCAATGTTTTAGGCATGGAAAAATGCACCGGTACATTCGACTTCACTAAATTCGATTTCTCCCAACTCAGCTTGACCTCATCCAGCCAACTTGACTCAACAGTCAACTCAACCTGACCAAACGGTCTCTACTTGGCTTGACTCAACTCAACTCAGCATGAGTGCAAGACTCAACTCAACTCAATTCAACTGAACTAGACTGAACTCAGTCAACTCTAATAGACTCAATTGACTTAACTTATTCGAATTGTAACTCAGTCAAATAGACTCAACTCGACTTTACTTGACTCACTCGACTTGACGAGCTTGACTCGACTCGGTCGACTTAATTCGATTGACTTGACTCAACTCGATCAACTAGACACGACTCGACTCGATTCCACTCAATCGACTAGATTCAACTCGGCTCGATCGAATCAAATCAACTCAGTCATCTTGACTCAATCAAGTCGACTCAACTAGACCCAGTCAACTCGACTTGACTCAACCCGAGAATTTTCAGTACTCTGGTTTCCAATGACGAAGTCCTAATTTCAAATGAACTTTGTTAAATCTATATGCTTGATGTGAGATGAATAAATTTTTCAATAAATATGGTAATAAAATTCTATCATTGCTAGTTCAAAGACTCATGGTAGAATGTACATTGTACATGCCAACTAAAAAGAGAGAGTAAATTATACCATCTGTCGATTTGGCCTCAATAATAGGTACGTCTTTATCATCATTCACTCGATCATAACCATGGCGTCTCTTCCATGAACCAGTTTGTTCATCAAACAGACGCTTGCCCTTTTTACGCTTCTTTATTCCTGCAGAATAATGCAACCATGGGATAAGCCATATCTGCTAAAATATGACTTGATTTTTTAGTTTCATAGAGCTTTTCTATGGTATCAAATCAACAAACTAACCTTTCATTTTAGCAAACAATTCCCACTTTGTAGGAGGCTTAGGCTTAGGGAGCTGGCGAACAAAAGATTAAATTTAATTATATATTCCTCCAAATATTGAGAAAAAGCTAACTACAAAAGCACAAAAAATTCACAGGATAAACTAAAATTTGTATGCTAATGAGACACACAAATTTACAAAGACTTTAGTACTTTACAAAGTACCTCCTGTAAATCTTTAAGTGAATTCAATTTCATAGTTGGAAGAATATATTTTCACCCATAATTTGTTTCTTCTACTAACGACAATGAATATGATTTAGCTAATCTCCAGATTAAATAAGATCACTAAATTATATTAATCACAAAAGTTGAATCATACATTGTAAATCAAAGAACCAATCATGAATTAATTAAATTTAAAATCAAAAAGACCTGTAAAAATTACAAAGGCAGTACAATGAAGGAACAGGTACATTACATATACTGTTAAGTATTTAGAAGAATTAAGCACCTTGATAGAAGAAAGACAAGTACGTCAATAAATATTACATGTGCAGAGAATAAAAGAGAAATACAGCCAGAACATAAAGAAGGGTAAAGGAGGAAAGTGGTGAGATTCAGATAAAGAAATGGGAACTGCCAAATTAAATGTATACAGTGGGAATGGTTCATGGCAAGAATGCCCGTTACATAATGAACATAGTTTGGAAAAACACAAAAAATATAGGGGGAGAACAAAGCACTGACATAAATTCTGAACAAAGACCTAGAATGTTAAAATTCTAATTATTGTTCTATCCTGCTTATGTCAAAAGAAAATCATATTGGTCTTCAAGAACAAAACTTCACATTGTCATAGGCTCAAATTCTCATAGAAATGCAGATTTTTGTTTCCCAAAGACTTCATTAATGCAGTAAATTGTTTGATTCGCACTTTCTCAAACTCCAAGACTTTTATTCATGTTCCTACAATTTCTGCTATCAAACAGCTAATGAATTGATAACTCTTCCCCAGTAAGGACTGCCAATGTTATAAGTATGTTGGAGACAGAATAATTTAAGTAGGACTTTCCAGTCAAATTAGTGAACTAAAATTTCCTGATGCCATATGAGGAACTAAACCCAGATCAGCATCACTCTCCATTTGCCACAGTTCAACATAACAGACAAGAAAGTCCCCCAGATACAGAATAACAAAATCTAAGTCTCCAAGATATTATCCCCTGATGAACTTTAACCATGAGACTGGATTTAGCATAATGAATTTACAAAATCATGTACACCCACATGATTGACTTATGGAAAACACAAGTAAACATCTTTTGAGTTCATAGGAGAAGAAGAATAATAAGAAGCTTAGAAAGTCTACCTAATACACGATAACATTATCTAAAGGATTAGAAATATAACGGACATTAATCATTGGAATGGCAGTAACACAATATAAAGAACATGGAAGTGGCGGCTTACATGCTTCTCCCTGGGAAGTCTCGTCGATGGCTCCGGCAAACGAATAATAGGTCCAGCTTGATCTTCCGTAGATGGCATAGTAAAAAGAGCATCGACAATCACTTGGATGAGCTCCCCACCTTTCTGCAGGCATTCCTTCGACAGCTCTTCCCTGTAAAACACACCATAAATCAAAAAGAAACCTTTTTGGCTTAAATGCAAGTAAATGAATCTGTATGAGAACGGGTAAAGTTCGCTTCATTGATTTAGAAACCCTAGACACCTGGAGGCCGGGAGAGACGGGAAGTGATGGCTTGGATCGAAGGCCATTAGATTCCCCAAATCAATCTGGTACTTCTCCGCTTCCATTTCCGACGACAGATCGGCCGCTTGCCACCGCAATTACACGGAGACACCCTCACAACGAATCTACGACTAGCGGCGGAGCAAGGGTTTAGGGAAATAGCGCAAACCTTGGATGCTGCACATCTCGAAACTTTACGGCTGCTCAGTCCCTAAATCAAAATTAAAATAATAATAATAATAATTATTATTATTATTATTATTATATATTACATAATTTTTAATATAATATAAAAAAATATTTTATTTCATATTTTACATTAATTTTAATTCATTAATCAACTTTAAAAATAAAATTAATTATTTATATTNTAAAATAAAATAAAATTTTTATATTAAAATTCATATAAAATATAATAAAATATTATTATTATTATTATTATTATTATTATTATTATTTATTTAATTAAATATTATTTTAGTTTTAAATGCGACCAAAATGGTCAATGTACCAAACAAACCCTTAAAGTTTTTACAACATTTTGATCAAATTAAACAAAATAATTTTTTATTATAAAAATAAAAATATTAAATTAATTTTTAATATAAAAATTTAAATTATTTCATATCTTATCTCAAACAATTTTATTTATATTCTATGTAATTTTTAATATAATTAATTAATTTTATTTTTTATCATATAAATATTTTAAAATAAATCTATAATTTTCATAATATAATTAAATTAGCCCCTTTATTTGCTAAATAGGAAGATTTTTTTATCTTTTCTTATATACTATAATTTGTTCACTCTATTAAATTGCAAAACAATGTAATTCAAATTTAAGACTTCTTAGTATCTAAACAAATTACTTCTCCATCGACTAAAAAAACACGACTATTTTTAAGCTCTATATTTTATTATTACTACATATTCTAATTTTATTTAAAAAATTACATATTTTACTATAAAAAACAATCTTTACTCTTATAAACCTAATTTTTTGTTTATATCAATAACTCTAAAAGTTCATATTTATTAAAATTACGTATTTCACATTAAAGAAGAATTTCTACTCTTATAATCCTAATTTTTTTATATCAATAACTCTAAAATTATATATTTACTTACATTGTTCGTTACTTTTTGTGTATAATTATAAATTATATCCCTCTATATAAATGAAGGATTAGATCTTCCACTACTTAAATGAAATAAATGAATAAAATATTTTATAATTAATAGAGGAATTATAGCTAATAATTATATATTTAAAATATAATGTGATATATATAAATATATAATTTTGGTATTAACAATATTTTTTTTTAAAGTGACATATAATTCTTATCATTATTTATAATTTTATGCAACTTTACCCTTTATTTTTGTGCTTTTGGCTCCTTTCATCTTAAAAAAAATCTTATGTTAATTTTCTTATGAAATTGAGTGGTTAATTTTATGATATATTATCTTAAAATAATTTTAAAATATCACTTAAAATTAAATGAAATATAAATATTTATTTTAATTATAATAAAAAATAAATTTTTTTTTTTTTATATAATAATATTACATTAATTTATAATAAATTAAAAATTTTAATATTTAAATAATAGAAAGATTTACCTACATAACACTTGATTTTATTGTATTTAAATATTAACCATATATTTATTAGATATTACACACTAACTATTTTTAAATATTACACGCATTACATTTAACTTGACAGATGGTAGAAGGCATTTGAAGTTAACCCTAATTAAATGGCGTGTTATGATGTGTCAGTGGCAAACTAAATCTACATCATTCATTTTGAGCAATTTAATCCAAAATAGTTGTAGATGGTTTCCTTGCTGGTTGTAGACCTTTAGTTGGACTGGATGGATGTCATCTCAAAGTTAAGTACCTTGGGATTAGGCTTGGTTACTAGACCGGTTCCGGTCCGGTTCTACCAGTTCCAGGTCCGGTCCAGTCCGGAACCGGTTAGGTTAGCTTGGATCCGGTCCTAGTTGGGTCCGGATCCATATATTTGGGTCGGGTCGGGTCAATCGGGTAAATTAATTTAAGTATATATATTTTTATGTATTTTATAAAAAATATTATGTATTTTATAATATTTTTGACAAAATTAACATAAAAAAATTCTAAAAAATATTATTAATATTAACAAAAATATTTACAAAAAATAATTACAATTCATACAAATATTTTACATTATAAAAAAATTTATTTGTCGTAATTATAAAAAAAATTTCTCGAGTATTCCTCATCTTCTTCTGAACTGTTATCCTTAAATTTATCCACGAAATTATACTGTTGATTTCGTGACTCAGTAGCAAACCAATCCTATAGATAGGTAAGCATGCAAAGAGTTGTAGGAGACAAACTGCTTCTGTAATCTCCTACTATTCTTCCTGTAGTGGAAAAGGCTGATTCAGAAGCTACAGTTGAAGCTTGGGCTAGTAGAACATCTCTTGCCAAAGTAGATAGAATAGGATATTGCTTTGATGAGCTTTTCACTACTCCAATAAGCTCATATCATCATCAAATTTCTTTCCGAAATGTAAATAGAACTATAACTCGTTCAAATTGGTAGGTGCTTGACTCTGTGTTATGGATTGCTCTCTAACAGTTACTTTTTCTTTTTCTGTAGCAACAAATCTTTTTGCTGCTGCAGATCTAAGAACATTGAAAATGTTAGGCTTTTTTTGTGTTTCTGTTTGTATCTCCACACATGGCATGTTCCTGCTCGCAATCTGCTCACTGTAAAATAACTCTTGGAGAGTTGTAAAAACTAATGCTTTTTCGCAGAATATTTCTCGTAAAAATTTCAATAGCTTCAGTTCCCTGATGAGGATCAAACATAGCAGCTATTGAATATAAAAGTGAAATTTTTTCTCAATATTTTCTAAATGTTAATTCCATGTCAGCAATAAAAATTTTCAGAATTGGATCTGATTTAAACTCTAATTTTTTTTAAAATACTTGAAAAATATAAGGTAAAAAAATAAGCGAAGTTGGATAATAACAACCTGAAAAGCTTTCAGTAAACTCCTTAAAAATAGACAATAATTTGAAAATCTTTTTTAAAAAAATTCAATCATAAGAATATAATTGAAGGTCATGATTAAGTGTATATGAATTATAAAAAATAGTTAGCAAATATTCATACGGTAAAAGTGATTCGAATAAATGATAAAGTGAATTGAATAAACGATAAAGTGAATTCCATCTAATTTCTATAGGTAATGAAAATTTTACATAATTTTTTTCGACACTTACGCAAACACGTTTCCATTCACATAAAATTTGAATTTAAACGAATCCATTTTATAACATGTTTAAATTTATGATAATTAAATGTTTGAAATTAAAAGTATTAAAAATACATAAATTAATGATATGATATGCACATCTAACATGAAAAAAAGAACCATAAAGCGGAGGCCTTAAAAATTACTGTATCGATAATTAAATGTTTAGAATTAAAAGCATTAGAAATACATAAATTAATGATATGATATGCACATCTAACATGAAAAAGAGAACCATAAAGGAGGCCTTAAAAATTACTGTAAAAAATTAACTGCAGAATTATTATTTGAAGCATTATTCAAAATAATAGAAAAAATTTTATTTTCTATACCATTATTTTTACAAATATTATTCATCTAATATATCTAAAGATAATATTCATTTCTGCATTCCTCACTGTCTATCGATCCAATGACAAGTAACAATTAAGTAACTCATACCATTAATATTAATCCAAATATCGAATGTTAAACTAACTCTATAATTAATGTTATTGAGGTGTTGAATAAGAGATTTCTTATATTCTTCGTACATTGATATACAATCTTTTTTAAGTATATGCATAGAATTATGGGTATATTGAGGTTATAAATATTGAATAATATATTCTAAAAATCCCTCCTTTTTACATATTGTAAATGGTTGTTCGGTTCATACTACAAGTCAAACTAAATCTCGACATGCTTTATCATTTTTAAAAGCCCACAACATAGATCCACTATGTGGATTGAGTTATATTTGGGTTGGCTGTATAGTAGTAAGTTGATAAATTTTTTTATCAAACTTATGAAATTAAACTAAGTGCTTCTTAAATGTACCAGTCTCACTACCAGTACCACCCTGTTTGAATGAATATTGATTTTTATAAGTTTTACAAATAACAATATATTTAGGTCTCTCCGAATTGCTATTTAGTTTAATTTGTAAATAAAAAAACTCTCATACCTTACTGCGTTTTGTCCGAGACTTGTTAGAGATACTTGAAAATTGAGTTGACGGGTCAGTGCTGGTGCCAATATCTCCACTTACCTCTGGATCATTTTTCGTAGATAGATCGAGATCAGGTTCTGAAATTTTGTCAAAGTTCTCACCGAGTGTAGGAAGACGATCGAGTTCTGGAACGTACTTCTGATCAACATTCTCTTGGCGACTTGAGGAAGAAACGCCAGAGAATCGACGTTGGGAAGCCATTAAAATGTGTTTGCAGATTTTTTGACAGAGCAAAAGAACATAAAAAATTGATGAAAATTGTAGGAATTATCATCACAAAAATTCTACTATTTATAGAAAGTTCAATACATATTAAAAAGTCTAAAATAACCTTAAAATGGTCATTTTAGAATTTAAAACGGTCATTTGACCATTTGCAAATTGCAACGGTCAAATGACCGTTCAATTTAAAAAAAAATTATTATTATTTTTAAAAATTATATCTGCAGCTGGTAGCATTAATGCTGTCAGCTGCAGTTCATGGGGCAGCGCCCGCGCGGGCGCTGCCCCCAATTATTATTTTTTTTTTAAAGGCGCTGCCCCCAATTATTATTTTTTTTTAAAAAAAAAAAATGGAACCAGACCGGTTCCGGTTCAATGGAACTGGTCTGGTTCCTAACCGGATAACCGGTTCTGCACCCGTAGAACCAGTCCGGACCAGTTCTGCAGCCCAGAACTGGTTAGAACCGGTCCGCTTCAACCGGTTCTGGACCGAACCGCTTCTTACTAGATCAGTTTCGGACCTGTTCTGGGTCGAATCGGTCCAGTAAGCAGCCCTATTGGGATGCTACTGTCAGCTACCACATTGGACGCTAGCAATGGACTTTACCTTATAGCCTTTGCTATAGTCGAAAATGAGTCAAAAGACTTATGGAAATGGTTTGTGTAAAATTTGATAATGACACTTGACAATGATGTTAGACATATCTCTTTCATTTCAGATATGGAAAAGGGACTTGAAGAAACTATTAAACAACTAGCGGTTGGTTCAGAACATAAAGTATGCATATGACAACTATGGAAAAACCTTAAAAAAAACTACATGAGTTATGATGTTAAGAAAGTAAGAGGTCTGTTTTGGAAAGCAGCTAATGGCTATACTTTTACCGAGCATTCGGCTGCTATGACTGACATTTTTCATCTCTCTCCTTCCTTATATCAATATTTGTTAAGTTTAAATTATACTTGGGCTAGACAAGATTTCAGAAAAAGTATAAAAAATTACTACAATACTAACAATATGACGAAATCATTTAATGCATGGATATCTGAGTATAGATCAAAGTGTGTAGTTGATCTAATAGATTCAATAAGAATATTGATGATGAAGCAAAGAAATGAAAGACAGTTTATTGCAGGAAGGTGGAAGAGTGACATTGTTCCTATGGCAAAAAATTTTATTAGAGATATTAGCATTTCTCAAAATCATTTTACTGTAAGGCAATTTTCAAATAACATAGCAGAGATAAAAAGTAAAAGTGGCAAGTGGGAAGTAGATCTTGTGGCACACACATGTTCTTGCAGGTATTGGCAGTTGGCTGGATTACATGTTCACATGCAGCTGCCCTAATAGGATCTTTAGATCATCCGTTATGGCTAAGTTATATGGATGATTATTTTCATATTCATAATTATCAGGCGACTTATGATGGTGCTATATCTACTATGCTAGGAAAGTCAGAGTGGTTTCAAAAAGATGAGATATCATTTTTCATAAATCCTCTAATAACAACAAGGCCAAGGGGTCGGCCTAAAAAGGCAAGATTTAAAAGCTTCATGGAAACCAGCCTGAAAAGGAGGCATAGGTATAGCCATTGTGGTTCTTATGGACACAAGAAAGTTACTTGCAAGAATGCTATCAATCCAAATGACGCACTTCAATTCAGTGCTTCTCAGGCCAGTGGATTGGGTATTGTGAATAGGTACGACATTCTACTATGCACTGTATTGTTATTAAATTGCATATTTATTAACTAAACTTGTCTAATTATTTTACTAACTAATCTTCTACATTCATTGAACTTCTAGTGATGTCATGGTTAGAGTAGAAAATATTGCCGAGGAGGTGACATCATTGACATTCTACTAACGTGTTCTATTTGCAGGCAACAACTCCAAAAGTTCAACTCCTCCAAAAGTGCAACTCCCATAGAAGGAAGAATTATTAAGCATAAATCAAGCAGAGGACATTGATATTTCCTCTTTTTTGTTGTTGGTGTTTTGTATGGTTGTGTAATGGCATACTAAAGTGGTCTATTTTGCACATCTTATTTTGTTGTTATGGTCCAATTGTGTGGTATTTTGTTGTGATGCCACCTAGTTAATGTAATGGTCTTACTTTTGTGTTTAGTAAATTAGCATATGTACATTTTGGTTGTATTTATTTTGATTTAGTTTATTATATTCCAAGAGCATTCATGCCAACTAAGTCTAATAAATTGTCTCAAAATTAAGTGCTCCAAATTAATTTTATATTAAATTCTATAATGAATTACACCAAATAAATTGAAGACACATTGCTAAATAACTGAAGGGAGATTTACCTACATAATAAAATTACTTTTACTTCAATAATAGGAGTACACTTTGGTATCCTAAATGCTGGATAAAGACATTTACTACTATTACAAGTAGGATTGAATATTAACACCAATGTCTGAAATTCAGAGTATTACAACTTAAAAATCAGCAAAAACATTATAACCATAATGAGTAACTTGACAAATATGATAAGAACACAAAAAAATATCAAAAATAATTGATGCCTTCTAAGTATTTCTTTAATCTTGTCTTCAGATTGATTCAGTTGAAGCTTTATTTTATCCTCAAATTTGTTGAGCTCAAACTTGAAATCATCTGTGTTGTCTTGTGCATCATCTATCCACTGGAAAAAATCACAAGAACAGAAAGTTTTGAATCTTGCACATCTGTAAAATCGACTGCCTATGTTCACACCTTGTCAAGCAGTGAATATAACGCATTCTCTATTACAACCACATATGACAAAAGCTGCTCTAATAGCTGATGAATTGCTGGAGCTACCTTGCATTTTTTTATCTAACCAAAGAAATGAGAAACCCAATTTACTTCAATATTGTAGTAGAAAATAAAATTTAATACTATATGAGAGAAATCGTGAAATAACATTTGAGCAAAATCCTATTTTTTGCAAATAAGAAGAACATTAAGCAAAACTACCCTAATTTCTGCAAATAAGAAAAGAAAATTTGCATTTTTTCTTGTCTAACTAAAGAAATGAGAAACACAATTTACTTCAATATTGTAGTAACAAAACTAACTAAAACTTAATAGGGAGTTAAACTACATGAGAGAAATCAAAAAATAATATTTGAGCAAAACTCTAATTTCTGCAAATAAAAAGAAGACCTTTGCATTTTTTTAAGTCTAACCAAAAAAATCAAGAAAGAATATTTGAGCAAAACCACTCTAATTTCTACAAATAAGAAAAAGAACTCTACAAACTTCAACATTATAGTACAAAACAAAACATAACAAGCTACATAAGAGAAATCAAGAAATTTAATATATTAAAAACCCTAATTTCTATAAATAGGAAGAAGAACTTTACATTTTTTTAATGTTTAACCAAAGAAGAAACACAACCTACTGTAAAGCAAAGATTTTGCTGAGATGTCCGATGAAATCACCGAACTCTGCAATTTTTGCTAACCCTAAATCTCCATCAACTTCGGCTGATAGAAGGAAGAAGCTGAAGGGAGAGAAATAAATAGTTCTGTATAAATCTCTCTAACCCTAGCTATCTCTCTAACCCTAGCTATCTCTCTAACCCTAGTTAACTGCCGTCCAATAATTGGCAACAAGTTTGAATGCCTGTGTTAATATTATAATATATTAAAAAGTAATGTAATGTACGTAATATTTAGAAATAATTAGTGTGTCAACTATAATATCTGATAAATATAAGACTAATATGTAAATACAGTGAAATCAAGTATTATGCAGATAAATCTCTCTAAATAATATTATTATTGAACATCTACTCACTATTGTAGTAAACACATCTAAAAGTTCTATATATATATATAT
>JAEMOT010004200.1:190169-217931 GCA_019297695.1 Apostasia ramifera | reverse complement strand
GTTGACAACCAAGCCGCCATTGTCATTTCTCATAACCCTATGTTTCATGGGAAAACTAAGCATTTTAACATCAAGTTGTTTTTCTTAAGAGAAGTGCAGAAAGAAAAATTTGTGATTCTGGTTTATTGCAAATCTGAAGATCAGTTGGCAGATTTGTTTACAAAGTCACTTCCAGTCAGTAAGTTTGAGTTTCTAAGGCAGAAACTTGGTATTCGCAGCTCCTAAAGCAAGGAGGAGTGTTGGAATACATGCTTAGGACTGCTGAATTTGTTAGAGTTTGATTGAGTCAAGTTTGTTCCTTATTTTTAGGAGTTAGTTATTCAGTTTATCATGGCTATTTTTCAGCAATTTGTTATTTTTTAAGCTTTAAATTGTAATGCTTCATGTTAATGAAAGTATTCTGATTTTCCTTCAATCTGCAGCAATTAGTTTCAGTTTCCTCTCTCTTTTTCTCATTGAAAAATTCCAACAAATGTGATACTTAAATGACACTAATATCTACATACCAAGTCATCATTCCTTTTCTGCTTTTTTTTTTTCAACTCACTGAGTTACTATTAGAGCTATCATCAGCCTTATTTCGAGTTAGCCGAATGCAAATCAAAATAAAAAAATTTCAAGCTCAACTCGGCTTGAAATAGGTTCGATATTGAAATGGAACGTGATTCAAGCCAGCTTAAAAGCTCAAACAATTAGATTTTGAGCTTGCTCGAATTAGCTAAGAACATTGAATCATGATTTGATCCCTATATTTAGGAAAATTAGCTTTTAATCATCTCCTATTTTTTCACTAGGCCACTAAGTTAGATTTCATGTAAAATATTTTAATATATATTATAATGAAATTATTTATATTATACATATAATTTTGAGTTAAATCAAATTAATTTGAAATTAACTTTAAATGAACTTTGACACAAAATACATTTGCTTGTGATTCGATTAAAAATTTTTAACTAATTTTGAGTTGAGTTAATTAAAAATTCAAATGAATTTCGAGTGAGTTTTGCGTTTTTGATATTTTTTATTTATCGTCTTGCAATTGCCACATGCCTGGTTTGTGTTCAAATTTGAATCGACTCAGACAATCAAACTCGATAGTTAAATGCACACATAACTAAAATTTCTGAGTTCAGGCTGATCTTAATTCATATTATAGATTCAGATTTAGTAGTTGGTAGTCAATTATACTCGCACTCATTGCCGTAATTCTCTTTATAAGAAGCTACACCTCAGTCGATGGTTTTTCTAATAATTTGATCATCATTCCAAGCTTCTAGCTAACAACCAGTAACCTAACAGCTTAACAAAGCAAAGAAGACATGCATCGAACTTTTCGCTAAATTCGAAAATGTTATATCAGCAGTTACCTTCTTTCACCGATGATCTTTCGCACTGTCGCTTTAAATAGAAGATATTTCTCTAAACAAAGATCACATTTTAGCATACTCTTGAGAAATTATATTATATTCCTCTATTATACGTAAAGAAATTTTTCTTGTAGTTGTTTCGAGCGAATCCCTTCTTTTTACTTAATATAATCCTTTGATTGGCTCAATTGTGCATAAGGGAGAATATCTTTGTACTACATTAATGTGTCCTCTTTAGTTTGCTCTTCTCTTTCTTCACTTCCTACAATTGTCTCGATCAGACTAGATATTTATTGCGCAAAATTTATCATTGGTTACCTCTGGACATACATTTTCATTTACAATTAAATAAAAATATTAAACAAAGGACTTCAGTATATATAAATATAACATTTCATGATCTCAAATAGTAGAGGCATCTTTTGGGGTAAAACCGTGAGGCTAATGATAGAAAACTCCATAGTTAAACGTGCTTGAGCTGGAGTAGCACTGGGATGGGTTATCTTTTAGGAAGTGCTCAAGTCATGCAGTTTTCCTAAAGTCAAAGCGAACAATATCTCTACATTGAGATCACGAGATGTTACAATAAATATCTCATAAAATTTAATTTAACACGAAGATTTGACATATAAATTGTAGTAATAAATAATCGTTAAAAGCCATTTCAAATTGGCAATTCGTCTCGAACATGTACACAAGATTGCCTTCCCACAAGTATATCAACAATTGAGTTGACCCACCCAATGCAAAATAAAATCTCGTAAGATCATGACATACCACAAGCCATTAATGGAATCACCAAGCCCTGCAAATCCCATCCACTGTCTGCCTGAAATGCTCGACGCCGCACGGGATCCGGAGCACGCCGTCCTGCCGGAACCCAAACTCCTCTGCCGCCATCTCAAGCAGCGCCCCAATGCATGGGTCCTTCAACAGCTTGACATGCAGCAAGAACCTCTTCATCTCCTCCTCACCTGCGGTACTCGTGCCGACGAGAACCGGCACGTATCCTTTCGGCACAACCATTCCTTTTCTCCGTCGACCAAATCCCTCCCACGCTTCGTCGGCCGGCAGCCGCTCGTAGCGCGTCCCCGACGACGACCTTCCCCTCCTCCATGCGGCCTCCATGTTACAACTAATCGTATGTCTTTATGGGTTCTCCTGCATCAATGGCTGATTTCGTATGCATATATAAAAGGAGGGAAGATGAGAGAGAATTAGAGGTCAACGCTTCGGCTGCTGATGAGTCAAACGGAGTGGTATTAAATGGTGGGCTTCGTGGATGAGGGAGTGGGCAAACTTTGACTTCTTGGTCAACTTCGTCTCTCTGCCGTTTGCATGCCCTCGCCTTCACACCTAACACCTCAGATCCTCAGTCTCGATTTTTGCTCAATACAAATTTCAATTACAATAACAACAATAACAATCAAGTCTTAATCCCACTAAGTGGAGTCGACTATATAAATTCTTTATTTCTATTGCGCCCTATCAGTTACCAAATTCTTATCTAAGTCTAAGTAACTAAGATCACTCCTTATAGTTTCTTGTCATGTCTTCTTTGGTCTTCCTCTTCCTCTTTGTATATGGGCAAAATTCAATAACTCAATTTTTCTAACTGGAGCTTCAATCGGCCTACGATTTAGATGTCCAAACCATCTAAGCCGACTTTCTTTAAATTTATCCTCAATTGGTGCAATACCAACTTTCTTTCGGATATACTCATTTCTCATTCTATTCTTTCGTGTATATCTACACATCCACCTTAACATCCTCATTTCTGCAATATTTATTTTATGAGAAATGAGTATACAAATACGAATATTAGAATTGAAAGTATTTCACATTTTGACACACTTTCTAATAGTAAAATAAATTTCTCTCTCATTAAACTTAAAAAATAAAATATTTTTTTTTCATGTCTAAAAAAAAAGCTCAAACTGATCTTTGCCGTTTAGGGTTTGACAATTTTGTTTTTAAAACTATCATGTATTTTATTCGATTTAAAATTAATTTATTTTTTAAAACTATTTATTTAAAATAAATTTAATTCAAATTGTAACCAACTGAATAAATGTATAAGCATATATATATATACATATATTTCTAATTTTTTAATAAAATATTTATTTATATAAATATATTATAATAATTAATAAAAAAATATAAATATAAATATAGACATTATATATAAATTATTACATGTAGGACTACAAAACAAAAAAAAATTTCTTCTGAATACCTCTTAATAAGAAATTATTACATATAAGTCTTTTTGAAAAATTTTATCAAATGTAATTGTTAAGCGTATATATTTTCCTTTAAAAAAAGGGCATTTAAATAGGCACCATCCATAATAAAAAAAATTGTGAAAATTATTTTTTTTTTAAAACATAACATATAAATAATATTCAAAATTTTAAGTAATTGTCCTAAAAAAATATATATTTAAACAATTAAAATCATTATTATAATCTCAACAATTTTTTTCTTAATTGAATAAAAAAATAGATTCTTTTTTCATAATATCTTAATTTATAATAACATATTCAAAAATCTTAAAACCATTGAAAGCTAATTGTGAGAACTAGACAGCATTATCATAATCTACATATTTTATACATTTAATATCTAAATTTTTAATATTATATATTAACTATAAAAAAATATAAAAATTACTATTACATATTTTATAATATAAATTATACATGATTTATAAATTTTATGATCAATAATTATTATTTAAAATTTAAGTTTCAAATATTTAAACTAATTAGATTTTAACAGCATAAATATAATTACCCAATTTAATATTATTATAAATTCATTATAAACTCTAATAATTTTATTTTTATCTAATACAAAATTTATCATTAAAATTAATTTTATTTCACATATTACATTTCCTTGTATACTAAATTAACCTTACTTCAATTTCAAAAAAAAAAAAAAAAAAAAACCTTCATATCAATTTTTTTTTTTTTTTTTTTGATGAAAACTTCATATCAATCTTATATTTTCTCTTGAACCACCAACTGAACATGGACAAGTCTAGTTCCTTCAAATGAAAAGGATCTTCTGCATCATAAAAACAGAAGTGATTGATATGAATCATTCAAGAACAAAATTGATTCTCTAAAATAAATTTCTGTGCAGATATTTGGATCATAATCAGCCAACCAATTATTTAAAAAGTTGATACAAGTGCTCTGATGCTTGATTCTAGCAGAAGCAATAATGATATTAGATAAACAATCATCACTATTGTTCAAACTGAGTTTTTTAATACATTCTGATATTTAAAATAATAATCAGCAGATCCATTTTTTTCATATACTTTTCTTTCTTTTTTTTTAAAAAAAAAAAATAAATTTTCATATACTTTTCTGCATTGGAATACAGATATGCCTACATAATTTGAACATCTAAAATACACCATGTTCTTTCTATAAACATATAAAGAACAGACAATATAAATAAAGGTTTTGAAATAGCAGAAGGAATGACAGAAGACTAGCAGGCAATGGGTTCAAGCTGTAATGAAATCAGTATGATCAGAGGCAGAAAGATTGCACTCTGCAGAAATCAACTGCAAGAGTTGTGCATCATCACCGTAGAATTGCACCCATCAGAAACCATGCTGGACCTCCAACCCAGATTTGTGATGAAAAGAAAGAAGCGTCTACGAAAATAGTTTCCTCGGTTTTTTTCCTTACCCATGGTTGCAGCAAATTGGATCTCGAAATCTGTAATTGCCAATTTGAAGAAAAAATAAACAAGAAAATCTTCATCGGCATCCATGTTTCCTCGAAGATTCACTCCTACGTAGATAAGAGTGATTGCGCATGCTTCGAACAATCTGAGGAATCTTCTAAGTTGCTGATTATATCATCAGAATTTCGAGGTTCACAATCCTCTCAACGAAGAAAAGGATCTTCAGAATGCGGCTTCTCCAGAGCAGTTACATGTTTTCTAAAAGACTCTGCAGCTTCCTCCCTAGTTTCCAGTTGCCCAAGGTGGTTATAAACCATAGCCATCAAATAAAAAGCTTCTGCAGCCATTTCGTGATACTGCACATGCAGTATCGATCCACAAGTTAATTAAAGATGATGATTAATTTGGTGAATTTGTCGTTTGCAATTTAAGACTAAGTTAAACCTACATCTCTGGGTCTGTTTGTTTGTAAGGTTAAATTTAAGAAGGTTAAAATTAAACTTGGATGAAGATATTTTTTTATTAAAAATTGTGAATGATGTAAAATAAAATTAGTTATTATATTAGAATATGTGAGGGATGTGATATAAAGTTAATTATTATGTTGGAATATGTGAGGGATGTGATATAAGTTAGTTATTATTTTAGTAATATGTGTAGGATGTGAAATAAATTTAATTTTTAATATTAAATTTTATGTGTGATGTGATATGCCTGGTTAAAATTAAACCAGGTTAATTTTAAACTCCTAGACAAACGGGGCCTGAGCGTTTAAATCTCCTGAACTTGGGCTAGAAGTAATTTACCCATTTAATAATGACAGTTCTAATTACTCATTGATTATAATCAACAAAAATTATTAATATACAGCTTAATAAGAAAATCTTGCATCAATTATCATTAGAAAAAGCTTAAAACGAAAGCTCTAATTATATTACATAATGTAGGAATGATATCTACCAAAATATAATTTCAGGTGCAAAATTTAAAGAAGAAGATGCATCGGTAAGAAGGGATAAACTACTCTAAAAGGATTTTTTTTTTTGATGAAACTCTAAAAGAAATTGGAAGAGTAATGTGAATGAAAAGTAATATATTTCACTTTTCAAAAAAAATGTAATATATTTAGAGGCTATTAAACAAGAAATGTGAAACGAGAATTAAACAGAAATGATTGGTGAAGAATGATTCATTGAGTTGACATTAAAAGTTTAGCATAAACCAAAGAATTATTATTTGTGGACTTATTTTTAATTGAGTTAAAAGATAACTTTTTACGAGATATTTTTGTTTTGAGATTTATCAAATATTTAAAATAAAATTAATTTTATTTTGAGATGTGTGAGATATGAAATAATGTTAGTTTTTTTATTTTAAAATTTGTGATTGATGTGAAATAAAATTAATTTTAATATTGGACTTTGTGTAGGGTTTGAAATAACATTAGTTTAATTTTAGAAATTGTGTTCGATGAAACTTACAAGGTTAATTTTAATTCATGTTATAGTTAGCCTAGGCAAACAAAAATCCCATTTATTATTATTATTATGATGATGATTCAGAGGGGCAAATAATCGAAAGCAAATGGGAAATGCACTGCATCATCTCAAAATATGTTGAAGAAGATGTATCACAGGTGAGAAGATCTACTTACCTCAAGGATCTCAAACTCCTCAGCGGCTTGATTTAGGGGATCCAACAAAATATTAGGATCTTCAGAAACTGCATACAAATGTCAGAACTGATAAAAGCTACAATGGTGTCGCAAACAATGGGGGAACCAATGAAAGATAAATTACAAAGAAGCCAATACAAACCATATAATGAGAAGTTTTTCCCTTTCAATCAAAATTACCTTCAGTTCTACTACATAATTTGCATAATGAGCAGTTTGTTTTTTACTTTTTTTCATCAAACTAAAATGAGCTTATTCTATGTTTTAATCTGCATTTCACAATTCACATGCAATACAAACTCCAATATAAAAAATTAACTTTATTTCACATACTACATAAATATCAATATTACGCTAACTTTACTTCACATCATATACATATATACACACACATATACACACACATATACACACACACATATACACACACATATACACACACATATACACACACATATACACACAGATATATACACACAGATATACACACACAGATATACACACAGATATACACACAGATATATACACACAGATATATACACACAGATATATACACACAGATATATACACACAGATATTATATATACACACAGATATTATATATACACACAGATATATACACACAGATATATACACACAGATATATACACACAGATATATACATACATATATACACAGATATATACACACATATATACACACATATATATACACAGATATATACATATATATATATATATATCTTCTCTCTCCAGCTAATATATCTTCTCTCTCCAGCTAAAAAATACACCTCCAATCAAGCCAAACAAGGGCTAAATGTCAAGTTTGCTCAAAGGGCTTCACAGCAACAGCTAAAACAATTGGCCATGTGTGACAAGGATGATCTTAATTGGCCACCAGTGTCTTCATGTGATGGAGAAGTTGCGGAGGCTGAGACACCAATGGACAAGACGGAAAGGTAGGAAGCTGAGGAAGAAGGGGGGGGAAATAAAAGAAAAGTGGGAGAAGAAGGAAGAAGGGGAAGCTGAGGAAGAAGAAGGTGGAGGAACTAAAAGAAAAGTGGGAGAAGAAGGAAGAAGGGGAAGCTGAGGAAGAAGAAGAGGAAGCTGAAGAAATAAAAGGGGAGGATTGATAACCAAGAAAAGTGGGAGAAGATGGAACAATAAAGATGCAGGGCAGATCAGAAATTAGGAACGGAATATCTAATTCAAATCATCAAAGTTGTGCTAACCAATAGGGAAACTCTATAGAGCTTTCTTTTAAAATGATCAAGGGAAAATAATTAAAGTCTCCAAAAGAGTAAAAAGGTATAGAAAGATATCAAATACAAAATAGGAAACAATTAATCGCCACAACATAATATGAAGAGGAAATATCATACTACCTCTCCTATGCGCCTAAAGTAAGTGCATTGAAAGTCGTGTGTATGTATGGTTGCATCGAAATCTTTACTAACCAAGGCAAAGAGTGACCTGGCACCTTAATTTTCATAAAGAACTAAAATACACAGTTAAAATGATAATTGACAGATAGCAAAAGCAGTACATCCTATATTGCTGTTATGCATAACAGGAAGGCCGCTAAAGAAAGACAAAGCACAAACATACAACGAAAAACTTAACGAGCATAGCAGCCCATTCTGCTACAGTCCTGATACAAATTAAAAGTGAAGAGAGCTTAAACACACAGCTGTCTACTACGTTGGAAAGTAAGATGCCAAATAAACTTACTGGAGAAGGTTGGGTCCGATAAATGACATTTAGCTAATGTTATATTTGCCCTTGCACGAAGCTCTAATCCACCATGGCCAAGAATCATTGGAAGTGTTCGATGTAACAGGATTAATGCTCTTCTAGCATGGTTTGATCCCAGAGATAGCCACAACTCAGCAAGAGTCAAGTTGGCGGATGCTTCAAGCAAATCCAAGTTAAAGGCTTGACAAAATGATAAACTAGCTAAAACATATGGAAGAGCCAGAACTGCATTCCCTGATTTCTGATATAATGTATTTTAAAAGAAAATGAAGAATCAGAACTTTTGCTTCACATAAAAACCAAATGTACTTTAAAGTATCACATACTTTGTGTATCTCAGAAAGTAACAAAAGTACTGTAGCATTCTCAACTTGCAAATTAAATTTGTAGCACATGCAGAATAAAGAATATGCCACACCTGCAGCCTGAAAACAAAATTATATGTATGGTTAGGTTAATCCATGCATAAAAACCTTTTACTATGACTACAATAAATATAACAAAGCCAAGAAACTTATGAATTCAGCATCAATTCACAAAAGTCAGAGGAATTCACAAATTGAAACTGCATTACGACAGTAAGAGTACCCTCCTCTGACAATAAGGAAAATAACAGTTGAATACAATAAGAAAACTAGCAAGAAAATGAACTAGCGTACGGGAAATCACTAATATGGCCCCTTACACAAGAGTATGGATATAGACTCTATCCAACTTCCTATATAAGCCTGAGAAACAAGAAATTCATGTATAAGCCTTAGTGGCCATGTAAGAAAATCAAATTCCAAGATTCTCTGGAAGCAAAGAGGAAGCACAAGATCAGGTTTTGATCGAAATGTGCTTGCTTGCTGGATCAGTTATCCTTCTTTTGACATTACTATGGGGTTCAAGTGTTGTTGATGATTCTGATTTTCCACATTGCTAAGTCGAGAGCTAAGAAGCACGGACACGACACGGGACACGGGACACGACACAACACGGACACAGGGATACGTCAATTTAAAAAAAAATCGGACACGACATTTCTAGGACACGTCATTTCTAGGACACTTAAAATAAATAAATTATTTATTTACTAGAATTTTAATAAAAATAAAAGAAACTATAAATTGGTCAAATATATGTGATAGAAAAATTATAGAAAAGTTAAATGCATTTAACAGGACTAATCAAATATAAAAACTGTAAGGGGGGAAGACGAAGGAGGAGACAAAAACAGTGAACAAGAAGAAAAAAAACAGAGAAGAAGAGGAGGAGAAGAAGAGGAGGAGAAGAAGAAGGAGGAGGAGAAGAAGAAGGGGAGGAGGAAAAAAAAATAGAGAAGTAGAAGAGAAGAAGAAGGAGAAGGAGGAGAAGAAAAAGAAAAAGGAGGAGGAGGAGGAGGAGAAAAAACAGAGAAGAAGAAGAAGAAGAAGAAAAAAAAAATAGAGGAAAAAAAACTAAAGAAGAAAAAAAAACAGAGAAAAAAAACAACAGAGAAGAAGAAGAGAAGAAGAAGAAGGAGGAGGAGAAGGAGAAGAAGGAGAAAGAGAAGGAGGAGGAGAAAAAATAGTGAATGAGGGAAAAAAATAGAGAAGAAGAAGGATAAGGAGAAACAAGCAGTGAATGAAGGAAAAAAATAGAGAAGAAGAAGAAAAAAAACAGAGAGGAAGAAGAGAAGAAGAGGAAGGAGAAGGAGGAGGAGGAGGAAAAAGCAGTGAATGAAGAGAAAAAAACAGAGAAGAAGAAGAGAAGAGGAAGGAGGAGGAGGAAAAAGCAGTGAATGAAGGAAAGAAAACAGAGTAGAAGAAGAAAAAAGAAAGCTAGCGCTGCGACCGCGACGGAGAGAGGATGCATGCGGACAACCTAGGGCAAACCGTTTGAACCGATTTTTTTGGAAATATTAATTTTATTTTTTATTAAAATTTAATTAATTAATAATTGAGCTATGTCCAAGTGTCCAAGTGTCCAAGTGTCGTGCAAGTGTCCTGCAACTGTCCTGCAAGTGTCCTATAAGTGTCTAGAAATGTCCGAGAAGTGTCCAGCCGTGTCCTAAATTTTTTTTTTAAAATTAAAAAATTGAACACGTGTCCCGCCGTGTCCGACAAGTGTCCCGCCGTGTCCGACACGTGTCCCGCCGTGTCCGTGGCGTGTCCCATGTCCAACACGCGTCCGACACCGCCACGGTTACTTCTTAGAAGTGTTCGTGCTTCTTAGGTCGAGAGTAGAGGGAATTTATCTTTGATTTGAAATAGGTGGTCACAAATTCAGCACCAAAACAACAGTGGGCTAAAATGGTGATCTTCACTTTGACCAAATTCAACGCAGGTGGTGTCATTTGGTTGCAACTGAAGTTGGCAGTTGCCTGCAATCCTGAGCATTGAGATTTTGATTAGGCGATTAGGAGTTCTATTTGTATTGATCTTCACCTATTTCTGTACCTTTCTTGTCATCCTAATTCCCTAGCTGTCTCTCCTAATAGATATTTGCTATATTTCCATCTTTGTTTCATTGTTGAAAGCTGTCAGTGTTTTCTTCTTATGGCTAGATTTATTCTCAAATCTAGAATGATATTAGTGTTATGATTTCCTAGTGATTCCTGATCCTAATTCAAGGACTAAATTACTGCATTTAGTGAGATTTATGCTCTGGAATGTTGTTTTATTAAAAGATCTCTGAGGTTGTTCACGTTTATGTTTTCAAGATTTATATGCAATAAGGCTATTTCCTGAGAATATAATATAACTCTTGTCTAATTTTGCTTGTGTTTATTGGATTCATGTGGACTATTGCGAATTTTCTCCTGAGGCTTTGTGAAATTCTATGTGAATATGTGAATTTTATGATTAAGTTTAAATTAGCAGATCGCCTCAAACTTTCATGGTTTAGTATTTAGCTTATTTAGTTTAGTGTTTGGATGTGAGTTGCATGTTTCTTCTTGTTTCCACAGTCATTAGCATTTAGAATAGTTAGAATTTAGTTTATCAACATCGGAGATTAATGTTTCAGATGAAACATATTTTAAATATTTGTTTGGTTTCTGGCATATTAAATTCTTAAGTTCAGGTTTCCTTAGTCGTTTAATAGGCAAGTCAGGTCCAATCTAGGCACCAATCCCATATTGGTCACTTAGGAATTGGTCTAGCGACTCCCATGCTACATTAACATACAACGTTGCATTGAGTACTATGTAGAAGTAGGTTTAAAGGACTAAAGTGGAATACAAACGGATGTGAGCTGTGCCGTCCTACATTAAGATCTTTTTAAATTTTATTTATATGGACTGCCTTTCTTGTTTTGTTTCTTGGAGGAGATTGAAGATTGTAAACTATGGAAAGTTACATGTGAACTCATGCCAAGGTCTTTGTGATAGAAAAGATAAGCAAATCATGTATGATGCTATTTTTAGTCATCTTGAATTCAAGTTAGATCGAGTTATACTAGTTATCTCTGTAGTAGAAACTATGTGAAAAGCAAGGTGAAACCCTGTCCAAGGCAAATACCACCTGACTTTTGGTTGGGTTTAATATCAGTTAGTATCTCCCTTCCTCGTGTTACAATTACTTGGTTTTCAAAGGTTAGTTCCTCCCTCCATCCCTCAAGCCAAAAGCAATCTGCTCCAACACTCTTACACAAACCATCCCCCTAAACCCAATCACACCCAAGTACAGGGAGCAATAAAACCCCCATGAAGTAAGAACCATTTGGCCAATGCTAAGTGTAATATGTGAAATTAGACAACTGAAAGACTAATAAATATTCTCAAAACTTGTATTCATTTGAAACATGTGATACATACTTGGAATCTAATTTACTTTTATTTTATAGCACCTAAGCACTGAAGCATCAAAAGACAAAATCAGGTCACCTTGCTAAACTCATTGGCTGCAAGTAGCGTACGAGCAAACCGCAGGTTTTCCTCTATTTTAAGCTCCAAGTCTACTCCACTTGCGGACGAGGCCAGCACTTCAATCTCATCACACATTTGTTGAGCAGCTTGCAGTTGTCCTCTGTATAGCAAGCATATTGTTTTAAACAATTGTAGTAATGTCTTCAAAGTGCTTGATCTCCCTATGAGGGTTTGAACAAATAAAAACATACATATGTAAAGCGCGTTCATGAAGTAATTGCAGCTTGAGAAGCTGAATGCGTGATTTTGATTTAGGTAAGAACTTCCTTTCTGCATGCCTCAAAGCTGTGAAAGCTTCTGAACCAAAAAAAAAGAACCGAAGTTCATGAAAACAAAGATTTTTCAAAGAAACAAAAACACATCGGACAGTAGCTTTACAGTAAATAATTCAGGGCAAAAGTGTTAATCATTCTGGACTGAAATAAAACCTTCAAAAAAATCAAAAAATAAATATATTAAGACACATTACATGCAAGATATAACAGATTTAAAAAAAGAAACCCATCCAAGTTATATGATGGAGTAGGGCTACCAAGTCATATGATGTAAGAGGGTCGAAAAGAGCTTACAATATGTAGATAAATACAAACTTGTACAATGCTGTTAATTACAACATAATAAATGACACAAGCTTTTGTATTTTTTATGGTCCAAGAACAGATTGATTAATTCCTAAAAAATCAACATCACACGTATTAAAATCTGAGAAATAGAATAACATAAATCACGAAAGCTCAACAAAGAATAAAGCATGTGTAACAGAATGGCGAATACAACAAAAAGTAATAGTCCTTTCAACAAATTGTCTAGATACCAGAGGAACAAACCTTAAGCAACCCATGCCAAATCAAAATAACAACCAAGACGCTCACATTGAAACTAACATAAAAAGCAAGGTGCCAAGGCATGATATGTATTCCTATGTTACGCATTTAGGACAATTACGATTTTGCATTTTGCATCAGGGCACAAAAGGTAAATTTTTTCTTTTTAATCAAGCTAAAGGTAAAAATTACTCTAGATAAAACAAATCATTATTTACAATCATTATTCGCTTGAAACTATACATTACAACGTTAAATAAAAGCCTAAAGTCAAATGGCAGGAAGATGTACTATTTCTGCAAGCTAATCAACAAATCAAGGATAAAGTAAACAGTAATAGGCAAATTTTTCATAATCCAAAACAAGAAATAATTGTCAATTCACCTTCATATCCTCTAAAAATAGCCAGATGTTGAATAAGTTTAACATAGGCAAGAGATAACTCTACAGAGCTGAAATCACACAAATAAATGCCATTAACTTTCAGAAAAAAGTACCATAAAAAAATTCAGAAAAAAGAAAACAAAGACAAAATGGCAATCATTCTTTACACATAAGTGCACATGCGATCATAAACAAGATAGAGTGAGAGGGGACAAGAAACTGATTTTCACCTTGCAGCATCAGCAAAACATGTTGCATAAACCAACGCATTTAGCCGAACAGATGGCGCACTGAAAGAAGACCATGGAGAGGAAAATAAGTCCATAATGAATGAATTTGTTAAGAAGGACCACCAAGAACTGAAAGTAGCAGTGTCAATTGGGTTAACTTGTTGGGTTTGAGAATGGTTCAACCCAAATTTGATCTGAAAATTCAACATGTAAGGCTCAAAAACTGAATACATACATGACCTGATTATGGGTGAATTCGAACCCAACTCAAAGTGATTTGAGATTTGTACACCCTCCTCCATTTCAACATAGCATTGGAAACATCGGAAATAATTAAAAACAAGTGTTATATCATGATGTTAAGCACCAATTTGACCATTGAATGACCTGGAAACCATCACTAACTAAAAGAATTATGGTTATAATTTGTTGATCTTAATATAGCCTCTGGTCAGGATTAACTATATGGTCGACCTGATATTTTCAAGTCATGATTCACAGTGCAAACTCAACCCAAAACTTGAATGGTTGTCTCAAAACCAAAATTTTGTCTTGGATTAAAATTAGTTTGTCATATTTGGTCTAAACTTCACATCCCTAACTAAAAGAAGACTCCAAAATTGACTAAATTATCAATTTTTTTACTGGAAAAAAGCAAATATCATCATATAAATCTAAAAGATGAGATATGTTCTCAAAGATGCAATGTTGGGTATTGAGCCCTGCAAACTGAAATAAGCAATGTCATGTATTGAGCCAAATCAACTCTCATAATTCTACACCCTCCAAATGATCTGGGATCAAAAACTGGGGTACTTAATCCACCATTCAACGAGAAGCCTGGGACCCGCAACAATGGCACCAAGTTAGGTTGAGAGAGCAAGAGAAGCCTCCACACCATCACAAGCTCAGGCGGAGTAAGCAAGAGAAACCTCAACACCGACATTAGCTTCGGTCAAGAGAACAAAGAGTAAAGACATGTCAAGACGCCTCAACACCCAACCATCAAGAAAATCTAAATGCCAATGCCAAAGTCCTACCAAAATGAACAGAAAAGAACATAAAGTTGGGTGACTTGGGTCATTTTTGTTGTAAGTCGTAAAGAAATTTGGGAAGGTCAAAGGTTTGCTTCCTGTGCATGGCAACAACAACAATGTATTACTATCAAAAAAAAAAAAAACAATGTATTCAAAAACCATACTGTGAACTATGAATAGGGGTGAAATGTTGGAATCTAAAACTTAAGCGGGTTAAGGTAGAAGAATCAAATCAAGTGCAAGCTAGCGAACCAAGAGATCTAGAATTATTGGGAGAATGCTAACATATTTCTTGCATTCTATTACTCTCCCCCAACATGAGAGCACTTTGCAAGGAAACTGAATAAAAACCTTTTACACCAAGATAGAACATCTTCTCTACTACTGTCCCTGGCCACGAAGCCACAGTCAAACACTGATGGAGAAAAAAAATCTGATTAAAAAACAGATGGTATGTAATGGTTTGTTCCTCCAGAGGTGTCAACAGAGCACTTACAATTCAACAAGGGAGCTCCTCCTCACCTTGGAAGAATCCACATAAAAGAAGAATTAAAGAAGTGATAGTAATGTCCAATAAGGAAGGGAAGCCACATGGCCCACATCTGAGTTTCCCCTGTAGGTTGTCCTCTTGCAACAGCAGGTGGTTGCCATGACAGAGCTATTCCACACTCTAGCTAACAACACCATCGTGGGCCAAAAAACTTGACAACAAAAGATTCCAAAGGAAGGAGACCCTTTGTTGAACGGTTATTTCTATCTTAGACGGGGCAAAGAGTTACCAACTTAAATGGTGTAATTGTTTGCAAATGTAAGTTTTAACAAGGTTAAACTTAGATGAGAAAATGTTTTTATTTAGAATTGTGTATGATGTAAAATAAAGTTAATTTTTTATTCTGAAATGTGTATGAAGTGAAATATAATTAAATTTTAATATTAGAATTTAATTATGATGTAACATGCCAAGTTAAAGTTAACATGGTTAATTTTAACCGACTAAACAAACACACAAGCACATCCTAGGATCCAATTCATTTTCCCAAGATACCCACAAATCACAATCCAATATCAAGGCGAATAAACTCAACTCACATTGCGAGATAACAAGTCATGAGGTGAAGTGGTAGAAGATAACTAAACTTAGACTTTTCTTTGAAAATTTCGAAAAGCCCACACACAAGGGCATAAGTATTTATTACCCAATGTTGCTTCAAATATTTTCACACCACACAAGTAAGAGAAAACAGTAGCTAACAGGGGCCGAAAAAAACAAGCAAAGGGGATAACAGTCTGGCAAAAATATCCTACAATAAAGAAGGTGACTTAAAAGAAGTCTCGTCTTCTCAAAAAGGAAAGCATGATGAGGGATCAAAAGTTGGAGTACTTAATTGAATAAAAGGAGTCTCGTCTTCTCTTGACACATGAAACTACATGAGGAGAGCTTTACATGCCTCATACATTTCTTCTATCTTCTCTCACCTTATTCTCCTTCCTAGTTTTTTCCATAGATCCAAGAGGTTCTAATGAAAGAAGTTAAGGAAGAGTGCGAGGTTTAGAAAAAAGCATTGAAATTAACTACAACCACCAATGTATATTCAAACTAGTTATTGAAACTGAAAAAATAAATTAAATAAATAAAGTTTTAACATTTCATATGAAATCATACTAGTAATTACGGAATAGCCATAAACTACTATGCATGTAATCATATGACTCCGTTCAGTCTTTGAACTAGAACCACAAAAAGACAGCACTAATATACCTCCCATAAAGCTCCCATGAAGTAGCTCTCATCAAATATGAGGAACCAGCCAATTGCAAAGCGGATCTAGGAACTGGATTTGGTTGGGCATCGAAGTGGAACAAGTCAAAATCATTTGCCACAGAGCTCCTTATATGTTTTGTATTCTCAAACCAGGAAATGCTACTGGATGAAAGATTCTTGATCCATGAGGTGCTGAAAGCTCCATCATCATTTGTCTGTAATAGTCCATCAGATCCAAATTCACCCAAAACGTAAGAACTTAACCTCAGTTCCTGCCACCAGCAATTATAAAACAACCAATCTTGCACGCATTAGCTATCATAAAAAAGTACATGGTAGAATAGAAAGGAAGTCATATGGTTTTAGCATATGCTTACTTTGCAAATGGTCACAGGACAAGTTCTAAGCTTTATAGAGTCCTTTGGACCAAATGACAGTAGCGGACGTTCAACATGCTGAAATCAGAACGTATTGACATTAAATAAACATGTAATAATGAAAAGATAATTTCTCACAACGCCCCTCATTTTTTTAGTTCTTTGCAACCTTATTTAGAAATGAAATATATATTTTAAGGTTAATTTTCTAAAAAAAAAAGAATCATTGTCTAAAAGAAATCATGATAAGATAATTTTTTAAAAAAAGCAAAAAAAGTTCAACTGAACAACAAAATAAACAATTCCAAGAGCAAGACCCAAGTGAAGCACAGAACAGTACAACCCAACGTACCTACATCAGTATTAGAATTTGAGTATGTATGCATACAGGAAATCAGAATGTTTGGACATGAAATGAAATAAAATATGTAATAATGACAAGAAAATTTATACAAAAAACAGTAAGAAAGTTCAACCCAACAACCAAATAAACAATTGTTAAGAGTAAGACCCAATTGAAGCACAAAAGCAATACAATCCAACATACCTACATCTTTATTTGCATTTGTGCAAGTTTAGTGTATAGGCATATAATATGCAACCCACTTAGTGGGATAAAGGCTTGGCTGTTGCTTTAGCATATAGGCATATTATATATATATATATATATATATGTATATATATAATGTATGTGTGTGTATAAGCAGAAAGAGACTGACAAGACAGAGACATGCTAAATTTCATAATATGTGAGTTCATCAGCATTCAAGGAAAAAATATTCCAAACTGTACATAAGCAGACATAAAAAAGGTTGGATTCTAACATGTACTTCATTGTTACTTCGACAGTTCATCCTCTTAGATAGTGCAACGCAGCACCGAGAGAATAAATCTACACAACTCGCTTGACCGCACTGATCCACATGAATGCACGTAAACAAATATACAACAAAAAGAGTTTTAAGTAGTTTTAACACCAGCTCTTGAAAAACCATTTAAAATTTCTATATTCTACACGCAGGAAATTGATTTTACATCTGCATTTGCATGCCACACTTGAATGAACAAGATCTGCAACTTAAAAATCAAAAGTGAAGAAGTGACCATTGCAGACATGAACTCCTTTTCTGCACACTAGATATGGAGTGTGTCTATATCCCAGATTTGTAATGACACAGATCCGTACAAGGAAGAAAAGCACATGATGGTGAACCTTTACAGATGATTAAAAGAAACAACACAACAAAAATAAACAGTTATATACAAAATGTATACTACATAAATGAAAGAAAATCCTATCAAGGATGTTGAATTACTGTGGTGAATCAAAATCCACATTATGTACAGAAAATGAACGGAATGACCATAAAAGAAATACAGATAAACTACAATGCTCTGGGAATCATTGACAAGAATTAAAGCTTTTGACAGGGTACGAGGCACCACATGCTGAACATGTCGAGTGATAAGTTAGAACATCATAACAGTCTGCTTAATGGGTTCAACCTCTGTTTTCAATCATGTAGAACAGTTTGTATGCCTAACCTGATATTGGAAAGCAGTGTAGATTTACAATTGAAAAAAATATCAAAACTGAAAACAGAAGCCTAGCAGACAAAAATTTCATATTAGAAGTTGAGTATTGTGGCATCAAAAGCAACTTTCTTTAAAACAGACAAATGGATGGACATGTACAAGGATGAGCCCTTACAACTATGGATAAGTCATCCATCAAAAAAGGCAAATGCAAAGACTAAGCATCAGAACTAGTTAGCTCATTTTCCATATCGACTTTCCCATAGCACTAATTCACTTGAACAAACTGGTCTGGTATGCATCATTTATAATTAAAAATAAATAAATCGCTAATTACACCAGAAAAATGCTAAGGTATAGTTTTATTACGCCAAAGAATGACTATTGGCTAATTTGGTCAGGCTAGATCACCAAAGTAATGCTCCAAAGAGTTGAGTATGTTTTTGACTCAATTGGGTTGACTTAACAAGCAAAATACATTGAAACCCAGCCACCTGAAATTTTAGTTCATACAATTCAGCTTGAACAGAAAAATCCTGCCTATATATGCAGTAGGGCACGCTCATGCATGCACTCACACACACACGTATATGTTATGGGTAAATGACTATATATGCGCATATATATAATATATACTTATTTATTTATTTATTGATACGTATACTGCACAAATAAATATATGTTATCAAAAGAGGCGGTACTAAAAGAAAATATAGTTTGATCAGCTTATTAATTCTGAAAATTGATCTGAATTTGAACAACAGTTCGGCATATGATAAAATAAAAATTAGGGTTAACAGCAATTGGGTCCCTCTAGTTTGGGGCTAATGCAATTAGATCCCTATAGTTTCTAAATTAACTAAGTTGGTTCTCTAGTTTAAGACAATGTGTAGAAACCCAATGAATAACATTTTCTCAAATTAGTAGAGTAGTTTGGTTAATTTAAAAGTTGCATCAACATTTTAGATGAATATAATATCCAATCTAATTTAATAATTAGAGAAAAAGTTTTTTATTGGGTACCTTTATTAATACCGAAAGATATATTTGCACTTTATCTAAAACTAGAAGACTAATTTGGTTGTTTCAAAATTGGAGGGACCCAGTTGCACATAAGCCCAAACTATTGGGATCTAATTACTATTAACCCTAAAAATTAAAACAATATTTACTGCCAAATTGAACAATCATAAAATGGTTGTTAGAATCCATTTTGCTGGTTTTGACAGACTGCCCACCCCTGCTTAACCACTTAACCATTACCTTTAAATAAAATTTTGATAAAGCAAGGCGGTTGAAGGCCATAAGGCTCATGAGCTTCAAACTATCAGCCCTTTCAAGAGACCTCTGTAGAAGTACAAGCAACTGTTGCTGGGTGGACAGAGGTGCTCCAAGACTCATATTAGTTTCAAGTGAATCTTGAGAACCCAAACTTCCAGCAGTGCTCGAAATGCCTACTTCAGAAAATAATTTGCAAATGGCTGACAATGTATAAGCTAGGCAAGGATCATCATTGCTCTGCCAATCAGGTTCCATAGTAAGAATCAGAGCAAATGCATTGAAGTGGAGAAAAGCAACAAATAAAACGGCAGATATTAAGATGGGAAAAATTGTTAGCATACGATTCTCATTTTTCTAAATAAAAGACAGCAAAATGAAAACAAAAAAATTCTACACTAAGGGACATAACATTAATCAGTGTAATTTTCAAAATATATTGCTGTGAAAGGAAGTTGAACCAGAATGCATCAGTTTCAAAACAAATGAATAACAAGAGATGAGCAAAGAAACAGTACAATAATAATCAAAGGCTTCGTTAAAATTTCAACTGACATGAATACAATAATCACTAACCAGCAGTGGTAAATGATAAAGTAGTATTAGTGCAGACACCTTAGGGGCTTGTTATGGTCTTCTTTACTAGAGACATACGAGAGCAAATAACCCACTTGGCCAATTCTCCCAGCTAGATGGATGAGTCAACATAGAGTTGGTTTATTTGATGGTGCCTGGCTGAACATTTTATTTCATCCTGGGTTAGGTTTAGTTTGAGTTCAGTAAAACCACTACTAATTGAGGTCAACTATGTCGAGTCAGATTAGCTTGGGTCTTTTATTTATTAAAATTTATTTAGAACCACATCACTTGTTTATGGTAGTGATGTTGGGAAAAATGGCAAAGGTCTATGATGAAAATCTCTAAACCTTGAATTTCTCTATCTTTTATTATTCCCAAATCACCAACTTTATTATTGTTCAAAGAAAGCAAGGCCACAACACCGTAATCTTTTGGACTTAATCTTTCAAGTAGAGCAAGATCTAAGTACCTTAAGCTTTTCATAAGAATTAATCAATGGCCAACTCACCATAAAAGAGGGGTCCATCTAGGGTAGCAACCTTGATCCCTCATTGGTTCACGTTGCCCCCTTTATGCCTTCACTCATCTAATTCATAGCCACGAATGAATGCCTACTTTTTGTGCATAAATTGGCACGCTCTCACAAACAACACATGCGAAGAAGGCCACACACTCCGTGCAACATCCCATGACTCAAATGTAAAGGAATTGTTCACTTTGGCTTCCGGGAATTGGTGAGCAGCTTCCCAAGAAGATCACATATCTTAATACTACTCTAACTTAAGTATGCTTAACTATAGAGTTCTCATCCTTCGCTTCACGATTTTGCTCCAAAACGCACCTCTACGTTGAAGGTCATGATCTCTACATATATACCTAATGTTTCTCCTATGCTATGTCCATGTAACTAAATCACATATTTTGTCCTTGTGGCATTTATATAAGGGCAACCTCATATTGATTCCTCTGATTTTTAATTTGGATTTCTCCCCAACAGTAATTGTCACTCAAATAAATATCAGGTCACACAATTAGAGCTAAATAAATAATTTAAGTCAAGCAAATAATTTGTATTGAAATCAAATAATCAGATTAATTGGGTTCAGGAAAAAATTTATACCTTAACCAAAAAAATTCAAGTAATAGATGATACGTTCAAGTAGTCGCTATGTAGGTGAGGCAAGCGGCTCTGGTCGGCGTGCTCGGGTGGCACGTTCCTCTGGCAAAATAGCGAGTCCAGCGACAAAGAAAATGGCGAGTTGCCTCGTGCTGGTCGACGAGGCAGCGGGTAGCGGAGGTGGACACGTGTCAGGGGCGAGGAACGAGGAGGCAGCGGGCGTCGAAGGTGGTCGAGCTTCAGAGGTCGGCAAGTGCACAAAGTATTGGAGGTGCTCGGTGATGATCCGGAGAGAGAGAGAGAGCAATGGGTAGAGGATTTTTTTTTTTTGGAAAGTGGATAACTAGACTAATTTGAGGATTCTCACCAAAGGCTAACCCTACCCTTTCCTTCACCGGAATATCGACCCCTTAACTCGGATCTAGGCTTTGAGAAAACTCAAACATAATTTCATTCACCAAATGTTATCTTTTATTACAATGCAAGGCGTCCTCTTTATATAGAGAGATCTTATGAAGAAATTTGAAAATACACTATTAAATACGAAAAATAAAATACCAAATAAATAAAAGTAAATAAAACAAAATAAGATAAAATTTGCATCATCTATCAAAGCACCATGTGCACGATTTGATCTGAATCACCGATCATCAGAATTTAGGAGTGAACCGCTCACTGCCAACATTTTCTTCTTTAGGCTCTGCCCATTAACGCACACACAGAGCTACAGTACCAATCAATAAGTTGAGCTAGATCATCCTTTCTTAAGATTTGAGGGTCCTAGCCTAGAAGGCAAAAGTGCCAATGCTTTTTGCGATTTCATGTCATTTGTAGTTCTCATCCCCTGATACCAGATTTTTTTTCTGTAGGTGTTAGGTGTCCCCATCAATAATGCTAATAAAGATGGATTGATAATGAAGTTCTTAAATATATTGGAAACACTGGCATGGCAAGGAATCAGAAGAATTTGTACAATAAAGGTTAGTACCAATAGCACCATATAACACTAATGGCAACAAATAAATACACTAACGAAAAGCCAATTTGACAAAGATTGAGTGGATTAAACTAAATTCGCTACAATTCAAACAGAAAGTGTCTAAAGCTATATACATTGAAGGAAAATGCGAGACTGAGGATAAATGATCGGCAGAAATATGTTCATATAATTGATGCCAAGTATTTGGCATAATTATAATGATGATACTAATCAATAGCTAAATGGAAAAGGTTTACAGTTGTTGAAGGTACTAAATAGTTCATCTTAGCGAAAGATCATCAAAATACAAAAGCAAAGTTGTTAAAGGTACTAGATAGTTCATCTTAGTCAAAAATCATGATACAAAAGCAAAATGACATACAGTCCTAATAAAAGATTATTAATTGAAAAGTGCATCAAGAAGAAATAATTTGTTTTACCAGTTGAGAGAACCTCACAGCTTCAGTTAAAGCCTGAAAGATAAGAAAAAGAATTGGTAAGCATAAAATGACAAACAAAACAGAAACAATATAAACAATAGATGATAACAAAAGGCAAGGGTCCATGTACTTCTGACCTCTAAAGCTTTTTTTGGATGTCCAAAGCAAGCGTGCATGTTGCCTAAGCATAATAATGCTGTCTCATACCTCCCAACATAAATTTCTGGGGGCGGGGTAGACGAACGATTAAATATTCCTTCAGTCCCTGCACTTTATGGATCCATCAAAATATTTCAGTATTCTCGATAAAATTTACTTAATAATAAACAATGGATTAACTTGCTCACACTAAAAAAGTCAAACGTTATAAGTGAGAAAATGACATGTAGAAAAGAACATTTCCATCATCCCTTCAGGAATAAGGTGGCTTTGTGGATAAACTTTCTACTTCTTGAAAAAGAGTCTAAGCACAGAGCACGAAAGTAAAATAAGATATATCCACATTTCTATATCAAAAAGCTTGATAAGGAAAAAAAAATCTTTCAGGTTATAACCAAAAACTGACAATAAAAAGCTTTCCAAATGTTCATCTCTCGTATAAAACGGAAAAAAATAATCTGCAGCAAGATAATGATATTTTCAGTAAAATATTAAGTGACCTTAAATTACATGGCAACATAAATACTAGAAATTCCTACTAAAGAAAGCTAATCAACAGTAACTGTTTAACATCCAACATGCAAAGTTGGAATATTGCATCAAAAAGATACAGAATAATACAATTTTTTTCCATAATTAAGTAGGAATTAACATGTATTGCACTTTAAGATCATGAAACCTAGAATGTTATACCCCAAACAGGTACTTACCATTGTATTATGAAAATGAATTAGATGCGGAACAGTATGTGACTGCAGTTCTAACCAAGAGATAAGCCGATAAAGTAGCAGACGTTCACAAAAATTAGCAAGAACACAATTTAATGATAATCACGTAATGACGAAAAAAATCCAATTTCGCAAGCAAATCAGTTTTAAAATATGAAGCAAATAAGATTGATTAATAAGTAGAAAATGCAACACACAAACAAGGGTAAGGTTATTTCAAAAAGTCCGAGCTGAGCTACACAATAAAAGGACAGCTCACATAACAACCAACAGCAAAGCCATACACAGATATATAAATTCACACAGACAAGCAAATCTGCATTCCCAATGATAGATACTTCAACAGGAATTCGAAAGAAAGCCAAAGATACGAATTTAGGAGTCAGATTACGTAAATCAATAGACAACATGATGCAGAACAACCCTGATCTTGGTGCTGATTACGACTCCTAATGCGACTTAGGAACGATTTTGTTATTATTTACTTATGCAAGGGACTTTTATATTTTGTAGGTGTTATTCACTTTTCTATTCTTTCATATGGTTGGATGTAATTGGGCCTTTAGGGTTGAGATGAGAACTTAGACATTATGGGCTTGATTAGAATTAGTATTTGGTTCATGTCTAGGTCAAATATGGCCCAAATTTAGCCCACGACCTCATTTCTTTCTCATCCCTTGGATCTAGATGGTGCCGAATGGATGTACTAGATTTCTTAATCCCTAATCTAGGGTGAAGATTGAATTCGTTAAAACTTAAAGGATATGATTATATGATCTCATCCATATAAGGTCCGGAAATGAGAGACATGAGGGGAGCTTTGGTGATTTTACCCTAATTAGAGACAGAGAGAGACTCTCCCCTAGGGGTCACCGGCCACTTCAGCCCATCGTCGTCGTTGCTGGCAACGGACACCCAACAACCGCCGAAGCCCAGCTTCCCGTGCAGGCGTCGCCTCCTTGTTCCCGCTTGTTGCCACCACTTAGACTGAGCACGAGGCAGTATCGAGGAACATCATTGCCTCCTCTCCATCGCCGGCGCGCGTACGAGCCTGTGATCGTCACCACCCCACACTTGCGCTGACGCCGCCCCTTCCGTCACTGTCACCATCGACCCGACGCGCGGCTCAACAAAGATGAGCCTGATCTCCCCGATACTTCCTCTACCTTACCATCACCTACCCGTAGCTAGAAGACGTCATCGCCAATAGCTGACATAGGCCCCGTTGTCAATGTTGCCATCCCCAACCACCGCCAGCAGAGCTCTGGTACTCCATCCCCATCATTTACCATTGTCGTTGCAGGGATATTCGCGGCCACCGTGTCTCGTTGGCTCCGGTCGACCACCGCAAAGTACCCCCGACCAGTGCAATGTTGTTCGGGCTCAATTGGTGAGACGTCGATCACCTATCTTGAGTACGCAGCCTGATTCACATTGGAATGTCGAATTCTTGCTCATTTTCATATCTCCCTTTGAATCCACCACGACTTTGATATCCCACTGCCTACTAATCCTCCTTATTATTGAGGTTATTCACAATTTACCTCCCTTATTCATGGTACGAAGTTGATTTGTGAATAGACTATGGCATCCTAATTTAGATTCAACTCTTATATGATCTTGTGTTAATCTAGCCTAACTATTTGAAGGTTTATGCTCCAAAAGCTAGTCTTGCCAATTTTCAATCCTACTAGCCAGCTACAAACCATGCAAGCTGCCAAATTCCTCTAAGTTCATCCATACATCCAGATCAGCACCACGCGTTGAGACCTCGGATGTCAGCTATAAATTCCGACTGGGATGAGTTAACGATCCGATGGTGTCGTGTCTCCATCAACTCTCTTTGGGTGCGAGAAACTCAACCCTGTCGACTAAGAGTTTGCTTCGCTGCAGTACCTCTCTAATAAATAAGAATTAATTCACTAAATCTCATCTCTAGTAATCCATGAGTCTTCTGATAACGATAAACATTTTCACCAAACCAAATGCCTCTGATATCCTCGATTTCTTATTTAGATTATCTAATCATCGAGAATTTACTTAATTTGCTCTTTTTAATGAGATCATATAAGTGAAAAGTTGAGGGTGAGTTCTCTCAAGAAGAGAAGGCTCAAATGTTACGTATTGTTGTTGGCTCTATGTAAGGGAGTAAATCTAAAACATTAAAAGTAACACTAATCCCAATATCTGATAGCAAATCTACTACGGATGCATTCAGCCTAATTTTCTTTAATATTTTAAATTTAAATGGACCTTACGTTTGAGCTAGTAATTTCATAACGACTCTTGAACGGAATTGTTCAGGTCTCACCCGAATCATCATGTAGTCACCTTCAGAAAATTCGAGTAATGTTTATGAGTATCTGCTATTTTTTTATAAGCTTCATTGCTAAGGTTTATCTTTTTACTAATCTCTTGAACGATTGTGTAAATGCCTAATATACTCAATGAATGATTGTGCAGACTCCAAAACTCTATACAAAGGTAAGAGGATGAGGTCAATATGGTTCTCAGGATTGTAACCATGCACGATCTCAAATGGACTTAAACCTATCGACCTATTGAAAGAGTATTATATGCAAACTCGACTTTTAGGTTTGATCAGGTCCCAATTTCTATCATTTTTGCTAATCAAACATCCAAATAGGTTACCTAAGCTCCCATTAACCACTAAAGTCTGATCGTCAATTTGCAGAAGAAAAGCACAGGAGAACTTAAGCTTGATCCCGAGAAGATGCTATAATCCTCCAAAAGCAATTCGTAAACTTTACATTCGTATCCAACTCTTAGGTTATCCGTACAATTGTACAACTTTATCAAAGAAGAAGCAGACTATCCTAGAAGCGCTTGACATTTTGAAACATAGAAGAAAATGGGTCATTTTAGAAAACCTATCCACTACAACACAAATAGTCATGTCGTGCATTCATGAATAAAATCTATACTCAAATCCTTCCAAGGAGAATTGAAGATTAGTACAGGCATATATAACTCAATATTTTGCTTCTGTTGCTCCGCAATAACACAAGCTCGACACTAAACTATAATTCGAGCAACGTCCCTCTTCAAACTCAGTTAGTAAAATTGACTCTCAATTGCTTCGATGGTCTTATTTCGCTCAAAATGACAAACAAGACAATGTGCATGAAGCTACGAGAACATAAGCGCGATCTTGGAAAAAGATATCCATCCAGCATTAGATGACCTGGATACTCACTAGACGGTTTATAGATAATGACGAATGCATAAATTGTCTTGAAATCAGGGAAGTCCTCATACGTCTCCTTGAGTATGTCAAATCTAACAACCTCAATGCTCATTGTAGATAATAAGGAGTCCCCATCAACTTAAGGCTTCCGTTACTTTATTCTCAACCTCGGGATTATGCTTGAGTACAAATGTGTACTCCATGAAAAACTCATCCCACTTAGTGCCTAGGATTGAGCTTCTCTTGTGAATTCAAACATCTCAACATTTCGTAATCAGAATTAAGAAAAAACTATTAAAGTAGTACATAATGCTTACAATATCTGAGAGATTGAACTACAACATAATTTCATAAGGCAAATTACATCCAAATTCTTGAGTTTACAGTATATTATTATTCAAATTCACAATTTTAAAATTTAACATTTGAATTTCTGAGTCAGATATTTAATTTTTTATAAATATTTACTCTCTTGCATTCATTTTCTCTTATGATTTCATGGACATAACTTACGATTTTCAACTTATTATCATCTCTACAATTCAAAATCCACAAATCTCAAAACATGTCATTCAGGTCCACAAAAAATATTAAATGGGATATCGTGGTCCTTATGTGACAAAATTTATTATATATTATAAAAATGACAAAAATACCCTTCCTTAATCCGTTAACTTTCAAAATATGTCATTGATCATGGTTGAGTGCAGGCGTGCGGCCTCGAG
>JAEMOT010004200.1:154705-190114 GCA_019297695.1 Apostasia ramifera | reverse complement strand
CACACGGACGCCCGCATGTAGGGCTTCTACGCGCGAGGCAGCGCACTGCGGCGATCGCGCCAGGACGCTGCAATTACGAGCTGTCGAGCGCCTGCGCTCTGACGCTAGCGGTAGCGAGATGCCGGCCGCCGACGCTCGAGGCTGCGCGCAGGCACTGCACAAGAGTAAAATCGTAATTGAAAAAATATTTAATTTAATTTAATTTAATTTAATTTTTTTGATGAAGTAACGGTATTTTAAATGAAAAATATTATGTTGGACGTGATTGAAAGCTTTTTAAAAATAACTAGGGCCTTGGTGAACTATATAGTAATTATTGTGGACCTGAACGATATATTTTGACATTTGTGGACCTGGACGACATATTTTGATATTTGTGGACCTGGACGGCAAAATAGACAAACCTCAGGGCCTAAGTGGAATTACCCCTTTCATATATTTTATTTAGAGTTGTATTATCTTTTATTAGTTGTATTATTTTTCAAGAGGAAACATGCATTAGAGATTTGATTTTGTTTGAAAAAAATTTGGTTTTATTAGAATGATTAAGTCTTCAACTTTTCTCCAAAAATGATGCTTCAAGTTTTCTTCATATCATTCTTTATCAATATTTTTATGACATATTTTTTTCGACTAAAGTTCTCTCTTGCATATAATCGGTTTGATTTTTAAAAAGACTTTTGCATGCATTTTCCTTGGCAATAATATATATGCATAGAGCTCCTCAATGTAATATCTCTTTGTTTCATCTTGTAACTGAAACTAGTTACTCTAGCAAAATCTTCTTACTTTCTATTTTCTTTTCCCTAGTGGAGATTTGTGGGTAATAGTTTGTTCTGTGAAAAATCTAAGTGGGTTAGGCTTTTTACATAAAAAATCTTGAGATTAGCTTCTTGCCCTTAAAGGATTAGATTGTAATGAGTTTGTTCGGCTTCAATTCGCATAAAAAGTTGGGGTTATAGTGAAAATTCCTATTCAAGCAACATGGGGAGTGGACTAAGCGGGGATGTCGAACCACTATATATCGTTTGTGTCCTTCATGTTCCATGTCTCTTTTATGTGCTCTTTTGATCAATTTTAACTTGAATAAAATATTTTATAATAAAAGTTTATTTGAAGCATTTTTCATTCAAAACTATAGAGTTTAATCCTCCCAAATTCCATTCAAAACTATGTTCTTCTGGGTTAACTTGTGTTCTGGACGTCGATTGCCAAAATAGACCGAGTTTCTCAATAAGCCTGTTTACTAGACCGGAACAATGTGGTTCGACAGATTCCAGATCTTGTTAGACCTAGAACCAGTCTGTTCCCACCCTTACCAATTTCGGACCTAGTCCGAAACTAGTAGACCAAACCTAGAGTCAGTCCTGGCTAGTCTGATTCTAGATTTCGAGCCGAATCAGATTGCGAATCATCTATCTTTTTAATAACTTTAAAAAAATTTTGAATAGCAATTTTTTAAAATTAAAATAATATGATTTTGATAAGAAAAGAATTGTCACTAATAAAAAAAAAGTTAACAATAAAACTACTAATTGTTTTCAAAAACTGCTAAAGTACAAAAAAAAATTATTTTTCATAACAACAAAGAAATCTTTTAGAGTATTCTTTTTCCGAACTATTATAATTAAACTTGTTCACAAAATTGTATTATTAATTTCGTGACTTAGTAGCTAACCAATCTTGTAGACAAGTAGACCTGCTTATTGGACAAGTTCTACCCAGAACCGGTCCGAAACCGATCCAGTAAGAACTGGTTAGGCCCAAAACGAGTTGAACTGAACCGATTCTAACTGATTTCAGGGTGTAGAACCGGACCGGACCGGTTCTGCGCCCACAAAACCGGTTAATTGGTTCGGAACCGGATTGATTCCGTTGAACTAGTCCGGCTCGTTTACAAAAAAAATTAATGGTGGGCAACACCAAAGCGGGTAGTGCGCGCGGGTGCTGCCCCCATGAAATACAGGTTGGCAGCAGCACCTGCTTTGATTTTTAAAAAAAACATTTATAAATAAAATGGTCATTTGACCGTTGCTGGCATTTTAAATCTTTTAACCTATACTGAACTCTCTATTATGTGATGTATTATTTCTACAATTTTCACCAATTTTTTGCTTCTCCTGCTCTTTTAAAAATTCTGCAAACACATTTAAATGGCTACCCAACATCGATTCGCTAGCGTTTCTTCTTCAAGTCACCAACGGAATGTGGATCTGGATTACATTCCAGAACTCGATCATCTTCTTCCACTCGATGAGAACTTTGACGAAACTTTAGAACCTGATCTCAATCTATCTGCAGAACATAATACTAAGGCAAGTGGAGAAGTTGACACCGACACTACCCCGTCAACTCAATCTTTAAGTGTCTCGAACAAGTCTCGGGTAAAATACAATGAGGTATGAGAGTTTTTTGAATTACAAATTAAACATAATAGCAACTCGGAGAGATCCGAGTACGTTGCTATTTGTAAAATTTATAAAAATCAGTACTCATACAAACATGGTGGCACGAGTGGCAGGACTGATACATTGAAAAAGTACTTAGATTTCATAAGTTTGATGAAAAAAATTGTCAACCAACTACTGTAGAATCAAACCAAATACAACTGGATCCACAGATTGGATCTATGCCATGATCATTTAGAAATGATAAGGTAAGTCGAAGTTTAGTTCGATTTGTTGTACAAATTGAATAACTTTTTACAATATGTGAAAAAAAAAATTTAGAATATATTATTCAGCATTTGCAACCTCAATATAACCGTATTTTTAGGCATACACTTAAAATAGATTGTATGTCAATGTACAAAAAATATAAAAAATCTCTTATTCAACACATCAGTAACGTTATTTGTAGGAATAGTTTAACTTCTAATATTTGGACTAACATAAATAACGCAAGTTACTTAGTTGTTACTTGTCATTAGATCGATGAACAGTGAGGAATACAGAAATGTATAATATCATTAGATATATTAGATAAATCTCATACAATTTCTATTATTTTTATTTACATTCTCAATATTTATAAAATTTATGGCATAAAAAATAAAATTTTTTATGCCATACTTTAAATAATACTTCGAATAATAATTTTACAGTTAATTTTTTGTAGCAATTTCTAAATCCTTCACTTTACGGTTCTCTTTTTCATATTAGATGACTTATGTGTTTCGAGTACTTTTAATTTTGAATATTTAATTATTGATAAATTTAAGCATGTTGCAAAATAAATTCGCTTAAATTCAAATCACTATAATAGAAAACTACAGAAGTAGTTTGCTACAACTCTTTGCATGTTTACTTGTCTACAGGATTGATTTGCTGCTGAGCCGTGAAATTAACAGTACAATTTCATGAATGAATTCAAGGATAATAGTTCAGAAAAAGAAGAGGAGTATTCCAGAAGAATTCTTTGTGATTACGACGAATAGTTTTTTTGTAACGCAAAATATTTGTACAAACTACAATTATTTTATTGTAAAATTTTTATTAACATTAATAACATTTTTTAGAATTTTTTTTCTTTTTATATTAATTTTTTTAGTTAAAAATATAATTTTTTAATAAAAAATATAGAAATATATTTTTTTAATAAAAAATATAGAAATATATTTTTTAATTAATTATACCCAACTGACCCGACCCAGCCCAAATACATAGATCCGAACCGGACTCAAACCAGTTCCAAGTTAGGCCAACCGGTTCCGGACCGGATCCAGAACCAGTTGGAATTGGACCGGACAGGTTCCAAGTCCAACCAAACCTAGAACCGGTTAGACCGGAGAGGAACCGATCCGGTAGGGCTGCTAACTGGACCGGTTTGACCCGGAACCGGTCCGAAACCGGTCCAGTAAGAACCGGTTCGGTCCAGAACCAGTTGAACCGGACCGGTTCCGGGCCGCAGAACCGGTCCGGACTGGTTCTGCACATGCAGAACCGGATCGGTTCCGTTGAGGCGTGAATGGAAACGTGTTTGTGTAAGTGCCGAAAAAAATTGTATAAAATTTTCATTACCTATAGAAACTAGATGAAATTCACTTCATCGTTTATTCGAATCACTTTTGCCATACGAAGATTTGTTAACTGCTTTTTATAATTCATATACACTTAATCATGACCTTCAATTATATTCTTATGATTGGATATTTTTAAAAAAGATTTTCGAATTATTGTCTATTTTTAAGGAGTCTACTGAAAGCTTTTCAGGTTGTTATTATCCGACTTCGCCTATTTTTTTATCTTATGTTTTTCAAATGTTTCAAAAAATTTTAGAGTTCAGATCAGATCCAATTCTGAAAACTTTTATTGCTGACATGAAATTAAAATTTAGAAATATTGGGAAAAAATTTCACTTTTATATTCAATAGGTGCTATGCTTGATCCTCGTCAGACCGAAGCTATTGAAACTTTTTACGCAGAATATTCTGATTTCTTGGGGAGTAATACTGATGCCGAAAAAGCATCAATTTTTATAACTCTCCAAAAGTTGTTTTCTCTTTATTACAGTGAACAGGTTGCGAGCAAGAACGTGCAACGTGTGGAGATACAAACAGGAACACAAAAAAAGCCTGGCATTTTCAATGTTCTTAGGTCAGCGGTGGCAAAAAGATCTGTTGCTACAGACAAAGGAAAAGCAACTGTTGGGGAGCAATCCACAACACAGAGTTAAGCATCTACCAAAAAAGAGTAGAATAAAAAATGAATATACCCGCGAGAAAGTTGGAGTTGTACCAATTAAGGATAAACTTAGAGAAAGTAGACTAAGATAGTTGTTGTTGTTGTTGTGGATATTGCATACTTAGAAAAGGTACAAAGGGAGAAAGTATTCATATTTCAGGTATAATCATAATCTGCAGTTGGGAAGCATTGTATTAGATATAATTATCCTTCAATGCAACAATTCACGTACTACTTTCATGACCTTACTGTTTTCATAAAAAACCTAGGGCAAATAAAATTTGCCAAAAGTTCTTGTTCTCTACTTCATAATAACAAATAAAACCCTATCAAGAAATAATTTTGGATTGAAAAACCTACAAATAGTTTACAAATTCCTTAGATTTATAGATGTGGACCAAAATTCAGAAAGCATGGGCATAGTTGCTTCTAAATGATTAAGACAGAAGAAACGACAAAATTTGAGGTGTAAATGGGAAACTGTACACCGATAAAGTAAAAAAATTCAAATTTATAATCAAAGTAATATGGAACTTACCTGTAATCAAAGTAGCGGTGAAGGTTCTCCATAGCAATAAGATAATCTTCATGGCAAACACCATTCAAGTATTTTAAGTACTTGACCTACATTACAACATTCACTAATCACCTCAAGCAATACTAATGAGAATGTTGGCAAAAGCAAACAGATATGAAAGAGAATAGGCGTTCCTCAGGCTTTAACAACTTACTCGGTGAAGTTCAGGAGCTAGCTTCTGAATTTGGTTCAGAGTAGCACTGAAAGAATTCAAAGGATATGAGGTTGTGTCCCTACAAGCAATGATTTACATAAGCTCACGGTATAGGAAAAACATATACCAACAAACATACACAATTAACATTCATACTTCTCGAGTAAATCAGCTTGCATAGTAAGGTATCCTTCCACTTGCCACTTGGGCTGCAAGAATCCTTGATAATCATCAACATTTGAGTATTCTTTTAAAGAAGAAATAAATTCAACACCCTGAACGCCACCTCCAACTCCCTTGAAATCGGAATCAGCCGAAACATGTACATCTAAGAAATTATGTTCATCTTCTATTAAAATCCTATGTAAGACCAATTTGTCTGACCAAGGTCATCAAAGGCTTATAGTTACAATACAGAACTTATGTAGCGTAATCCATTGGCATCCATGAAAAAGAGACATTTTCTTTTGAACTTCAAATAATTAGTACTGGTTAAAGTTAAAGAGAAACTTTTAGACCGGTTGCAAGAGCATATCCATAAATCAACATTTAATCAGTGATGGGCCACATCACAAAAAACGTACAAGCTCTTTTATCTATTAGCCTTGAAGCCTAGGAGTTTGCTAATTCATGGTGAAAGCCAATCAAATACATTTCATAAAAACCCAATCAATACACTATTTCAAAAATGTATTTGCATAATAAAAAGAATATACATAACTTCCTATAGACAGAAAATATCTATATATCCTAGATGCTTAATTTATTATCTTAATCAGCAAACTGCACTAGGTTATCAGCCCCTCATTCAACCTACTTAACCTCAGGCATACGGGCCAGTTGAAAGCATCTAAATCCAGCTAAATAATCTAAAACAAAACACACTTAACCTTCTTACATTTTGTCGAAAAACTAAATTTCAAAATCTCACAGAAAGGAAAGAATAATTTACTGGATTCTTTTCCAATCAACAGTATCAATAAAAAGAATTTGTTACACCCTACTTTCAAAGTCCTCCTAAGCAACTTCTATAAGCACACAAACAAAATTCGTACTTTTCAACATTGTTTAGTTCAAGGGTTCTTTCAACAAGTTTATGTTTTTATATTAGAATGTGTTGGGAAAAAGATGCAGAATAAAGATAAATATATATATATATATATATATATATATTTAGAAAAGGAAAAAATATTTGGGCACATTAGAGTTTCATACCAAACAAGGGCTTTATGTACAACAACCTACCAATGGTATATATTGTTTGATGTCATTTGAAAAAAGTAATCTTACCATTTATGGGAGAGGAAATTGAGCTAGACATATGAATATGGGAAGTTGAGCTCCCTCCATCAGAAGTAGATGCCTCAATTGAACACCTGTACTTTTGCGGGGCATCCATTTTGTTGCCCAAATCAGTATCCACAAGCAATTGATCCAATTCCGATTCGTCAACATCTTCTTCTGGTAGCTCATATACCGAACCAGTTGAGTTGCAATATGTGGCTATACTAGTCAAAAGATGGCAGACACCCTAGCAAAAAAAAAAGAAACGAAAAGCAAAAAAAAGTGAAACCTCAAAGCTTCAAAAATCCAACAAAACATGAAACCAGAGAGCCCATATCACCACAACAAATCCAAGGACTTTCTGGTGCAAACCATTACCCACATATGTGACCAGGGCTCTAAGAACACAATGAGTTACACCTAGGCCAGATTGATCAAGAAAATACCTTCCAAAAAAAAGGATTTGATAACGTGGAATCAGAAGGAATAGAAATACTGGACGCCTCCCTCATTCTCTAAGCATTCCATTGCCTCCCTACTCTAGACAAAAGTGTTATCAAATGATATAAACATACAGTATCAAGTGCATTGATCTTATGAAGCTCGAAGACCAAAAAGCCATAACTATGAATGGCCCTGCATATTCAATGCAACCTTCTTCTCATCTCCTGCCAAGTTGATATGATAGTAGCCATATATTTATTCCTGTGATCCATAATCACCACATATAAGGAGATCACAGATGCAGAGGATTTTGTGTATTTGGATCCTCTCTTCAGCAAGGGCATGGAAACTACTGAACACTCTTGTCAACTGAATCAACAAGAAGGGTGTCCTCTCGCTTTCTCTCCCCATTCACACATTGGCCAAAGGAAGAATAACAGAAAGAAATAATGAAGAGAGAGATCAGAAACTTCTATTTTTGAAAAAACATGTATATTTTAGAGACCTAGCCACATTATATATAAGTGACAAATACATCCAAGAATACATGTATGATTCCTACACTACCATTGCTTTATTCCACTACACCCTCTACAATGAACAGTGGTTGGCAACGCCACTTCATGCATTGATCAGCTTCCATGGATGTTCGCCCACTGTCTTGTTGTCCCCGATAAGGTCCTCATTGCTTCTACTCGAGATGTGGTCGACCCTTTGAGTTCGAGCACTAGAGTAGTCTCAAGTTGCTAGGCAAGTGTTCTGTTGAAACCCTTATGAAATGCTTGGTTGATAATCTCCTAAGTGCTCGAGAGGCTGTAACACTCACGAGATACTCAACTAACTTTGACCTTTCGAGAGTTCCCTTCTCTTGAGTAGGTTCTCTTGTCTCAAGTTGTGATCAAGCATTTAGGTTCCAGAGCACTCGAGTAAGTCTCAAGTTTCACGATAGGTATTCTCTCAAACCTCATTGAAAATGCACCCGTGATGATTTCTTGAGTCCTCAAGAGGTTGTGTTGCCCTTAAGATACTCAACAAGCTTTGACCTCACAAAGATTCTTGAGATGGAGCCACAAGAATATCTCAAGGGAAGAGGGTTATCTTATGTTGGACAATAGTCAAGAGAATTAGGACACTTAGAGAAATAAAGTACCTAGCTTTGATGCCTAGAACATCCTAAGAAGTGAAGTGAAGTTCGATTCAAACATATCAAGCATGTCCTTGTACCTTGAAGTGCTGATAACTTCCCAAAGATTATTTTGTTCATTTATTCACATATTTACTAACATCAATCTGTTATTTGGTTTCACTAAACTACAACTATGTACATATGATCAGAGTTCCTTAGATTAGCCTCATTTTGACCATTTAGGCTTCCTCATGCGATTTCCTTACTTAGAAAATAGTTCACCTGATAATATTGATATGGTGAAACTTCAACTACAAGACCCATGTATACTGTGGATCTTCCACACAAGAAAAAAAAACTGCAGCCGCTAATCTCTACAAATTCAGCAAAATGGGATTTAGCATAAGTAGGAATGTATATTCTTTCTGCCCTTCGGTAAAGGCAAAAAAACTGATTTTCAAACATTCCTTACTTTCTAGTTTTAAGTCCTACTGTCCTACACAATAACAAAAATGAGCTGGCCACTCCTACGCACCGGACCTAGGAATGGGTTTGGCGTGCAACTGTCCCAGTGAGAACCATTTTTTTTTTAGATTAGACAATTAATTAAGCCCAATTCCATAAATAGACCCGACATTGCTCCAAGAAATTTTCGATTTAGCATGGGTAACCATGTGTTTAAACCAACCAAACGTAATTCGATGTTAATCCTCAACTATAGGGGGAAAAAATAATGACCTTGCTCTCTCTAAATCAAGTCAACATGATCCAATTCACCATCAAGCTCGAACTTAAATATCCAGATCTAGTGAGGCAAGGGTAAAAACAAGTCAAATCCAGGTTGACCTAACCTGACCTCCCATTCGATAAGGCTAAAATAAACCTAGATTTGAAAGGCATAAAATGTAGTTCTTCTACTCTATTGCAGGTCAAATAGCTTCTCAAAATGCCTCTATCAACTACGCAGCAAATGCACAAACATCACCTCCACAACAACACATGAAAGCTCACCAGATGATCTGGTAACAAATAATGAAAACAAATGCTCATTAGAAACTTATATACTCTTCTCACCTCTTACATAAAGAAGCATCAAATATTCTTCCACATGGAATCAAATCCTTCCATGACTGCTTTACTTTAAGATTTACTTTAATTAATCCTATTTTTTTAAAGGCTTTTTGCATCAAATTTAATCTATGCTGAGATATTTTATTTTAAGATTTGTGAGAAAAGATTTAAATATTATTGTTTAATGTTGAAAATGTGTATGAAGTGATCAATTAGTTTTACCCAAGTTATAATTAATCGGAAAGAGCTTGTTTTCGAACCATTTGACATGGTCTACTCATTCTTTATGGTCAGCATAGAATTAAGTGGCTTTGAGAACAATGAAACTTTCACCTATTATGGCTTTACTTCATTACTAAAATAAGAGATCTCTATTTCCAGTATGTTGCCATTAAAATTATTTCCAACAAGGTTGGAAAGAAGACCGTGAAAGAAAAGCCAAAGTTCAAAAAATTGATCTAGCCTCTTACTTTCAAGTGATAAAAGAAACTGTAATCAAATAGCTACAAAAATGAGAAAATAGTAGGAAAGAAGAAATAGATTGGTATTACTAGTTAAAAAAGCAAAAAGCTAAAACCAAATCCATGGATACACTAAAAAAGCAAGAAGCAAAAACCAAAAAAGAGGTCCCCTTGAAAATTTAAGAAGCAATCACTTCCTCCAACTCGAACCCTCCATTGCTTTCCACGCCATTCATCATTCATTTTCATAATCAAGCATCACCGTAATCAATAGCCCATTCGCAACTATAAAATGTTTTCTTTAAAAATTATGATCATTCCTATGGAGTGTAAAATTGGTGTTAATTCAAACTTGTTCAAATCTTCTTTATAACGAATAAGTTGCTTATGACCTATCCACTATTTTTCCAACTCAGTTTCTCCACAAATGTCATCTTTCTGCCATAATGGGGAGCCTTCCAGTCTTCCACTCTATGGCTTCATTTGTTCGAAGCATAATTTGGGAGTGTCTTAAGTTTTTTTGTAAGATAGAGAGAAAAATTTTATTTTAAGAGGATTTGCATACATGACACATGAAGTTGTCATAATTACTCATTAAACATTTAAAACATAAATGTTACTCTAGATACACCATAAGGACATTAATATTGTGAGCTCCACATTGTGGTTTCCATCCATCACCTATCATCTGACTTGATCTAAATATAATTAGATTAGCTGTTAACCATGATTAGATTAGCCACCAATTATAATTTTTTCACACAAATATTTAGAAATAAAAAATATATGCAGATTATTCGGTAATACAAAAATATTAGTAATATCACTTCAATAACTTAATCTATAACATTAATAAGTGATTTTATTAATATTTTTTAATTATTAAGTAATATTTAGCGTCTATTACTTATCTCTAAAATATAAATATAAAAAATCATGGATAGGTTAAATAGCAGGTGTTGGATAGAGATCATAGTGTAACGTGAGTAACGTTAATGTGTCTAGTGAGTAATATTTATGTTTTGAGTGTCTAATAAGTAAACATAATAATTTTATGTGTCATTTATGTAAATCGCTCTTATTTTAATTTTGCGAATGAAATAAAACTATTTTATTATTGAAAATTGTCTTAATTGTGAAATAAAATTTTTTATTAAAATATATGTATAATGTAAAATAAAGTTAATTTTTAAAATTGAAAATTGTGTAACATGTGAAATAAAGTTGAATTTTAAAATTTAAATTTATGTATAATATGAAGTAAATATAAAATATTGATAAAAGTAATTTTAGAGAAGTTTAGGGATTTTTTGGCCCCCAATGAAATGAGGCCTACAAGCAAGTGGAATATAGACAATTACGCTTGATAAAAAAAACAAAAATTAACTAAATTTAATTCTTGTTCTCCACCATTGTTTAAAAGCAAGACTAGACTAGACTTCAAACAAACTAATTTAAATTCAATTAACAATTATAAGAAAATCTATTTCATTTTAAAAAAATAAATATGTAAACATAAATCGTATCAAAGAACTTGCTCTCTATCAAACCACTAGAACAAGAAACAACCAAATTAGATAAAGAGGAAATTTTACAGCGTAAGTTAGAGAGCAATAACATCTAAAAAAAGCATAAACATCACAAAGAATTTGTTATTACCACATGGTACATAGAATAAATACCTCAAAATTCAATAGATTGAAAGACAGTATGCAACAACGCAGGAAAATCCCAATGTGGCTACTTGGATCCAGAATTATTTGGTCATCTTCAATGTCTGTGCTGTCACTTGTAATAACACCTAACAACCATACAAGCTTTCAGCTGGAACTTAGGTTTCAAAGCATTACTAGCCATGAAAAAGTATGCAACACTATGCTTAAACTGAATTCTCATCTATTACCTCGCAGCTTGTCAAAAAAATTGAATAAATCATCTGGCGAAGAAATTTCCAACAGATTGCTCATCAAATGATCACAGAACCAAACATTGACTGAACCCCCAAGTGCCCTCAATTGGTTTAGCAGTTCCTCCAAAGTAGGTTCCACAAAATCATTACATGCCTGCAAAAAGTCATACATACAAATCACCTTCAAAAAGATCACCTAGATGATAAGAATCTCACAAAGATGGACACTATTTTCAAAACAAAATAAAAATAAAACTCAAAAAACAATGACAACAATAGAGGGACTCACAATGTAAATTGGGGCAATAATTGAAATAACACCTAGCGTCATCCTATCAAGAATGCATGCCAAACTCAAACCTACGATATAAAACAACTGCAGCCCCTCATGTTCCATATCGACAACATCATTATCATCTTCACCCCAAGGCATAGTTGTCATATTTACTTTATATTGTGGAGTTGTTAGTAATAATATGTTTATTAGAGTTTAGTTGAAGTTTAGGTGTATTGGAGTTATTTGTTTTATTTTGGATGGCATTGTGATAGACAAATTGCAGTAGATTGAATCCAACATCGAAGAGTCTGCTCCTCTATTGGACCACCCAAACAGAGAAAACTGGATTGTCCACTAGATAGTCCAATACTAAGGGGCAAGCAAACAGTAAGCTTGATCAAACTGTTTCTTGGACCCTAACGAATTGTCCAGAAAGTTGATTTTAGCAGTTACCAAAGTCCATTGGACAGTCCACTATCACAAACGAACCATCCCTTAAGGTGGTTCTAGGAGCAATTATAGCACATCCTCAGATATTGAACCATTGGATTTTATGATGAACAGTGAATTATTGGAAGTTTATAAACATAAGAATGCTTACAAAATGAAAAAGAGATGCAGTAAATGAGATGATTAGTTTTTGATGAATTCCTTCTATTGTGAAAAAGATGGATGAGACAAGAGACGTCAAGAAGTTGTATGGGAACACGTAGGCATCTAAAGTCCAGGAAGAGGCAGAGGTGATTCTGCCAATAGCAGCTTAGAATAGCAGCAACACACAGTAAAAAGAATACCAAATCTATTTTTGGATACAAAATGGAAGACCTAATAAGAGACATAGAGCAGCATCTAAATCTTATAACATTTCACATACTGATCTTATTATGGAACATATTATAAACATGTTACTTTCATTCCAGGATTGCAAGATTACACATGCAATGTGTAACATAAATCATAAGACCAATTTTTTTGTAAGCTTTACTACGTTATGCGATTTTTATTGAGAGGGGTATGCCCCTCCCCATCAATTTATGCAACATTCTCAAAAAAGATGTTAATTGATTTTTATACTTTTTGCATCATTGACTTACTTTAATTCTAAGGCAATGTTATCTTTCAAAAAAACAAAAAATAGAGCAATTGCAAAATAAAAGTTTCCTTTTTTGAAGGATGGAAAAGAAAACTTTCTTCTTTAAAAAAAATGAAAATTTTCTTTCCAGAAGAGAGGTGACACAAAAATTGATGAGTGGGGTTTGCAAGAAGTGGGGCGGGGAGAGAAGTCGAACCTTAGTAAGGGAGAAGAGGAACAAGCCAAGGCGGTTGTGGTGTGACACGGACTCGAATGGGAACGGCACAACCTGCTGCGCCAGCGGCGCGAAGAGCTGGATCAAGTGGCAAACAGCGATCTTGTGGGGCGTGAGATCGAAGACTGCGAAGCTGCCTTCCTTCGAGCTCCCGGAGACAGCGAGCCTGCTCATCTCTGCGTACAGTGGAGATGCGTTCCGTGGAGCATTACCCGGAGGAGAGAGGAACGAGGGTTTCGTCAGGCGTTCGGTAACGAGGTGGGCGAAATTCACAGTGAAGTACGGAGGAGCGGGAATATCTCCAGGCTCGAGACGGGCAGTAGCCGGCAAATGGGTCGGGTCGGCCGATCTTCGCCCGATTCCCACCCAGTTAGACAGTAATAATGACATCAAAACTACCCAAAAAAAAATCAATAAAAAAATTATCAAAAATAAAAGAAATATTTATATTACAAAATAATTATTTTTAAATAATTTTTAATAAAAAAATACTATAATTTAAATCTTGAATACTAAAACTATAACTTATAATTCAAAATATTAATTCTTACCTCCTAAATTAATTTAATATAAATTAAATTTTAATTTTTAAATTATAAATTTTAATATTATGCTTTAAATATTATTTATTTCATAAATTGATTTTATGTAAATTTATTTCAAATTCAATCTAATGAGATAAAAGCTTATATTACAGACTTGTAAATCACACATATTAACCTAATACAAATTTTACAGTAAAAATTAATTTTATTTTACAGCTAACACAAATACGAATATTAGAATTAACTTTATTTCATATCACATCTTTCAATATTAAAATAATTTTTTTTCCTATTAGTTTAAAAAATAAAATATTTTTTCTCTAACTTGAAAAAAAAACTCAAACTAAATGAGGCCAATAAAACAAAATTCAAAAAAATACATCAAAAAATAAATTTATAATTTTTTTTAAAAATATTATATAAAATATATAATTTTATAAAATTTTAATATTATATATTGATAATAAAATATAAAAATTTCTTATAATTAAACTGTAACTGTCTAGTCGGACCATCCAAAAAAATAAAATTTAAATTAAAAGGCCAAATGACAGAGCAAACATAAACTCGAAGATCCAAATTTATGTTTTTTAAAATATAGGAACTATTTACAGAGTCATTCGGGGCCTTATGCAATTTACCATAAAATTAAAATCAATTTGCCCCTAACTCAATCAAACCTGAGTTAAATTTTAACCCAAGTCATCTATAAAACAAACTTAACTAGATCAAAATCAAAACTCAACCCAGTTATTCATATAAAATAAAGCAATTTGGATTCGAATCAAATCTCCCAATCTTTCAAAAATAGGTGGTGCCACACATCCCCCAATCTTAAACATTGAAATCAATTTAAAATTTTTATGTGACACTATAAATTAATATTTTATTTGTGAATCATACTTAATATATACAACATTTGAAATTATTTAAAAGGCCGCAAAGCATTTCACCCCAAATGCAGATAATTGGGACAATCTTTTGATAAGAGCTCGAGGCGTTCGAGTCTTACGTAAATTTTAGGAATAATTACATCCAAGTCTTTAAACTTAACGTTTAATAATATATAGATCTACATTTTTTAAACTATAACATGAAAATCCAAGAGTTTAAATAAATGATCAAATTACTCTTTTTTTTTAATATTTTATTATTAAAAATATTTTAAAATTACCATTATACCCCGAGCCTATCTCTCTCCTCCTCGCCTCTCTCTCTCCTCGCGATCCCGACACACGGGTGACACCACGCGGCCACCGGCGGGTCCGACAGCCGCGCGGCACCGGCGAGTCACGCGGTCGTCGCCCATGCGTGGAGATTGATAGGAAAGAGAGAGGCTGGGAGGAGAGAGATAGGCTGAAGGTATAATGATACTTTTAAAATAATTTAAACAATACAAATTTAAAAAAAATTCATTTCATAATTTATTAAAACTAGAAAACTCCGATGTTATAATTTAAAAAATGTGGACCTATATTATTAAATGTTAAACTCAGGTACTGGGCGTAATTATTCCTAAATTTTAATTAAAAAAAAAAAGCCATTTCACTTTTTAAAGACATTAAATGTTATTTACATATAAATGTTAACATCAAAATTCATTTTAATTTTATATTGCAATTATTAAAAACAAAAAGAAATATTATTTTTTTCTTAATTATAAAATAAATTTTTTATATTATAATATTAAAATAAGCCTTTTTTCCCTCGTTAGCCTTAAAGCCACTAAAATTATCCCAAAATCTCTCCAACCAAACTAGTACAGAGTCAATACGTTATTTTGATTGAAGCACGAGTTTGTATTAGTTTAGTTACTTAACCTTTCATTATGATAATAAATAAATTTATTTCAATAACATAATTTATGGTATGTATAAAATAAAATAAAATTTTTTAAATATGAAATCAAATTCCCTTTAGATGCTAAACCCTACAGGATGTGAAACGATGCAATTTATAGGATTAGAGTCGAGTTGCCCTTAGAGGTGTTTTGAGGCTCCTAAAAAAATAAATATTTCTTTCGATCGTAATCGTAATATGTTTTGAAAATATTTTAAATTTTTTTAAAGCATAAAAAAAATATTTTATTACTATAATATAAAAATAAATAATTTTATTATATTAGATGAAAATTAGAATTAATTTTTTATTAATGCATATATAAAATCTGCAATAATAACAATTTTTTAGATTAAAATATAAATAAAATATAAAATATGATAAATTTTTATATTTAAATTTAAATATAATATAAAATAAATATAAAATATTTCAAAAATCAGCTTCTTTAGTACTACAATTTAATTCAAGGATGAACAAAAACGGTACAACTGTGATCCTCAAATGATGGAATCACATTTACAAGGTGGAAGATTGCGGCTTCTAAAGAGATATAAATAAATAATCCCACATCAAAAAAGAATTAAAAATTATTCCACATCAAAAAAGAATTGAAAATTAGCAGCTATACACGTAAGAACGTGTCCTTAAATTATGGGACACTTTCAGGCAAAACCATATTATTGGCATAAAGCCATCTATACCTCAGGGGTAGGGATAATGAACTGAACTTAAAGCTGATTTTTCAATCAAAATTGCAGTTATTCAAAGCAGCAACATACTACCACTATTTGATTTTAAAAAATAAACATACCTTTTATATTAGAAAAAGTAAATTAAAAATATCCGAACCTAACATATTTTTTGAGTCGAGTTCCTACAATTGAACCGGACCTCGAAGCTAAATTGGTTGACTAAACTCGAAAAGTTTTAGGTCGAGTTAATCTACCACGAGGCATCTAAGAAATTGGAGACTTTGTGAAGCTTCTCAGTAAAACAGCCTACTTATTATCTCAAGGTTTTAAATCAAATAAATAAAATATAATCAATATTTTAAGTATCATAGATTTCACAATACTAAAGAATTAATAACATTGTAAACTGACAGCGAGAAAAACTTATAAGTTTTTTCGTTTTCTTTTGCGAGCTTTTGTCTTTGTGATGCTAGTCGAGTGAAATTTAAGCCGAAGAGTTGTCTGGTTGCATTTGTTTCCAAGCCTTGGGCTTGAATTCTACCCGAGTAGCTCAACTCGAACGCAGCCTAATTATTAAACGAGTCGACAATAGTGACGCAAACCAAACACAATTAATAAATAAGTCAACTCTCCAACCTAATTATGAGTAAGGGTAAAAGTATGACTCGAAGATCAATAGTCGTTAGATATTCGGATCAATATTTGGATCCAATTGAGCTTAGCTCAAGTTTATTAAGTCGAGCAACAAATCGTGGTCGGATGGAATCAACTTAACTCAATCTCTATTTTTTTAAACATAAATAATATATTTAATTATTTATTATAATTATTTTATTTCTCATACATTTTTAATGTGACTTTGCTAGTACTATTAATCTAATTTTATTTTTCAGCCACAGCAATTTTCTTTTTAAAAAATAATTATTAGAGAGTTTGTAGTGGCTAGGCTAATGATCGAGTTATCTTGAAGTTAAAACAAACCAACTTGACCTCGAAGAGCCGAGCACGGCTTAGCTCAAACCCGGATCGTTCTTACCCATAATGGCCTCGTTTGGTTCGAGCTTTTTTTTTAGACATGAAAAAAAAACTATTTTATTTTTTAAGCTTAATGAGAGAGAAATTTATTTTATTATTAGAAAGTGTGTAAAATATGAAATATTTGTATTTGTATTGAATGTGAAATAAAATTAATTTTTATAATTAAAATTTGTATTGAGCAAAAATCTCACCTCGAACTAAACGAAGCCAATGAGGGCAGGTATCCAACTCCCGTTTTTCATCGACGTTCTGATGTTTGTCATCACGGAGAATTAAAATTTCAGGCCATGGTTAAACACAAGTCTAACTGTTTGGGTGAAATATTCCAATCAATATTTAACCATACAAACATCAGAGGAAATATAACATTGGTCCATTTGTTTGTAATATTAAATTTAACCAAATTAAAATTAATTTTTAATAAAAAAAAAATTATCAAATGCTGTAAATAATATAAAATAAAATTAATTATTATATTAAGATATATAAAAATGTGATATAAAATTAGCTATTAACTTAAAATATGTAAAAAATATGATATAAATTAATTATTATTTTAATAATATATTTAATATGTCAAATTAAAATTAAATCAGATTAATTTTAAACTTGAAAACAAGCAAGGCCTAATAGGTCTAAGTGTGTGTGCGCGTGAGAAAGAGAGAGAGATCATGAACTTCCCTAAGTCCGCTATTAGAAAAATAGTGCAAAAATGGTTCCAACTCACACAAAAAGGCGAACTATCGAGGAGATGCGCAATACAGAAAAGTCAAAGTCAAACAACAGACTAGGCGCCGAACTAGAGAGACAAGAGTTATCTGTCTAAAAAGCGAAGGAACAAAACCCCACCATCATAAATATAGATATTTATAATGAAGGCGAAATGACGGATAAATTAGGTGGGTAAATAAAAATAACTAATGAAATCTCTCGCAAATGATTTGATATAAAGCTACCAATAATTATAATACTAAATTTTTCATCACACTAATAAAGAAAAGGCAGGCCAGTGAGAGTGTTCTGGTGAAAGTATACATGCATTTTCCACTACACCACTGAAAAGAAAACAATATACATAAACTTAACAAAGAACATGAAAAAAATTAACTTCAATAACAAATGAAAAACTTAATTAAGAATAGTAAAGTGCAAAATTAATATTCTTTAAAACAAATATTAATTTCATGTTCTCATGTAGGAATGAGCAGCAGAAAGCTGAAATTTAAATCTGGTCACAAACGAGTGAGACGTTAAGTGCTAGATTCTTAGTCCTAGTGTCCTGTTTGGTGCGAGAACTAAAATCAAAACTAAAATAATACTAATTTAAAAAACAATAATAGTAATAATAAATAATTTATTTAATAATTTTATATAAATTCTAAAATAAAAAAATATTACTTTATTTCACATGCTTAATAATTTTTAATAAAAATATTAACTTTATTTTACATCTTGAATCAAAATACTCAATTCGAATATTTTAATTTCGAATGTGAAATAAAATTGATATTTTTATTAAAAATTATTGAGTATTTAAAATAAAATAATATTTTTTTATATTAAAATTTTTGTAAAATAATTAAAAAAAATTATTTATTGTTATTATTATGATTTCTTAAACTAGTACTATTTTGATCTTGATTATGATTCTCGCGCCAAACAGGGCTATTAGGGATTAGTCATCTTATCAGAGCCTCAACTATGATCATATTGTATACAAACCTTTTGTCGAATAACAAACATCAAATAACTGTCTATTTTGTAAATTGCATGCGTGCTTGCAGGTATCGTACATACAAAAATAATGGTGCGCAATGCATCGTACATAATTTTAGTGCGCAATGCATCGTACATGTACCGCACTCGAATCAGCAATAATCAACATGACAATTATAGTTGACGCGGTTCTACAAATACGGTGCGATAACATAATACGGTGATTAGACACTTCACTAGGATCTTCAGCTTAATCAACAGGCGTTGTCCTCCTATCATTTCATGTTAGCACATATCTAAGGGTGTTAATATGGATCGAAAATCGTAAATCAATCAAAAATTGAATTGATTTTAGATTGAATCGAAATCGAGTCGATCTAAACGAGCTGACTAATGAGCCAAAAGTTCAGCTCGGTAATGATTTCGAGCCGATTTTGAGTCGGAGTAGGCTCAGCTCAATTTAGCTCAAAATCAGCTCAAAGTAAAATACATTTTATATTATAATACATATATATAATATATGTATATAACATATATATATATATTATATAATATATACATTATAAGTCGAGCCGATTTCTGATGCAGCGCGGAAATCGATTTAAAGCGAACCTAACGCTACCAATATTAAATTAGTGCCTAAGTTTTTATTTTTATATAAAATACTAAATGCAAATGAAGAGGAGATTAAAACTAAATTTTTTAAATTATAATAAATATAATTATTTGCAAATTCATATAAACGTCGTGAAATAATTGAGATGATTTAAAATGCTATCCAAACAAATTCAGACAAACTTATGCAATTAAGATAATTAACTTTTCAAAACTCAAGATGAATTATCGCATACACATTTACCTTGAAATTCCGGCACATGATAATTTTATCCAAACTATTCAATACATAAAATCCTTCACCAAATAAAAATTTCACAATTCAGCTTAAAAGAGGGGTGTAATATGGAATTAAACAGTGAATTTCTTTCTCAATAACAAGCGCTTGAAACTCAATATTAACTAGAGCTTATATGAAAATAAAGACATATGATCAAAGCAATGCATGAATTTAGTCTTCTTGAGAACACAGCAGCCAGCAAAAATTAATGAAAAAAAATACTGAGCTGAAAATTCATGTAAACAGCACATGAAAGGAAAAATAAGGAAATAGAAAAACAGGAAAAACAGAAAAAACGAAAAACTAAAATGCACTATAAGCAAACCAAGGATAATTGGATCTTGAAGTCGAAGCCTCAGCCTCCTGCCGTAGTTATGTGTGGAGATCTTGGCAGCTGCATCTGATGGATTGCTAAGTATTGATGATGCCGCTGGACAATCTGTTGTGCAGGTATATGCTTAACTTATACCAGTTCATTACATAATTGTTGAATAAAGTTAACAAAAATCATCTTTGAGGTTAACCTATTTTTTGCAATTTTTTAAGTTTTTTTTTTTTTTTTTTGACTTTGTAGTCCTTATATGAATCAAATTCATGCACAATTTCCTATAAAAAAAATTAAAATTAATTATTAAAAAATTTCTATAATTAACTTCTAATTACATTTAGTTCATATATTTTAAAAATTTATTAAAATACTTTTATATTTTACTTAATATTATAAATGAAATCCCTCCATAGTTACTATTAACAAATTTTTAAATTTACACTTAATACTTTTTCAAAATATTCAAATTTATGCTATTACATATTTACTCTTATTACACTTTTACTCTTTGCCCCGCATGTCCAACCTTCTCCTAGGGAAAGAGGCTTGATGATAAAAGGGCAATTAATTTGGATCTTTTATATAATAATTTTAATTTTCAAAAAATTTTATTGTTGGAAACTTTTCAAGTTAACTTTTCAACAATTTTTTTGAAATTATAAATCAAAATATAATTAGAAATTAAGTATACTACCTTTACAGTAATTAACCCAAGAAAATAGTTTGCTAAATTTAATTTGAGAGAACATCTCATCCATAGATAATTTTGTGACAGGACGCACTGCAAATTCTATCCTGCCCGGCTTTGAACAGTGGAAGAACGCCGAACGCAGCCGCCTGCTGCCGTACCGACGACGAAATCCGCGACCACCTATCTGGATCTCTGAATAGTCCTTGAACGAAGCCGCAGCCACCTGCTCAACTCCGATCAGTGGAAAAAGCGCCGAACGCAGCCACCTGCTGCAGTGCCGGCGAGAAATCCTTGGCCACCTGCCCGGATCTCTTCGAATCTCTGCTCTGAGTAGAATCGCTCACAGAAAATCAAACGCCTCCTCCTTTCTGCCATGGTCGTCGGTTGCTTTATAGGAGAGGGAAAGCTTGGGCGGAAATCACATACCCGGACTCGACGGAGGAAGAGCGCAGGAGTGGAAGACGTGGCCATCAACGTGCGCAAGAGCTTCGGCAAAGCCAACAACGTGCGCGGAAGGCCGGCTGTGAGCGACCAGTGAAGAACCCGATCACTTCTTCAGCTATGATTTAGGGCTTGCCCATTTAATTAGGTGAAATTGCAAGCAAGTCCTCTTTCCTGCTCCTTTGCAAATAGCTCCGACATATGTATTTTGAATTCAATTTGATTCGAATTGAAACCAACTCAATCCAATTGAATCAAATTGACCCAAAATAACCCAAACAAAACTCAAAATAAATACAAGACACCAAAGTGGGCATTCCCATCGACATAAAAATAAAGTGCTTGACTCAATAAACAACTCAAATAAAATGTGCAGAATAGATATAATTTAAGTTCGAGACCGTAAATTATATCTATGATATCAATGCGTCTGACCAAGCGCTGCATCAATTTCGAGCCGGATAAAGTCAGACTTACCCGGCTCGAGATTGGCTCGAAAAAAAAATTAAGATTCGATTCATTTTCGAGCAGGCTCGAAAATGAATCAAAATCGGCTCGAAGTCGATTGAAATCGACTCGAGCTGGCTCGAAGTCTAACCCAATCGACTTCAAGCCGATTTCGAGTCGATCGAAATATGATCGACCTGATTTCAAGCCAGTATTAGCTCAGCTTAAAATCGGATCGATAACAGCCCCACACATATCAAAGCTAAACATGTAATCACTAGTTTTCAACAAGCCTACGTCTAAAATTCGATTCATTTTCTCAAAAGCACTATTCCCTTACCTTGCTCACAAATCACAATTTGAATCATTAAAACTTTCAATTGCGTAGAATCGTTCACCCCGAACATCACAAATAGCGTCAGTTGGCATGCTGTAATAAGAATGAAATAATCAAATCCTTGGGAAGAAGAAAGTTCTAACCAAACACAAGAAATCTTAAATCTCCACATCCCACTGACCAATATTTGAGCTAGTTTTTAAGGTTGAAAATCAAGCTTTAGAGGATAAACAAGGTATGGAACATCAATTGCAATAAACCAACGGGAAACAACAACAACAACAACTAAACCTTAATCCCACTAGGTGGAGTCGGCTACATGAATCTTTTGTTTCCATTGCGTCCTATCAGTTACCAAATTTTTATCTAAATCTAAGTAACTAAGATCACTCTTTATAGTTTCTTGTCATGTCTTCTTTGAGCAATAAATCAACGGGAAACAAAAAAAAAAAAACGAAGGAGCATGTGTGCTTGCAACCAAGACAAAACAGCGGAAGTAGTAGTAAAAATCACAAGCCAATAGTTCTTCAAAACTCAACTCTTAAACCAACAAATAAAACATAAATTCAGTTACCAAGCCTTGGAAGATTCAGAGAAATTGGTAGGCTGTGCATCATAAGGCTAGCTGGACAGCAAAAAAGGAAAGAAAAAGCAGATGGATGGTACACAGATAACAAAGAGCTCGAGCAGCAGAAGCAATATAGTGGTTTCAGCATGTTATACCTCAGAATAGACCAACTATAAAGAATGACCTTGTATACTTAGAGCTCAACGAGACATTGTCATTTGATAAAGTGCAATGGAAAAGGATGAATTGCCCGCAGAACCAGAGATTACTGCTTCCAGATTCAATCCTCCTCTCTTCTCCACAACCCAAACATGGACCAAGATCACATTCTCAAAAAGGTTATGATCTAAAAACAAAAACTCTTCTTCACCTTTAGGTCATTTTAAGCTTGAAGATACAATTGCTATAACCCAGAACCAAGTAAGGCCTAAATGGATCTTGAAAAGAGAGAGAGAGAGAGAGAGAGAATGGGTGCTTCTTTACTAGCCTTCAGGGCAATCTCTAGACTCCATCACAAGGCCATCCTGGCGAAGGAGAGGAAAAAGTAGAGATGAAGGGAGGCAAGAGCTGGCTCGAGCAGCAGGACCATTGGTTCCGCATTGTAAGTCTGCTATAAGTGATAAAACAGAAATAGTTTACTTGGAAATAATTTTCCACATAAAATTATGGGATAATTACCTACAATTTAGATTTTATAATGTTTTAAACATGCATAGCGTAATTAACTAAGAATGGATGGGTAAGGCATAAATAAAACTAAATTGTGTAGCATGTAGGTAATTATTCCTAAAATTATTGATCAGAGATGTTTATCTGCAGCTTCCAAAGCCGTCTTTCCCATTCCAATCTCCCTTCCCTAACCAATCCAAATCAAATCCACCGCCAAATCAAAGCTGGCAATGACCGAAGCTTTAGAGTAGAGTATCTTCTGTAGATTGAAACTAAAGGCCTCATTTTGTTGAATAGTTATTTTTGAACTAAAGAAATATAATTACTAAAGTTGTTTAGTCTTTACCATTCAGAGCAAAGCTAGAAGAAAAAGCAGGATTAAGGAGGTTTCCCATGAAAGTATCCGACAGAGATTGAAAAGCTCCATAATGGCAAAAAATAGCCTCTTCTTTAAAATTTAAAACCACCTTAATCCTAGCAAATGGAGGCAATCTGGCTGATGGTCTGTAGATTGAGACTTAAAGTTGTGAAGTATATCAGCCAATATAGGTAACACTAATAAGAGTTTCTTATAATAAATTTGAAAGAGGGATGTAATATTCAAACTTTTAGGTGGCATGTATGAAAATGCCCCTAGAGAGAATTAGTGCTTCTCTAGCCTTCAGCGAAATTGCTAAACTACATCATGAGGCTAGCTGGAACAAAGCAGAGAATAAATTTAAGAGTAAGAGAGAGTTGTACCTGAACCACATAATGGTTCCATAAACTAAAGGTCCCAACACGGAAGTATCATATCACAATCAATTTGCCTGGAATTACTTTCAGTAAGACACAAAGAACCAGAGAATTATCCGCCACTTCCAAAGCATTCCTCAATCCCCTGCCCCACTACTTCTCAGCAGAAACAGAAATCCAAAACAAGTTCTAGATCTCTGAGAAAGAAAGAGAGAGAGAGAGAGAGAGAGAGAGGGATGCTTCTTTTCTAGCCTTCAACAATCAGTAAACAATATCATCAGGCTAGCTGAAGGGCAGATTCAATTCAACATTCATTTGCTTGAAATAAGGTTTTCTTCATGGGAACCAACCATCTTGCTTGCTCCAATCTCTCTTTCATTGTCCTATACATACGAGAAATGGAAGCAATCATTGGTACTGGATTTGATTGAACACCATGTCCAGGAACCATGGCCACAAGTGCATAACTCAGTAATGGCTCGCATTGGATAGGTTTACTGCCTCACTTGAGGAGCTAGAGATCGATCTGCAGCTTCCAGAGCCCTTTTACTAAATAAAATCTCTATTTCACTATCTTCTACATACTATCTCCACAAACACTCCGACAGCAAAAAGTAGGGCCAGCATCGAGACTAACCAAAATCTCCTCTACTGAATCTTTTCAATTAACGATAAAATGCATCTGGATCCCAGAAGCATTCCCTAAGAAATACAACAAATCCAATTTTTATGACACTGATTAAAACAAGCCTTCAGGTGCTCAGTTTCTCGCTTTCAAAGCAAGAAACTAACACTCGATGGCAAAAGGTAGGGATAGCATCAAGGCGAGCCAAGTAGCATCTCAATCGCATTGTTGTAATTTAAGAGTAAATTGCATCCTAATCCAAGAGGTATTCCCTAAGAAATTTAACAGTAGAACAAGCCTTCAGGTGCTTACTTTTTATCTTTTAGAGCAACTGAGAAATACCATCGTGAGGCTAGTGAGACAGAAGGACAGAATGAAAGAAAAGCATCATCAAAAATACTCAACATCATAAACATATCATTAATGATCCACCTTAGGACGAATGTGTGACAAGAGAGAGAGAGAGACAGAGGCTTCTTTACCAGCCATCATAGCAAGACCAACATCAGGCTAGCTCCCCAGCGCCAATAGCGTGGAGAACGTGAAGTAAGGTCGAGTGTGAGGACAGGAGAGGGTGAATGAGGTCCTTTAATACATGGAGCTTGAAAATATTCCATTTCTCATTGCCAGTTAGGAAAAAGATATACTCCAAAATGAATGGGGTTTAGGCTCCAATGAAGAACTAATTAAGCAGAATAGAAACGCTGAAAGAGAACCTCCTCCTTGCCCATTCCACCTAGCAAGCCACCATGTGTTCACAGTAGAGAGAAAGTGCACAAACGCAAACCCTCTAATGTCTGTAGTCTTCAAGAGAACGGATAAAATTTAAAAGCATATTATTTAAATATTTCTATTACAGCATTTATTACATGACATAAAGACTATCATATCTATTACACTCCAGATATTAGAAGGATAAAAAATAGTGACAATAGTATGCATTTGATCAAATTTATTGCAGTTCAAAAGTTCCCTTTGGCACTAGGCAGCAGGGAAAAGGGGAAATTTAAAAGAAAGAAAAGAGGAGGATTAAGGAGGTTTCAGCCAAAATTATCAAACAACAGGAATGAAAAGCTAATAATTGCCAAGAAATAGCCTCTTCTTTAAAACTACCTTAATCCTCCCCTTTAACTAATGGAAGCAATTTGGCTGATGGTCCGTAGATTAAGAGTTTGTGTGGCTTATATCAGCCAATACACTGAGTCAGGGTTCAATATGATAAATTTGAAAGAGGTATAATAATCAAAATTTTGAGTGGTATGCATGTAAATGCCCCTAAGAAGAATTAGTGCTTCTCTAGCCTTCAGCATAATTGCTAAACTACATCATGAGGCTAGGTGGAAGGAAGAGAATGAATATAAGAGGAAGCTGGAGAAGAACTCTGAGTAGCAGAAGAAAACAATGGGTCCATAAAGTAAAGATCCAACATGAAAGTACCATATCACAATCAATTTTCTTGGAATTAGTTTCAGCAAGACTCAAGGAAACAGAAATTAACCGCCACTTCAAAAGCTTTCCTCATTCTCCTCTCCCCCACCGCTTCTCAACAGAAACGGAAGCCCAAAACAAATTTTAGATCTGAGAGAGAGAGATGCTTCTTTTGTAGCCTTCAACAATCAGTAAACACTATCATCAGGCTAGCTGAAAAGCAGATTCAACTCAGCATTTATTTGCTTGAAATAAGTTTTTCTTCATGGGAACCAGTCATTTGGCTTAGTCCAATCTCTCTTTCATCATCCTCAACATACCATCCTATCAGAAACTAGGGATAGCAGTGAGCAGAGCTCTCAATACTTTGATAAGAGAAAGAAGCTGCTTCTTCTAAAGCTCCAGCAAAATGCTGCCTTAGAGCAATCTGGAAGAAATAAATGGATATATGATAGGCATTATTGTGGCCTGCAAGTAAATTCCCCCAAAAAAAGGGGATGGGGGAGCAACCTCTGGTTCCACATTGTCCGTAACCACAAGGGACATAACTAAGCATTTAGTCAGAATTTTCTTTTCTACATCATCTGAGGAACCAAAGAAGTTAATTCGGTACACACCATCTCCTCTGCCAACCCAATTAAGTTGGCATTGGGCCGAGCTCAAATTTTCTTCCAATTGTTCCGCTCAACTTAAGGGTTAAAGTTAGCCTGGCTAAACAAACACATAGGAGTCTAAACAAGCCTTCAGAAGCTCATCTAGATTTCAGCAATCTTCAAACAACATTAAGGCCTTGTTTGGTAGGAGTATGTTTTTGAGATGGCATTGATGGACTGCAGAAGAGAATGAATGAAAGGGGGAAAGGTAGCGAAAAGCAAGAGCAACAGAAGCAATCAGTGGTTCCATATCGGATCAAACTAAGATCGGCCACTGCATCGCAAGGGAATTGTTCTGCATTAAGCAAGGAACCAGAGAATGTCTGCCGCTTCTAAAGCTTTGCACTTGTGCCTGTTCCCCACTCCTCCAAAATCCAAATCCTAACCAAGTATTAAAACCTTGGCAGAGAGAAGGGAGGAGGGCACCATCCAGCATTCGGAGCAATCCATAAGCATTATCAAGCTAGCCGGGAGGTGGAGAAGTACAGAAAGAGAAAGCAGAGATAGAGAAAAGGGTAGAGGAGAGCTCAAGGAGTGGAAGCAATCATGAAGATCCAAAACTATGTCGAAGAACCATCACTGCATGTGCATAACTTGGTATTGACTCACATTAATCGGTTTACTACATCACTTAAGGAGGTAGAGATCAATCTGTCGCTTCCAAAGCCCTCTTACTCACTAAAATCTCTATTCCACCATCCTCTACATACCATCTCCAACCACGCTCCAGCAGAGAAAGTAGGCTAGCATCAAGACAAACCGAGTCTCTTCTCTATTGCATCGTTTTAAATTTTGTGAAGAAAATGTGTGATGTAATATTAAAAGATTTGTGTGGCAGGTAAATGTCCCTTTAATTTAAGGGTAAAATGCATCAGCATCCCAAAGGTATTCCAAACCTTAGGGTGAAAAGTAGACCTATATGATATTAACCCTTAAACTCAGAGACCTGAATGATACTTACCCAAGAAAACAACAGAACTTCAGCTAGCAGGATCTAGAGATCGATCTGCCGCCTTCAGAGCCCTCTTTCTCGCTAAAGTGTCTATTCCCAGCAGCAGAAAGTAGGTCTTGCATCGAGACTAGACAAAGTCTCTTCTCTATTGCATCATTCGGATTAAGGGTAAAATGCAACCGGATCCCAGAGGTATTCCCTGAGAAATACATCCGCTCCAGTTTTTACAACACTGATTAAAACAAGCCTTCAGGTGCTCAGTTTTTGACTTTCAGAACAATCACTGAATAACATCATAAGGCTAGCCGGATGGAAGAAGATAATGAAAGAAGACGAAATCAGAGAAGAGCTCAAACAGCAGAAGCAACCGCTGATTTCATCTGATGTTGAAATTAAGGGGGCGTTTGGTTCAATGTTACCATGATGATATGTCATGTATCTAGGAATCAATACGAGTGAAACATCTCGGAATCAATTCGCTAGACAGCTTTTTTCCTTCGTCCATCCTCTTCTCCTCAGCCAAAGCAGAAACTCAAACCGAGTTCCAAAACCTTGACAACGGAGATGCATGTGTGTATATATATATATATATATAATGCAATCGCATAGAGAAAAAGGTGCTTCATTACTAGCCTTCAAGACCATCATCAGGCTAGCTGGACGGCAGAGGAGAAGGAAACAATGAAAAAGTGGGAGTACAGAAGGAGAGAGGGGGCCTCGAGCAGCGGAAGCAACCGGTGGCTCCAGATCAGACTGAAAACTAACAACGTAATCGAGATCCATCACCGCAAGTGATATATCTCAGAACTGATTTGCTTGGGATTAGTCTTCTTCATCTTTTGAGGAAGCACAGATCAATCCGCCGCTTCCAGAGGCCGCTTCCTCGCTCCGATCTCTTCTTCACACATCGTCTGCATACACATCGTCTGCATACGGAAGAAACGATCTAGGGCTGGCAACGAGTCGAGTTCGGCGAGTTCACCGTATCGCCCACCTGAAAAAATATAAGGTTTTATAATTAAAATTAATAATTTTAATATTAATATTAATCAGTCTGATTTTTAAAAAAAAATTATGAATGAATTTGATATTAAAATTCAATTGTATTTTTTATTTGACCAGCAATTTGAAATTAATAATTTTGAAAATTTAAGTTACTCACAATTTCTGCATAATGTACTTCATAAATTTAAGTTTTTTACTTAAAAATTAAAATTAAAGAGTATTTAATTTAATATTATCTTAACACTATATAATATTATTTATAAAAAATAATTATTTAATTTAATAATATATATAAATAATTTTTAAAAAAATTATAAAATTATTATTTAAATTATGATATTTAGATATTATGATATTTAAATTACATAATATAATATAAAAATAATATTAAATTAAATGCTCACCTAGTTAAATTCTATACTAAAATGTGAGAATTCTGATCGACATAAAACTAGTAAATTTTCGCTCTATTTTAACTAAAATTAAAATAAAATTGGTGAAACTCATAAGTTTTATAGCAACTTAATTATAGGCTCATTTGTTTGGCAAATTAAAATTAATTTAGTTTAATTTTAAATATTAAATTTTATATGTGATGTGATAATTTTAATTTATCACATCATATATAAAATTTAATATTAAAAATTAATTATATTTTATATTATATACATAATTTAAAATAAAAAATTAACTTTATTTCACATCCTAGATACATACCAAAATAATAATTAATTTATATCGCATTTCTCGCATATCTTAATATAATAATTAAATTTATTTCACATTATTCTTAATTTTTAATAAAAAAAATATTTTTATTTAATTTTACTTTTAACCTAATTAAAATTATTTTTTATAAATAAATTGGCTCTAAGACTTTTATACTTATATTCAAAATATTTAGAATTTGAAAGAAATTGCAGCTCACAATTGAATTTGTTTGACTATTAGAAAGAATACTTATAAAAGAAAAAAGAGATAATTACCCACATACCACGCAATTTAGTTTTATTTATGCTTTACCCATCCATTCTTAGTTAATTACGCTATACACACTCAAAATATTATAAAATCTTACATACATATATTTTAACTTATTTTTATTATAATGAGTAATTATAATTTTTCAATAACCTAATTATAATTAAATTACAAAAAATCTGAGCCATTCATCATATTATTTTAAAGATATTTAAATATATTTTGAGTGAAAATTCTAAAACTTTAATATTTAGGTGGCAGCAAAGAAAGGAGACATCCGCAATGTAAATTAATTTTAGGACAAATCAGCGCTTTGTGTGATATTGAGGAAGAAAAAAATATGTACTATTAAGAGTAAAAATATAATTTTAATGATTTACTAATAAAATTTTTTTTTTCAAATAGATTTTGATTAAATTTTAACTCAAATATGTGTATGTAAGATTTTGTAATATTTTAAGTGTGCATAGCGTAATTAACTAAGAATGGATGGATAAGATATAAATAAAACTAAATTGTGTGATATGTAGGTAATTATCCCAAAAATCATTAAAGATTTAAAATGGAGTTAGATTCAATTTATAATCAATTTAATTATGAATATTTAAAAATTTTGAAATATATAAAATAATTTTTGTACTTAAATATACTATAATAATTTAATGCAAATAGATTAAAATATAAATCAATTCATTTATTTGAATTAAAATTGAAAGTTTCAATTGTTGTGTTTAACTCAGCCCTGAAGCAGCCTTGGGCTGAATCCCCTCTTCTAATGGGCAGTGCTAATTAGTTTAGAATTGATTACCGGCCCAGCTTCTTCATATGGGCTAAGAGAAGCCCAATCGACGCTCGGCATGTGCATGTAGTGAGCCCTGCGAGTTATGGCGACCAAACGGCACGTCCACGCCGAACCGGACAATTCTGCCAAATTAGACCGTCCATCTGAACACACTGGATGATCCGATCAGGCTACACCGGTGGCCTGACAAGAACGTCCACTTAGTATCATCAAATCCTCTGGTTAGACTAGGCCGTCGTGTCCGATCAGGCAGAACTGCCCAGTCCGACCGCGGCATTGGCATCTGGCATGGACGTGCCGTTTGGTCGTCGTGATGCGCAGGGCTCACCGTGTGAACGCGGCTAGTGGCGAGTGAGGACGGACACCTAACGTGGTTAGGCCTCAATGATGTTCACATATGTAACTGCCCCAAATATCTAATTTGTATTGTTCCCCTTGTCCAAACAAGTCAAGTTCAAGTCACACAGTGATTTTTAAATCAATCGGAGAAATTGTGATGTGGGGAAATAAATAAAATATTCTAATTGTTAGAACCTTCTCTAACAATCTTAGTCGAACAACTCTTCTCTAATAGCCCTAGTCGATCAACTCTGGTCAAATAGCTCTTCAAGGAGATATTACCAGATCGTACCCTTTATACTATTATATCAACTCAGCATTTAAGGAGACATGGAGGTCCACTGCTTAATCTTCCTTTGTAGGAATAGGTGCCAGACATGACAGACTCTACCTATTATATCTCATCCTCTCTAAACTATAAATAAGCGAGAGGAAAAACTCTCAGAGGGATATTTTCTCTCTCTAGAAGTCACTCTCTCTTTTTCTCTTGTACTTATTCTCTTATTCGATTTCCATTTAGAGACCCTCAAGCTTTGATTGGCATATGAATAGGCGTCGTGGTTTTTCCCCTGGATATTCGGGTTTTCACGTAGAAATTATTGTCTTATTTCATTCTATTTTGGCATATTTTTTGCATCAACACTAATCTCGAAAACTATTTGATTGGCATGAAACAACTATAGATGATTTTTTTTCCGAAAATATAGATGAATCTATTTTCAGTTGATAGTCTTCTGATATTGTGTTATGAGTTCTAATATGTGTGACGATAAAATTTTAAAAGGATAATTACCTACATGCCACATAAGTTAATTTTATTTATGTCTTACCCATCCATTCTTAGTTAATTATACTATGCACGCTCAAAACATTATAAAATCTTACATACACACATTTTAACTTAGTTTTATTATAATGAGTAATTATAATTTTTCAATAACCTAACTATAGTTAGATTACAAAAAATCTAAGTCATTCATCATATTATTTTAAAGATATTTAAATATATTTTGAGTCAAAATCCTAAAACCTTAATATTTAGGTGGCGGCAAAGGAAGGAGACATCCGCGACCGTAAATTGATTTTAGGACAAATCAGCGCTTTAATGTAGTATTGAGGAAGAGAAAAATATATATACCATTAAGAGTAAAAATATAATTTTAATGATTTACTAACAAAATATTTTTTTTTAAAATAAACTTTAATTAAGTTTTAACTCAAATGTGTGTATGTAAGATTTTATAATATTTTGAGTGTGCATAGCATAATTAACTAAAAATGAATAGGTAAGGCATAAATAAAATTAAATTGCGTGGCATGTAGGTAATTATCTCAATTTTAAAATGAAATTGAAAAATTTTTATTAAAATTTATAATTGTTCTTATTTGATGTACAACAAACTGACATTCAAATTTTATTCACTCTATAAAGTCCTTCAAAAAATCTCTCCATGAAAATAAAATAAATTCTTTATCCTCAAATTAAAATTACGAAGGTAACTTATTAATTTGTAGAAAATTTATACAATAATTGCATTATTCCCCATTGATCTTTGGAAATTAAGAAGATAATACTGAGGGCAAAACTTTGCCTTTTAAGAACAATTCTATTACATAAGTTTTATGTACAAATACGCATTCAAAGAAATATGAATACGTTTAAGGAAACATACGATAAAATACAAAGAGACGATGAAAAATAAATTTAAGAAAAAGTATATCACATGCAATAACTTACCACCAAAATTCACGTAACTAGAAAGAGTAAATACCGAAAAATAATGATTTTTTTGAGATTCCCATGCATGTAAATCGAGTAGTTTATGGATCGGTATATAATAATGAAAATAATGTTAAATTTATTGAAATAATTTTTTGTCATTTTGACAAAATATAAATAAATTACAACTAAAATTGTGGACCAAAACTAAAAGTTGAAATGACTTAAAAAGTAATATTGAGAGCCCCATCGATAAAATTAGACTCAGCTTCAAGTCATTTCAGATTATGTTCGACACTAAAAATGAGTTTCGTAATCTTATGCGATAGTAAGATCTGCTTGTTTGTAAATGTTAATTTTATTATAATTGAAATTAAGTTTGGATAAAGAAATTTTTTATTGAAAATTATGAATAATATGAAATAATATTAGTTTATTTTAGGATCGTAAGTACGTAAAGAAATAGAAATTAGTTATTATTTTAATATATGTATAAGATATGAAATAAAGTTAATTATTTATTTTAAATTCTGTATATGATGTGAAATATAATTAATTTTTAATATTAAATTTCATGAATAATGTAACATCCCATGATCCAAATGTAAATATATTATCTGCTTTGGCTTTAGGAAAACTGGGTAACTTGAATGCTTCCTAGGAAGTCACTTATCCTAGTGCTACTCCAGCCCGAGAATGCTTAACTACAGAGTTTTTCATCATTAATCTTACGGTTTTACCCCAAAGGCATCTCTACTATTTTAAATCGTATTATCTACTTATACAGTTCATGATCTCTCTCCCTTTTTGATGTGAGACTATTCATTCTTGCGCTCATCTCACCACTCATTATTCGGCCTAGAAGCCTACCATATATATGAGCCGCACTTTACACCAGTAATTCTCTTTTTTTTTGAGACATCACTTGACGATCACTCCCCTCTCTCTTCAACCACGAGTGTCACAAATGACGTGCGTATCTAACAGACTAAACAAAGAAGCATTGATGCCACTTGGTCTCCTCATGATATTGCTTCATGCATGCCTCTTCTTTTTGGAAAAAAGGTGACATCTCAAAGCCTCAAATAACTTCCAATTGCAGCAAAGAATAGTGTGGAATAATGAGAACAAACCTTACCTCATGTGCATGCATGATTTTTTTTGAAATGTTTGTGATATGACATGAAAGCCTCTAATTCTTAGCACCACAAATCAACTCATTTAGATAATAAATTAAGTACTTGAACATTTATCTTACATAATTTCTTTAGTATTACTTATAATCCTCAAAATTCTTTTAAATTATTGAGAATAAAATAAAAATTATTTTATTATGTTCAAAAGAATTAGTACAATCCATCTTTTAGAAAAAAAAAAATCATCTTTTGAGAAAATATTAGTAGAGCATATAGCTATATATAATTGGATAAGATCTCAAATTTTATTGTAATTATTTCAAAAAATAAAAGAGAATTTAAGGTTAATTTTTTATAAATTTTCAATCTAAGATTTTATTTGGTTGGGTATTAAATTTAGATAAGAAAAGAAAATATTTTATTCTATAGAATTAATAAAAAAGAAATTTATTTTAATTTTAGGAGATATGTAGGATATAAAATAAAGTTGATTTTAAAGTCAAAATTTGTGTTCGATGTGAAATAAAATTATTAAAATTTATAATAAATTTAAAATATTATTAAGATATTATTTTGATTAAATTTAGAAACATACCAAGCTTCAAGGGATGCTTACAAAAGACAACAATAACTTAATAAGTATTTTTTAAAAATAGGAATTATTATTATTATCATTATTATTATTATTATTATTATTATTATTATTATTATTATATTGTGAATAGAGCAGAGAATTTGTCCTAACAATGATTTAACTATTTAGCTAAGAGATTCTTTCAAAAAGTAATTGACAGTATAATTTGGAGTATCATTAAAAAAAAAAAGGAGGCTTTCATATTATTGATGAACTTTGATTAAATATTAAGATTTAAGAACATATTTATTTAGCTAAATTAAAATTAATTTGCTTAATCAAGCATCTCATATTATACATAAAATTTAATATTAAAAAATAATTATATTTTATATCATACATATAACTTAAAATAAAAATTAAATTTATTTCACAACTTACATAGATACTAAAATTATAACTAATATGTAAACAAACTCACCCTAAGATCCCATTAGGTAAACAAAAATTTTAGTAATAGCTTAAAATTTTATTTTATTTAAAAGATTTAAAAATTATTTTATATCTCATATTATACAAATTCTAATATTAAATAATCACTTTATTTCATATCTAATATAATATTTAATAAATCAATCAATTTTATTTTTTATTTAATATAATTTTTAATATAATTAACTTACTTTATTTCACATAATACATATTTATTTTTTCAATTTAGATAAGCATAAGGGATAAATATGTAATTCCACCAATATAATTTTCCATTCTTTTTCTTTTTCTTAGTACTATATATAGCTTTATTTCTTTTTTTTCTTTGAAATAAAGGAAGTGAGCTTTTGGCAAGAAACACCTTTCCTCCTTTTCAGTGTTTCTTTATGTCCCCTGTCATCGAGAAGTTATTGGGTTCGGATGGCGCACCAACCAAAACCCAATCAGAGGGCGCCACATGTGCCAT
>JAEMOT010004200.1:141991-154197 GCA_019297695.1 Apostasia ramifera | reverse complement strand
AATTATTTTATTAGAGAACTTTGTTTAGATATACACATGATTGTACATTGCTGGAATATTTTTGTTTCGGATCTGAGCTTTGTAGCATTAGTTTAGGATATCAAATGATCTCGGATTTTGATAAAAATTGAAGGTGAGTTAGATCTTGAAGTTAACTTGTGTGAAGGAATTTTTGATTAATTCTGAATAAAAAGTATGATTTCGATGTCATTAGTAAAGTCTGACAGAATTTTGGATTTTCTGAACGAGTTGAGTTCATAAAGGATTTGGTGTACCAAATGAATTTGGATTGACATGAAATTTTATATGGAGATAGGGGACACATTATACTACAATTTTTGTATAGAAAGCTTTCTTTAAAAAGTTCATTTTGAATGAGATTTTGCTGGAAGAACTTTGCATAAAAATCTGTATTTGAAGAGTTTATTATCACATGTGACTTAAATGGAGTTTTCTTAAGTTAGATGATTGCTATTAAATGTGAATTTGAAGATTATTAGATTATTTGATTATTTATCATATTTATATAGTGTTCTTATTAATTAGCCTAAAAATATATATTTTATTATTAGAAGTCCAAACAATTGAGTTACTTTGGCAAAGATATTGTTATTATATTTAGAAGAATTGGATTTATGAAATCGATTTCAAATGCTATGAGTNTTTCAAATGCTATGAGATATTGAGGATTGATGATTTAATTAATTTTTGATAATTTGGAGTTTAAAACTTAAGCTAAATAGATTTATTGATAGATCTCAGAATAGTAATGATATTTTTATAACCATAGAGTATAAATGTGAAATTTAGAATTGATCATGATTCAATTTGATTTATTTTAGTATGAGACTTAAATGTGAATTATAGTTATATTATTAGATCTACTCATACTCTCATCAAACTTTGATTGAGGTTTCACAAATTATATGTGAAGAATTAATGATCTTTATTAATTTAGATTAAAATATTTTTGAAGATATCATGATTATTTTTATTGATGATTATTGGATTATTATATAAATTTGATTAAAATAGGAGAGATGACTTAAAATTAAATTATCGAGATTATGAGGTACAAGGTGGATTGTTAAAGTTTAATAATGTATAGTGCATATAAATTATTATGAATTAATTGTTGATTGTTTATTTCTTCAATAAAGAGATAAATATATAATATAATGATATACCTCTTTTCCTCAATTGTGACACCTACGGGAGGACAANGCGTTCATTGCCATTTTGGGCTAGGGGGTGAAAACTCCCAAAACTGATTGAGGACCTCACATTTTTGCCATTATGGGCTATTGCCTACGGGGCTAGAGGATGACGATCCCCAAATATGTAAAAGGCAGCTGAGGCGTAGTACGAGAAATCACGGGCCCAAAAGAGTAAAAGAAATTAATTAAAAGAGAACTTATTCGTTAATTATATTTTTATATTTGTTCTGTTATCATGTGTACATTATAATTATTATGTGCACTTGTTTATGTTTAGTATTCGTATTGTGCTAATTATCTATCATGCGTTTATACTGTTCAATTGTTCATAAGAAACTCATGATATACATGCTCATTTATTTGATAGAATTCATGTTATAAATTCTTATTTGATATCTTCTGTTATACAATTTAACTAAGCATAATTATCAGTCATTGCTATCATGCTATTTATTCATTTGATATAAGTTCATGAATGTTGCTGTGTATGCATATAATAATTCTCTTAAATCTCAAAATAATAAATTTGTGATCATAAAATCTTATTAATAATTTATGTAACCCATAGCTAGTTGATATCTCCTACTGAGTCCTATTGGTGGACTGACGCCATTTTCGGCACTATTTTTATATGTTTAGCACAAGCATAAGAGGCATGGGTGAGAGACAATTAAAAGATTATTTTAGATTATTTGTGTTCAGGATTTTATAATTATTTATGGTGTAATGTACTAATTGTATATATTAAGGACATATTTATATTAAGATATAGTGAATTTATTTGAGGATAAAAAAAAAAGAAATTGGGTAACGGCCGAGGTAAAAGCTGAGGTCGTTACACATACAGCTAGGTCCGGGCACACGTGGCGCCCTCTGATTGGGCGTCCGAACAGTGCGTCGTCTGCACCCAATAATTTTTCCCTATCATCATGCATTGAAGCCTCTCAGGCCACAACCCTACCTCGTTTGCTTCGAGTTTTTTTTTTGACAAAAAATTTTTTTTTTCAGTTTAATAAGATAAAAATTTATTTTGATATTAAAAAGTATGTAAAATATAAAATACTTTCAATTATAATATTCGTATTTGTATTAGTTGTTAAATAAAGTTAATTTTTATAATTAAAATTTGAGTTGTACGAAAAAATTGCCAATATAGCATGCCTTTGGTTCAATATTTTCGAGATATTGCATATTTGCATTATTTTCATCGTGTTCATGTGTTATGGAGAAAAGTCTCATTTATAAAGCCCAGAGATTTCCTTTCATTCCAATCTAGTACTACTCGTTTTTGCACTCTATCATTTTAGAAGTTTTTCAGAAACCACGCAGAATCAGAACTTAATTGTAACGATAACTAACTCTGCGATTATAAAGATAGTTATTTATAATAGTCCGAGGATCACTACTTAGACTACTCTTGATCTCAATTAGAAATTGAATTTTACAATTTCAAATATAGTTTGATTGAAGTCGATTAACATCGAGTTAAAACAAACTTAATTATTATCATTTTTCTTGAATTAAAAATATATGAATTATAAATAAATATAAAATATAGGGCAAATTTCACCTAGGTCCCTGAGTTTAAGGGTTATTATCACACAGGTCCACGTTTCTAAAATTATATCATAGAGGTCCCTAGGTTTTCAAAAAAATATCATCTGGGTCTCTTTTTTATTTTTTTTATTATTAAAAAATATAAANCGCAGCTGCCTCCAGGGACCTGGGTGAAATTTGCCCTAAAATATATCTTGAATTTTGTTCATAATCAAGGGCCAGCTAGGATGAGATCCCTCCTAACTCTTTGGCCAAATGATAACTTTCGATATAATATTATCGTCTTGAAATTTATGAATAATTTAAAATAATATTATTTAAAATGTATGTATGATATAAAATTAAGTTAATTTTATATTTTATATTTTATATTTTATATAAAATGTGAAATAAAAATTAATTTTAATTTTAGAGTTTGTAATCAAATTTAAAATATTATTTGTTAATATTAAAATTTGTATATTATGTGAGTTATAATATTAATTTTAATCTATATTAAAATTATAACCTTTAAAGAATTTAAATAAATTTATTTCCCTATATTATAAACATCATAGTCATTGGAATGAGAAATTGAATGAACCAAAATAATTAAACATCACATGAGCGTGAATATGTAACATTTTCTTATTAGTCTTTTTTGGTAGAACATGAATATATAACATTTTCTCGTTAGTTAGTTTGGGTGACGGGCAGTTTATACAAACTCCTATATAGTATATACTCTTACTGCTAGCTAATAATTTAAACACTTTTAAGTATTATTGTATCTGAATCTGCGCTAGCACATCTGGAGTGTATACGAGAAAGACACTAGGCAAACTGCCTTAGAAGGACGCCCCATGACGAATTGCCTGTGCAGTCAAATACAAAACAAAGGCCCCCATATTGCTTTTAAGAAGTATGGACTACCTACAGTCATCATTAGCGTAAAGCCAAAGAAAGAAATCATTCCTTTGAAATGACCACTCTGAGCTATTTCTCTGAAGTAACTATTCTAAGACACATTTAGGCTATAAAATCTCATTATAATAAGAAAAATGGACTCCAGATCCTATACAACTCTCTCCCCTCTTGTCTCCCATCTTAGACTGTAGGCTAACTATTGTTCGCTTTTTTATAAACACTTGACTCTAGTAAAAATTCTTCAAATCGATGATAGATTGATGCTGTGGTTTTCTATCTTATCAGTCTTCACGTAAAAATTCCTTCTTTGATCTCGACACTTTTTATTGCGTCAACAGGCATCATTCGATTCGTGTATGTTTTACTAAGATTTTAAGTTTTTTTTGAAATAGAGGATGAAAGAACTTTATTTAAATGTTATTATGTGAAATAAAATTATTTTATTATTGAGATATGTATAGAAAGCGAAATAAAGTTAGATTTTAAGAATGAGATTTATTTAGGAAGTAAAATAAAATTAATTTTTAATATTTAATTTATATTTGATGTGAAAAACATATAAAATATTAATAAAAAAAATTTGGAAGAATTTTGGCCCTGTTTGGGGGGAGAATCAAAATAATACTAGTTTAAAAAATAATAATAATAATAATAAATATTTTTTTTTAATTTTTCTACATATATTTTAACATAAAAAATATTATTTTACTTCACATACTCAATACTTTTTAATAAAAATATCAACTTTATTTCACATCTTAGACCAAAATACTAGATTTAAGTATTTTACTTGTATAATTTCTTCCTACTCATCTTACTAACACTTGATTAATATACCTTAAAATAAATTAAATTTTAGCTTAAATATATATTCAAATTAAGTCGATTTGCATAAATTCACCCCCTTGTTTTGTGACCTCTACATCCAATCGGTTTTGTCTAATAGATTATTTTGCTCCATGAATTTGACCCAACTCGTGCTAATTCAACCCTACTCTTCGTTTTTAAATACTTTTGAGGTGTACATTATATATATAATTAAATTTTCAATTATTTTAAAATTTTTAATTCCTAATTCACATCACCAATATCATATATAAATAGTTTGTATCAAGTTTTTCATTAAAGTTTGTTTAAAAATGAAAAAATACATAGGAGACAAAAGAATGCATAAGGGAGGACAAAGGGAGAGAGAAGTTATATCAAAGAGATTTGGAGGAAGAGAACAAGAACAAATAATGTTATATCAAAGAGATTTGAGTCAAAGGAGATGCTAATTAGAAGATGGATCTCTTGGTTTCTTCTAGGTCTTTTACGCATAACTCTTTACTCTTTTTTTGTCTATTTACCGACTTTGGATTGAATTATTTCTTCTAAAAATGTCTGTTCACGCTTAAAATTAAATATTATAATTGGCGAGGTCCATCGAGCTATTGGATCAGACCTCAACTACATGCGTGAAGCTTTTAGTGTTACTCGATCTTTGGATTTTTGATAGAAATGTTAGCTAGGTGTTAAATTGGACTGTTGAACTCCCCAAGATACTGTTGAAGTCGAACAGATTGCTATGTTTTTTTCAATGTATCTATCACTGCTAAGGCAGTCCACATGTATGACTAAGATTCACATCTCAATCAAGATGTTAAGGATAGTTAAAAATTTTACATAGCTAACATGTATAGTTGACTTATACAACAACAACAACTAAGTCTTAATCCTACTAGGTGGAGTCAGCTACATGAATTCTTTGTTTCTATTGCGTTTTATTAATTAACAAATTCTTATGTAAATCTAAGTAACTAAGATCACTCCTTATAGTTTCTTGTCATATTTTCTTTGGTCTCCCTCTTTCTCTTTATACATGGGCAAGATCCAATAATTCAATTTTTTTAACTTGAGCTTTAATCAGCCTACGATTTATATGTCCAGACTGTGTAAGCCTATTTTCTCTAAGTTTATCCTCAATTGGTGCAACAATAATTTTTTTTCAGACTTACTCATTTCTTATTCAATCTTTTCATGTATATCCACGCATTCATATTAGCATTCTTATTTTTATAATATTTATTTTATTTATATATTTTTTCTTTACAGAAATGAGGATGTTAAGGTGGAGGTGTGGATATACACGAAAGGATAGAATGAGAAATGAGTATATCCGAAAGAAAGTTGGTGTTGCACCAATTGAGGATAAACTTAGAGAAAGTCGGCTTAGATGGTTTGGACATCTAAATCGTAGGCCGATTGAAGCTCCAGTTAGAAAAATTGAGTTATTTGATTTTGCCCATGTACAAAGAGGAAGAGGGAGACCAAAGAAGACATGGCAAGAAACTATAAGGAGTGATCTTAGTTACTTAGATTTAGATAAGAATTTGGTAACTGATAGAGCGCAATGGAAACAAAGGATTCATGTAGCCGACCCCACCTAGTGGGATTAAGGCTTGGTTGTTGTTGTTGTTATTGTATATGTTTACTCTTTGCAGGTCAGCATTCAGTACCATATATCATCGCTGATCTTACTACAGTTTTATAAAATTTACTCTTAAATCTGGATAAAATTTTTCTATCATACAGTATACTAGAAGTATTTCTCTATTTTATTCATACGATGTAATGCCAGTCTTAGGCTGCTTGGGTCCCACCCCCAAATTCTTCAAATGCCCCACAGCCGAATCCCTTCTTTTTTCCTCAATCCCTTCGAAAAGCAAAACAAGCAGCTTTCCATAGTAGGAGAAACAGAGTAAAGGGAGAGCCCGGCCAACGTTCTGATGGCTGGAGAGGTCAGAGACGTCACCGGAAGCAAGACCACCGTCGCCGGAGCCGGCCCGGGGGTTTCTCCGTGCGCAGGCTGCAGGCTGCTGCGGCGACGGTGCTCGCCGGACTGCGTATTCGCGCCGTACTTTCCGGCCGACGAGCCGCACAAGTTCGCCAACGTGCACAAGGTCTTCGGCGCCAGCAACGTCAACAAGCTCTTGCAGGTACTCCCAACACAATTTTGCAAAATGTTGTGATTTTACAAATTAGTCTCAACTTTTAAAACAATTATCAATTTTATACCATATAATTATAAAAGCTATATTTTTAATAGTTTTGTCAAAATTTCATCTTTTTTAATTGATATTTTCAAATTTGATCATTTTGTATTTGCAATTTAAATAATTTAGATATTTTAAAAGATTATTATATCTTTATATTTTTCACAAATNTTATATAATAAAAAAATATTAATAATTATTTATTAATTAGGAGCAAATAATAATATTTTTATAACTTGAAAAATTAAAGTTAAAATTTTTAAAAAAATTAAGATTAATTTGTAATGATTTTCTGACCTCAAAGTTCCATCTGAAATTTTCCCAAATTTTTTCAGTTATTTCCAGTCCTTAATATCTGTAATTTCATATGTATTTTATGATAAATGATAAAAATTTAGTTTAGGTGTTAATATATAATTATTTATATTTTGAGAACTTGTATGTAAATGCTCCCTAGAAAGTTCCATTTAAGTCTTGAGATTATTTTCGTACTTTTTGCTAAGCTCATTTTATTAAAAAAATCATTATTTTTAAACAAAACTGTTGAAATGATATATTTTTAATAATGAAAATGACCTTCTCAACTCTTCTTCTGGTAGTTCTATCGAAAAAATTATTAGGTTTGAAAGCCGAACCCTGCTTATCGCATACACCATTTTGTGACAGACTGTAGATAGGGCCTGAACCCGATAATCTCTCATTTTTATTTTTATTCATTATCAGACCTAATGGCATGTAAGTAAAATTATTAGAGACTCACACACAAGAATTTCTTTTTAAGGCATTTTGTTTCTCCTTCTTAAATTTTCAATAAATAAATTCGAGCTTAATTATAAACTATTATTTTTAATTAAAATATTCATACATATTATATATGAATATTATATCTATGAAGAGATAACATTATTAATTTATTAACTCTTATAATATATTTATATAAATAAAATTTTTTAAACATATTTAGCAAAATTTTAAATTTATGTATTTATATATATATATGCATTGAGTTTATAACATTCCGTGATTTAAATATAAAAGTATTATTTATTTTGACTTTAAAAAAACTGCGTGATTTGAGTGCTTCCCAGGAGGTCACCCATACCAATGCTACTCTAATTTAAGCATACTTAATTATGAAGTTTTCAATCATTAGCTTCACGATTTTATCCCAAAAGACATCTCTACTATTTGAGTTCACGTTGTTATCTACGTATACAACTCAAGATATCTCTCTCTTTTTGATGTGAGATGATTTATTTTTGTGCTCCTCTCACCACTTATTATTCGGCCTAGAAGCTTGCCAGGAGCCGCTCTTTGACTCAGTGATTTCTTTCTCTTAGAGCATCACCGACGATGACTCCCTGCCCTCTTCGGCCACGGGCGTCATAGAGTCGATTATGAGTGATATCAATTACATTTCGAGTAACTCTTTTTTAAATCATAAGAAAATCAAATCGAAACGAGGAGTAAAAATTGGAACAAAATTGCCGCTCCCCTGTTTGAAGGAATCATGCAGTGTGACGAAACTGGTCGCGCGCAGGAGGTGGCCGTGGCGCAACGAAGCGACGCGGCGAGCAGCTTGGTGTACGAGGCGAACGCGCGGCTGCGAGATCCGGTCTACGGCTGCGCCGGCGCCGTCTCCAATCTCCAGCGCCAGATCGACATCCTCAGCGCGCAGCTGGCCCTCGCCCGGGCCGAGACGCTCCGCCTCCGCCTCCACCACGCGGCCTACCTCTCCGGCTCCTCCGCCGCCGTCCAGCTCTCCGCCGGCTCAGCCTCGTCATCGGCCGCCGCCGCCACAGCTTCTGATGCAGATGGAAAGCAGAGTTTCAGCCCTGCCATGTTCATGGAACCCCACAGCATTGGCCAGCCAATGTGGTCTTGCTAGCTAGCTAGCTAATACCTTCGAATAACGTAACGGATACGATGTTCGACAGTCTACAATCGCGTAATTCTTAAGCTTTTTCAACTATTTAGAAGTACACTTCGGTTATATAAATCTTTTGTTTATCACATACATGAGACTTTTTGATGCTGTTTGGCACGAGGACTAAATCAGGATCAAAATGATACTAATTTAAAAAATAATAATAATAATTATAAATAAAAAATTTTAATTATTCTACACAAATTTTAATATAAAAAAAAAAATATTTTACTTCATATACTCAATAATTTTCAATAAAAAAAATTAATTTTATTTTACATCTTGAACCAAAATACTCGATTCGAATATTTTGGTCTAGAATGTGAAATAAAGTATATATTTTTATTAAAATTATTGAGTATGTGAAGTAAATAATATTTTTTTATATTAAAATTTGTGTAAAATAATTAAAAAATTTTATTTATTATTATTATTATTATTATTTTTAAATAGGTACTACGATATTTATGTCGTTAAAAAAAATCATTATATAGCAGAAGAAAAAAGTTAGAAGTATTTAAAAAATGTCCTTAAAATGAATTTAAAATAATAAGATGATACATCCACCCTCTTTTTTCCTACTATTTTTTACATCTAGAGGACTTCAATATAAATTAAAGATATTTTAATATCTTTGTAGGTAAAATGTTAATGAATTTATATAAGTATTTTGTATATTTCATAGGCTCACTGGAAAAAAATATTATCTTTAATTTAGTTAAAAATAATTATATTATTCCGCAAGTGCTCTTTTCTTTTTCTATTTTATCTTCACTTCAAAAAAAGGTTTTAAAACATAGCCAAAGCTATTATGCTTCGATAATTTCAGATCAATTTCGATCGTAATCAATTTGAAAAAGCTATCGACTTTTTGACAATTTTTTTTATATTCTATATAAATTTTAATAAAATATATTATTTTATTTCACATACTCAATTAATTTTCATAAAACTATTAATTTTATTTCAAATTCAAAAATAAAACTTTACCTGTTTGACGCGAGGACCAAAATAATATTAATTTAAATAATAATAATAATAATAATAAATAAATTTTTTAAATTATTTTACACATATTCTAATATAATAAAATATTATTTTACTTAATATAATCAATAATTTTATTTCACATTTTAAACCAAAATACTTGAATCAAATATTTTAGTTTAAGATGTAAAATAAAGTTAATATTTTTATTAAAAATTATTCAGTATATGAAGTAAAATAATATTTTTTTTATATTAGAATATGTGTAGAATAATTAAAAAAATTTATTTATTATTATTATTATTATTTTTTTAAATTAGTATTATTTTTGTCTTGATTTTAGTCCTCATGCTAAACTTATAGACTCTAACACGAAATAAGCATTGTAGAGATGAGAGTGATAAAATAAATGAATACATATATATAAAAAATAAGATAAAAAATAAACATCTCTATAAAAAGATTATAATAGTTTTAATTAAGAATAATTCCAACAAATGACTTCTTTAATAATTTGAACATATAAACTATAAATCGATAGAAATTCTAATAATAAAAATTAGATCACTAAATATTACCTATGTAAAAAAAAAAAAAAAAAAACTAAAAAAGGAATAACATGACACAGTAAATAATAACCTTAAATACTCAGAGCTATACGAAACACTATTAGAACGAATGCAATGAAAATAAAGAATTTATATAACCAACCCCACCTATTACGATTAGAGCTTGGTCGTTCCTTGATTTCGGGCAATGTGTTCGACAAAAATGGGTTCTACAAAAAGGTTTACGGATTTAAAGTAGATTTTGTAGATTTGACGGGCAAAGTGAACAAATATTTCAGGAGGGATAAAGTAAACAGTTTTTCAAATTCAGCAATTAGAGAGATAAGCAGGAAGGCCTATTCATTTCCTTTTAGGGGATTAAAGTAAATGAAGACTTTTTTAGGGATGATAAATTTTAATTCCTAAAAAAATAAAATTAAAACAAACAAAAATTATAAAAACACAAAAATCAACATAATCTCATGGCATATATGCTTACTCTTGTTTGGCAATAGGCTAAAAATTATGGCTAAAATTAGCCATCATCAAAATCTTAAATTTATTTTAAAAAAAACTTAAAAATTTATTTTATATCTCATCTCACACAAATTCCAACATTAAATAATCACTTTATTTCACATCCAACACAATTCTCAATAAATCAATCAACTTTATTTCACATCCTACACAATTTTTAATATAACCAACTTACTTTATTTCACATCATACACATTTTTCAAAAATAGCTAAAAATTTCAACCAAATCTTCTTTTTTTTATTATTACCAAACAGAGCAGAGTTTCAAAGATCACCAAAATTTAAAATTTCAGTGATTTTCTACAGGCAATTAATAGGTAACAGAAACATAGAAATTCAGAATACCTCTTTGCTAACCTTGGGAGCAACGCTGAAATTCAGAGCAGAGGAGCTCGAAATTCTGATAGCCATTGTCAGCAAATTTTGAAACATCATGAATTCGGAAACGAATGCGCATTATTCTGTAGAATGGAAGCTGTCTGTCAGGTTAATAAGGCTCCACTTGACTCGTGACAAAAACAAACATAGCTAAAAAAAATATCAACAATTTGATATAAGCTAACTTACATCATATCCCTCACACATCTCAATATAATAATTAATTTTATTTCATATTATTTATAACTTTTAATAAAAAATATCTTTATTTAACTTGTTTACTTTATTACAACATACCAGCAAATAATTAGAGTAGCTTATAACACAAACAAGAGTCAAAGACTCAATTAATAACAGACACAAGTTAATTCTTGAGATACCACCCCTATTTATATCCAAGAGAGCATTTGGTTTATTATTATGAGATAATATGTAATATTATTTGAAGAGAGCAATTGTTCTATTTGACGATAAGTGTAGATAGTATTGCAAAAAATTATAAAATTACCTCTAAAATGACATGCATATTACTCAAAATCAAAAGGCATCTAGATATCACCTTCCCATCTTAAATTTATTTAAAAAAACTTTTAAAAATTATTTTATATCTCATCCTATATAAATTTCAACATCTTAAATAGTCACTTTATTTTACATTCAACATAATTCTCAATAAATCAATTAGCTTTATTTCATAACCAACACAATTTTTAATAGGGATAATTCTATTAAGGCCCTTGAGATTTGTCTAATTTGCCATAAAGATTCACAAACATTAAAACATGTCATCTAGGTCCACAATAATTACTATATAGTTCATTAGGGCCCTAGTTATTTTTAAAAAGCTTCCAATCAGGTCCAACATAACGTTTTCTGTTTAAAATACCGTTATTTTATCAAAAAAATAAAATAAAATTAAAATAAATATCTTTTTAATTATGATTTTACTCCTCGCGCGCAGGGCCTTAGTAATTTTAAAAAGCTTTCAATCAGATCCAACATAACGTTTTTCGTTTAAAATACCATTATTTTATAAAAATAAATAAATAAAATTAAATTAAAATAAATATTTTTTCAATTACGATTTTACCCCTCGCATGCAGGGCGTCTGCGC
>JAEMOT010004200.1:118904-134189 GCA_019297695.1 Apostasia ramifera | reverse complement strand
TTTTTGAAAACCTAGGGACCCCGAAGATAGAATTTTAAAAATGTGGACCTGTGTGATAATAACTCTTAAACTCAGGGACTTGGGTGAAATTTGCCCAATTAGTTATTATGTTGAAATATGTTAGGGATGTAATATAAGTTAGTTATTATTTTAGTAATATGTGTAGGATGTGAAATAAATTTAATTTTTAATATTAAATTTTATGTGTGATGTGATATGCCTGTTTAAAATTAAAACAGGTTAATTTTAAACTCCTAGACAAACGGGCTTTAATATAAATTTAAAAATTAAAAATTTTATTTAATTTATATTTTTAATAAACTTTAATATTACAAATTAATTTTATTTCAAATCTAATATATATTAAAAAGAAAAATCAAAGCTATGGATTACTTAGATAATTGCTAAATGATACCGTAATTTTTACAGAGATTTGCATCCGAATCCCTCACATTTGCAAATTGATTTTAACTTTGGAATTCATTGACATTTAAGTCCAAACTTTTTTTTTTCTTGTACGCCACAGTCCCTGAGGTTACACATATATCTCAATTATTTTTCCTTTTTTCTTTTTTTTTTTGAATACCTCATCTTTTTTAAAATTAGACATGTTCACTTTCTTCATGAGATTAAAAATAAAGCTAAAATAAAACTTAAGTCATAAAAAAAATTTTACGATCTAAATTTTTTATTTAATATTTTAAAAATTAAATATATAAAGTACATTCAAAATTAACATATATATATATATATATATATGAAGTATCTCTTTAATATAATTTATGAATAAAATGAAAAAATATTTTTGTTATGATAAGTAATATAAAAATTTTATAGAATATAAATGACATTAATATCTCTTGTGAATAAACTTAAAAAAATTAATTTAGATAATTTGAACATATAAATTATAGATCAATTAAAATTTTAAGAATTAATTTTACATATTTAAAAATAAATAAAAATTAAATTGATATGGTTGTTGTAATTGAAACTTAAAATCAGCTAATGGCCTAAAGTCGTGTCATTGAAGGTTGTGTCTGTTAAAATCTAACTTTAAAGCATGTTTATTTGTAATATTAAATTTAAGAATATTAAAATTAAATTTGAATAAATATATTTTTTTATTAAAAATTATGAATAATGTGAAATAAAATTAGTTATTATATCAGAATATGTGATGAATGTGACATAAACTTAGTTATTATATCAAAATATGTGAGTGATATGATATAAGTTAGTTATTATTTTAGTAATGTGTGTAGAATGTGAAATAAAATTAATTTTTAATATTAAATTTTATGTATGATATAATATTTCAGATTAAAATTAAACTAAATTAATTTTCAACGGCTAAACAAATATGCCTAATTCATAAGTTAAATCAAGTTAAAAAGAAATGCTCATTTAATCTAAAAATAAATAAATAAATATTTACAAATCTTATGAATAAATACAAATCATTTTCGAAATTTGCCTCAAACATCACAATGATACATTAATTACACAAATTTGCCCCCGTTAAATAATAAGTTGGAATTGTTTATTAAATTTAGGACACATGTAAAAAATTATCTTTGATAAGTAATAGTGGTAGCCTCGGTTCGGGGTGAGATTTTTGCTGAATATAAATTTTAATTATAAAAATCAACTTTATTTCACATCTAATATAAATACGAATATTAAAATTGAAAATATTTCACATTTTATATATTTTCTAATAATAAAATAAATTTTTTTTTCATCAAATTTAAAAAATAAAATAATTTTTTTCGTATCTAAAAAAAAGCTCGAACGAAACGAGACCTCAATAGCATATGTTTTTGGAAAAATTACTTAAAGGTTTCAAAGATCTTAAGGTTTTAAATTTTTGCTAAGTTCCTCGAGATCATAAACTGGTTTACAAATTTTGAATCTTTATGCTTAGATTTCTAATGTTAATATTTTATTGTGACGTGATTTTTCTGTCGCTTGCAATTTTTAATCGAAGATGTACTCAAAATTTATAAGTAACTACACAATGGGATAAAAATTTAATTATTTTATATATTTGACTAAGACATTAAGATCATGTGACAACAAAAAGGAAATCTTAGGGTACAATAATTCAAAATTCATGAACTAACATGCAAAATTCTAACACCTAAAAAACCTAATTGCAATCATGACCGATTATGCAAAAACTATAAGACATCAAAACCTACAAGTAATTTACCCTTTTTTTCACTACTTATATATAAAAATAGAATTATCTAAGCTTATGTTTGGTTGGTGCACAAGTTGATCACGACTATTTTTAAAAAAAATAAAATAACTATACAATTCTCAATATATCAATCAATTTTATTTAATATTTTCACAATTAAATAACTTTATTTTTCAATATATATATATATAAATATATATAAAATTGTATGAGACGGTTGGTTGAAAAAATAACTATTGACTAATTTAGGCACCAACCAAACAGAAGAGGGGGCATTTAATTCAATATTATTTTGATATTATGTCATATTATTTACAGAAAATAATTATTTGATTTAATGATATTTATAAATAACCTTCAATAAAATTGTAAAATTATTAATTAAAAGATGATATATAAATATCATAACATCTAGATTATATGATATAATAACAAAATAATAATAAACCAGATGCCTCCTAAATTTTTTCACACACAATGTTAAAAAAAGACAACTATTCTGACCAACAAGCCGGAACATAAAGACCCAATATGATTTAGTATACAATTAGCAAGAAATGCAAAAAAAAAAAAAAAAAAAATCTGATAGAGACAATAGTTTTTTTTTCTTTCAAAAATTCTAATAGATACATTATGTAATCAAAATTCATAAGAAGTTTTCACGCTATATGATTATCCAGTGGGAAGCAATGGATTTAGAACAAAAACTTTCGTTCAAACCTCATCAGTTTTCAAAGTTTTCAGCCCGATCAACGTAGATCTACAAAAGGTGCAATGACCACGAGGAAGCTAATCAGCTCCATTGGTTGACGCCAAATTAATCGAAACCTGGTAAGAACAGTTATCCATTATTAATGTCGAAGTCGTCGGACAATTTCGAGACCCTTGGAGTTCATGTTAAAAAAAAAAAGAAGAGAGAATAAAACTAGAAAAGAAAAAACAATACAAGATCATGTAGGATGAATGTCTAGCAACGTTTATGAAAAATAAGATTACTTGTGGATGCAAGAATTTAATTACGAATATGAAAAAAAATGGGATTTACGAGTAGCAATATGTAGTTAATGATTAAGTCTGATGAGGACTGTATGAATATCGTCTGCACTGGACACTGTAATGAGATGCATGAACATAAAGAGAATAAGACCTGTTTGGCTAGAGTGTATTTTAAGAATGTTTAAAGTTTTTTTGAGGTAGTGAGAGAAAAAAATTATTATTATATTATGATGTGAAATAAATTATTTTTTAATATTTAACTTTAAATATGATATGAAATAATTATAAAAGATTAATAAACGTATTTTTGGAAGACTTTTGAGGTTTTTAAAGTCCTAATCAATCGAGGCCTACATGCCATAAAATCTAAGAGGTGCTGAAAATGCTTTATATGTAAGTCGAGTTCCCATGTATGCGACTTAGTTCCCATGTATGCAGTAAGTCTATGGTAGGAGCCACATCATTACTTGCAAGGTTCAATTGTAGATTCATCATTCCCACTATGCCTTGACACATTGACTTGAAACGTAAAGGGATAATAGATACTTTGAAGTAGAATTCAAGGTATTGGCTACTTATTTTAAATCTAGGGACTAAAGGGTGTGTTTGTTTGTAAGGTTAAATTTAAGAAGGTTAAAATTAAATTTGGATAGAGATATTTTTTTATTGAAAGTTGTGAATGATGTGAAATAAAGTTAGTCATTATGTTGGGATATGTGAGGGATGTGATATAAAGTTAGTTATTATGTTGGAATATGTGAGGGATGTGATATAAGTTTAGTTATTATTTTAGTAATATGTGTAGGATGTAAAATAAATTTAATTTTTAATATTAAATTTTATGTGTGATGTGATATGCCTGGTTAAAATTAAACCAGGTTAATTTTAAACTCCTAGACAAACCGAAACGTAAAGGTTAAATGCTTTGGAAATTAATTTTAGAGATTAGGATAAAGGTGGCCACCAGACAGATTTACCTGGAGTTAATACCAAGGTAGAGCCACTTCAGTCCTAACCTCCTGAAAGGTTTCTCCTAAAACCAATTCATTTTATTACTCCTATTTATTATTATAATTTGAAACCAGGGAGGGAGGCAGGAAAACGATTAATTAATCGTTGCAACTGCATCCCCCAACTAGTCTAAATACGATATGTATTTTAAAAATGCTTTGCCTTATTCAAAATTATTTTTAATTTTTTAGCAATTTTCACAATACACTGTGAACCAGTAATATTATTAGATCATGCATTTTTGATAGGAGATGAGATACCTTGGGAAAACTAAGTTGAAACGAATACACAAATGTGAAGACATTTCAACCATCTCAACTTATTCTTAATCATCTAATATGAGATAGTTCTCATGTGCATCTCAATAATTTCTTTTAGGCAAATATCAAATTGCTATCATTTTATGCGCATAAGTGTCTAGTTTCCACTTGTGTTTGTTATACTAAGAGCAATAGTGTGGACAGTTGGGAGTGGTTTCTGCATGCTCTCCATGATGCTCTTGGCATCATTTGATCTCGTGTTGACTTTTGCATCATATCTGATAAGCACAATGGATTGCTTCAGTGTGCATTCCAGAAGTCTTTTCTTGAAATATTTATTTATAGACGCGGTTTAAGACATCTATGAGAACTTCAAATTGCTAACTCTCTAATAATAGAATCTTTCAAGTAGACAACCTCTGTCCCTTTGTACATGGCTGGTGAAACTACTACTGTAAACAAAAATAATGAAATGATCAAGCATATGAATGGCTTCTAGAGCGTGACCCAACAAAAACGATCTCTAGCACACGATGATAAAATGCAAACTAATGCTTTAATGAGATCAGTTCAATTCTGAAGAGATGGAAAGGATTTGTACATGCACTACTGGAAGTATTTCCAGTCATTTGCTTGATTTATTCAAAAATGTGGAGAGAAATGTTCAAGGGGACTTGCTGAACGTGTTATGGAAAGAACGAATGGTCATTTGGATCACATGAAAACGAACTTTGTAATGTAGATATGATACTTGAAAGAGTATGAATTTTGTAATAAGAAGTGTGCGATATGCTCTGTATCATGTTCTATGATCAGCTCTGCAAAATTTAAAAGGATGTTTTCAGTGGTGGTCCAATTATTCTGGATAGAAACTTTGTTTGTTTGTTCTCTAGGTATTTGTTAGAGCGAGCAAGTTGTTCTTTAAGCAAATGAGAGTACCCTTTTGCAATATAAATTCTGACTGCAAATCGAGCTTAAAAAAACATGTTTTGCAAAGAGCTCTAACAAATTGGGAACAGTATATGCTTTTTCACGAAAAGTTCAAAAGAGTTGAAATTTAGAAAATCACAACTGTGTAGCTAGCATGGCAAGGTGGAGATAAATTGCAAATAAACAAGAAAAAACTCAAAAAAGGATCAAGTACTAATAATATTTTTGAGGGAGTTTTACTTGTATAACATTTTTTGTTGATGAAGAAATTTGTTCATGTGGATCCAGAGGAAGATGGGAAGGTCGCAGCACAATCCTGTTTAAAATGGAGAAGAAAAAGAGAAAAAGGATAGTAGAAAAAAAGAGCAGGCACAAGGATTTAAATTGATTTGGAGAGATCCTCATATGTCCACTACTCAGCTCAAAGAAAATTTCACTATCAAGAGAAGGGGGTTGCCAAAGGCGAATTACAGAATAGCTCTCAGAGTACAAAAGAAAGGAGGAGGAGAAGAAGTTTGCATGTGTTTCTATCGAACGTGCGAAGGTGGATCTGAGCCCAAATATCATGAAACAGAGTCCTCTATTTATAAGCGAAAGAGGTCCTAGTTGGCAAAAACTAAAAGGTAAATTTTATAGTAATAGAAAGGCTAACGTGGAAGTTGTACTGCGGTAGTGGGGAACATTTCTTGACAATCAGTTAGAGAAGAGTGTCTCTATAACTACCACATGTCTTCTCATAATTGAATTTGTTAGGAGCAATAATGGCTACAGATTCCATAGTGTAGAAAGAAATCAAGCCGTTGAAGGTTATTAGAGAGTCCATCAATAGTAGCATAACTTTAAATATAGTGGACCTTGAGTGGGCTTGATGAATTTTCACAGAAGAAGCAATAATACAAAAATATTCTCGTATTTCTAGTGAGATAGTAAGACCCACTTGTTGATATTCTGGTATAACCATTCTTACAATTTATAGATACAAGTGGGTTTATACAAGTAGAAAAGAGCTTTTTCCCTTTGATAAAGGAAAAGAGCACGTTGGAGAGCAATTCAAGACTTGCTTTGATTGTTTGACCAATTGTTGACTATTGACTGCAGGTTTAAGCAATACGCCACATGAACGACTAAGATTTTGATGTGAATTTTCTTTGTAAATAATTTCAAAAGTATACATACACACCACTTAAAACATCAATATTATTTGCATACTACTGTAATATATTATATTCACTCTCTTTGTCTCTACCATCATAAAGATTATGCACTCCATCATGCATAAGTATTAAGGATAAATGTGTGGCTAAATATAAAAAAAGATATTTCAAAAAAAAATTACATTTCAATATATATATATATATATATATAATTTAAGTGATGTGTCTCAACATCACTTGTGAAAATGGAAATGCATCATTTGTAGTTGAATAGGTTGATTGCTATGGGAATTTCATAGCAGCCAACTGATTTATTACTTCTACTTCAACGAGTTATGAGGATAGATAAAAGAATATGAAGTTTTCTACAATTCCCTTCCCAATTCCAGTTTTCTGCAACAGTATATACCAAGAAATATACGGACATTTCATTCAAGAAATATATGGAAGATTTACCTTACATCACTTATATTATGGATCAGGCACTCTTTTTCCGAGCAACTCTAACTTGAAGAATGAGATGTACCTCCCTCTTGAATATCGAGCGCAATTCATCATTAGCCTCAATGCCTATTCTCCTGCATAAAACATCAAGTTTTATGATATATTAAGTTCCATTATAAGCAATAAGCTCAAACATTTTTAAACACCAAATTTTGCAACAAAATGATGACCGGGAATGTTTTCTAAAAAAAACATATTTTGCAAAACAAAGGAAAACATAATTTACATAATTTCAGTATATAGAAATATGGTCCAAATCAGCACAAGTTAAAACTTGCATATACAACTCTGAACAATATCTCCACTAACAAACATGTGTTGCATCGGTGAAGTCCAACTAATGTTGATTTGGAGCTAACATATTTACTTCAAAATAATTAAATTAAAGATTACTTTTCAAATTTTTTCCAAAGGAAAATGGTACAGACCTCTGAAAGTTATATTCTCACAAGAGAGCATATTAAGCAAAACCAAATGGTCATAATAAAAAAGGGAAAAAAAAACTAAAATCATATAATCATGTCAAAAAGAAAAGAAGTCGTTTGTTGTACTCCTCAAATTTTACAAAGAATTACCCAATTTTAGAGCCATTTTTACCAACAAGAATTTGGCGTTGACTTGGCTTTGGAGTGATAAAATGTTGTTCCACCCTAACAGAACCATCTCGTAGCTCCTTCCAGTCCATCAAGCGATGTTCAATGACATAGGGAATTTCCTGAAATACGGGACTTGTAACCTTAAAAATCCAAAGGAAGAAGATCTCTGTTTAAAGCATAAATCAACATTACCTGGTGAATATGGTCCAACATTTTTTCTCTAACAACTTCCAAAGATATGGTTTTCATTATTTCCTCGGTCATGAGGTTGGGCTTTTCATCCCATGGCCTATTAGTAGCCTACTTGATTGATATGATAAGAACAAGCAAATCTTTTAATGACAACTGCAAAATATTTGAATGAATGGAAAATATAATCACTTAAAAGAGTTAATTCCTCAAGAGTTAGCATCCACCGTACCCACCTACAAATAGTCCCATGATCCAGCTTCATGATATGAAGGAAAAACTTATGGGGAGTTTACTTCAATGTTATTTTAGTGTTATGTCATATTATCTAAAAAAAATAATTGTTTGATTTGATGACGTTGATAGATAACCTTTTAAAAAATTATGGAATTATTACACAAAAGATAACACTATATGTCATGATATCTAGATTACATAACATAACACTAAAATAATATCAAATCAAATGCCTAACTTCTATCAAAAATAAAATGCCTAACTTCTATCAAAAATAAAATGCCTAACTTATAGAAAAATAGAAAATAATCAGCGAACGACATCAGTAGAGATAAAGTTTGATTTTTTTTAAAGATGGGAATACATCCACTTTTGTGCAACAACTAGTGATATATATATATATATATATATATATATATATATTCATTTGAAAGTTCGCTCAAATGTTAACTTTGCTTTAACTTTATGCCAACCTTTTTCCTAAAAAGGCAAGCTTTCAATTTTCTCAAATCCTACCAAAATCCCAAGGTAATGTATTATACTTTTATGTCAAACATTCTCGAAGACCTACATATACTTGGTAGGGGTTATTTTCCATCAATGAAGTTCTTTTAAAAATTTTAGCCTCTATACTTAACTCTCACCTGCCTAACCAAATTTAGAATCAAAATTATTTAAAACCAAAAGCTATCATTTTTAACTATAAGAAACAGTAAATATTCTTTATAATGACATAACCTTAAGTTCCACAAAAGTAAAACATTGTAGCTTTACTTTAACCAAATTTAAACTAAAACAAGTTAAGAAATGAACTAACGACCATTGAAAGCAAGGATATGAATGAGTCTTGGAGATCACCATGTCTTTTCATTGTTTACATCAATGTATGGGTGAGAAACTTCACAAAAAGGAATAATCCCACAACTGCTCGCGAAACCATTCATTATAAGAAAATGATTGCTACAGAACAGTAGATATGCAACATATCGATGCGATTCTAATAAGTCAGTAAACACAAATTACTTGCAGCTTAATTTGCATTTATTTAAACTTAAGTAGGATTGTTAGTTGTCACTGAGGCATCATCATAACTATTCAAGAACTTAGTCATATCAGACATACTGTCAACTGATTAAAAACAACACTGCCTGATATAACACATTAACCAGGGAATGCTCTTCTAGCCCAAGTGCGGTTTATCTTGATACAAGTACTTTTTCACTTTATCCATTCTATCAAACGCATATATAACTATCATTTTCTTAAAAAAAAAGTCTCTTTGGATGAATATAACTCTCATTTTCCGAAGGAATGATAGTTATAACTATCATTTTCAACAGCCTCATTTTACCCATTTGACTTTGAAGATTCCAAAACATCCCCTCTATATGGGGAGCTTGCAATGTATGACATTACAAAAAGCCTTCTATAACCAAGAGAAAGTCGTCAACACAAGAATTAGCAGTTGGAAACTTTATTAAGCATCTAATCAAGCTTTCTTAAGTTACTGACCACACTATCCTTTTATCAATTTTCTTAGCCTTTGAAGTAAGTCCATCATTATAAAAATCTTTTTTTGTGCAAGGGGAAAGCATAACTAGATAATACGCTTAAGAAATTGTTTTCTGTTGAAAGAAAATTCTAGAAGGATTTACAGTCTCGCTATACAACTATTTATCACCATTAGGAACTCACTACTAACCAAAAAAGCTAGTGGAAGCAGTATACAAGCATCCAAATATTTCATGGAAATGTTCATTGGCTTAGCCTATCTAACACTTTTTTTAAGGATAATTGGACATAAAACAGGAGAAATCAAAGAAGTGAGCTTATTACGGACAACAAACAAATTAGATCATTTGGTTTCAGGGATCACTTAACGAAACTGTACAGAACATTAAACAACTATTCCAAAAACTGAAATACCTAATATTAAATAAGATAGATCACCTGTTCCATCAAGTACTGAACAAGGTCTTTCACACCAGATCCTTTAAGTCCAGAAATCATGAAGTACCTAAAAGAGCCACGAACATCGAATGAATAGTAAAATCATCATTGATAAACAGTATTATGAAAAAGGACAGACCTCTCATAGCCTGGAAGATCCTCAAACTCTTTGGCAACCTTAAGCAAGTCCTTTTTGTCTTCTACTAGATCAACCTTGTTAATGCATAAAACTCGCTTTTGTCTAGGGTGCGATTTATCCCCGAGATTTTTAATTAACCTTATCACTCTTGTATCTGGGCTGCACCAAAACCATGTAATTCAGTAAGTTTTCTGTCATGGTGAAGCTAATTGTCATTAATTCAAATCAGCTTCATCATATACCATAGATAATCTTTTACATGGATACCTTTGTAAGTAGTAGTAACATAATAGCTTGCCAAAATCGTACATAGAAAGATCGTGGGGTATGCAGAAACAATTGCTATACTATTATGCTACATATGGTATAACTCAATACTAGTAGCTCAAAAGACTATGATAAGACAAATTATACATCAGTTGCTCCAACAAATTACTTTTTTTTTATTTTACTCCCGAATACTACAATTTATCCCACCTCATACAAAATTTATGATGTAGTATGGTTCGAACCTGACACTCCTTGGTACCCAGACAAGCTTCTTCCCAACTGGGCTAGGAGAATACCAAGAAATTCCTTTTAATGATACTAAAAATATACACATTAACATACCTACCAGACATCGTAATCATTCATTTCTTTGATATTATTAAGGAGAAGGAGAGTGATTGCAACTACACATTAGATTTTTGAGTTCTAAACAAAATTTTAGTTAGCATCTCCATTGAACATACCATGAAACAACTAATAACACAGACCTAAAACTTTAGCAGAGAGGCTCTACATTTCGCCCTCCTTTGGTTAGGACCCCAAAAACCTCCAAACTCTAAAATCATATCGATCAATGTTTTATATATGTTTCACATCATATAAAAATTTAAATATAAAATATCAACTTTATTTCACCTTCTACATAAATTCAACCTTAAAAACCCACAATATTTCACATCACACATACTTTAATGAAAAAAATAACTTTATTCACATCCAACACATCTTCAATAACAAAAAATTATTTTATATCATAATATTAAAATTATTTTTGTTCTTTTTCTATCTAAAAAAAACTTAAAATATCCTTAAAATATACTCAATGAGCCTTCAAGTCTCTTTGACAAAACAAGTGCTATCTATAGATCAAATAGCTAGCAAATAACAACACAGGAATGAAAAACGTACTTCATAGAAGATTATGACAATTTAAAGTAATGTAACTACAAAAATTACTTGGTCAGATGCCTATGGACATCAAACATCACAATTAGCAAATCATACAACTCAATTGAACTCCAAGCGCTTTCCACACGAACTTTAACATCTGCTCTATAAGGGTATCCATGATGGCCTATCATGAGCCCTGGAGTGTCAAAAAAAAGCTGTAAAAGGTAATCAGCATAGAGCATTTGGATAAAACAGACATTTTTGTTTTCAAAACCCAAAAGAGACTATCATTGCAAAAGGCAAGAAAACAAGTTAAATCATGCTCTAAGATACTATATTTTGTTCCATGAGAGGAGTAGAGAAAAATTGTCATCCACAAAACAATCATCAATAGCACACTTTGCCTTAATCCAGAATTATCAGTCATCTTTCAAGTTTAACCATGAAAATTTACAAAATCCTCGCATAAAATATATAGAAGAGATTGCGAAAATTTCATTTAACTTTTCTATCAACACTTTAAACTTTATAAATGTCGAGCCAAAAAACTAAAAAAAGGAACCTAATCAATCTGGTAAATAAGGAATCTATCTAACAATAGCAAAAGTTGGTTAGAAGGATTAGAAATCCAAGAAATAAGCACGATAGACCCTCTACTTTAGGAAACAACAAATGAAAAATAGAACAAGTTATTTCACAAAATCAATCAATATAGCATAATTCCACAAACACATGATAATTATCAAGAAAAAAGAGGGCAACCAAAGAGAAGATCCATAATAAATTTCTTATTCTTCAATAAGTCAGAAAAAATTAAAAAAGAAAAACATACGATTTGAGTGTTTCCTTTGGTCATCACACCTAAGACCTCATGAGTAGTGGTATTGGTCTTTCTTGAGACGGCAGCAACTTTTGTTCCAACCTATTGACAATTTTTTTTAAAAAAAAAACAACATTACAAATGAAGATCATGCTTCCTAATAATAAGAATGTCACAGAAGAAAAACCAAAGATAGGATGGCAAACAAGTGATGCAACAATTGTTAATTGAGCATGCTCTTGTTATGGTAAATGCCCTCATTTATTTTTAAATAAGGAACATTCCAACAGGCATTCAAGGAAGAGTAAACGTCACATGAACACTCAACAAAGGAACCGAAAGTAAGGCTATAATAATCATAGTGATGGAAAGTGCATGAGTAATAGGGATAAACAAAAAAGAACTAGCTTTAGCTTAAAAGAATAAACTAGAAATAGGGCTGGATCACGTCGAGTTGGAATTGTTATCAACTCGAGTAAAGATAAGTTATCAAACTTTGAATTCTTGAATTAGTAAAGAGTATACAATCAAATAATATAAGACTATTATAAACTATATTTATTTTCATTTGTGTGCACCAATGCTTTAGTTTTTTTTACGTATAATTTTCCCATGCCACATGTACCATCCATGATCTTTAAATATATATATTGTTTGATAGAAAAATTTCACTCAGATTTAAAAGCACAATTTATATAACAGTTATAAGACTGATGATATTATATAGTACTAAATGCTGGCTTCCAAGCAAAAATGCACAAATAAGATAAATATCATAGAAATGAGAAACCTTGGCATGATGGGTAGGCATATGCGAAAGGACAAAATAAGAAATGAGTATATTCACAAGAAAATTAGAGTGACCTCAATTGAAGATAAGCTCAGAGAGAGTCGGTTTAGAAGATTTGGACATATAAATTATAGGCCAATAGAAATTCCATTAAAAAAAGTTGGATTATTAAATATTATCGAAGTAAAAAGAGAAAAAAGAAGGGCAAAAAAGGCATGGCAAGAAATTGTATAGAATAATATTATATATTTGGAGCTAAACGAAAATTTGTTATTTAAATGAGTGCAATGAAAATAAAAGATTGATACAGCCGACCTCACCTAGTAGAATAAAGGCTTAATTTGTTAGTATCTGTTTGTGTGTTTGTATACATATATATACTTAGATACATGCATGTGTCAATATAAGAAAATTGACCTACATTTAAGCCGTTCACTGGAAAAAATATGGTCAAAGGTGTGTCAAAAACAAAAAAGTGAGATGAAAAAACGTTCAACCTAGTGCTCAAGCCGGAAAAGGGGAGAGTTGAGTTGGTACCATTGATTCTGTTGGAGGAAGATATGCAAGGGATTCCCTATCTCTAAGGAGCTGCAGATGGATGGGTAGTCTTGCCCATCAATGAGCAAGGCTGATGGAGATACGGGTAGATATCAGGTAGGCAATCAATACAATAGCTAGATATTTTTGGCTAGCTTTCCACAACAAAGCCTTCCAATAAAATCCCACACTTCATCCAAAAAAGGTTGTCCCAACTACTCCCATTTTCTAGGTGTCAGGTATTCTAGAAGGAGGAATAAAAAAGAAGTTGATATTTACACAGACTATACAATCCCTTATATAGTGGCCATAATTCCATTCACTCTATAAATAAGAGATGATAGGGGCAAGAAAGGACTATGGCTACTGCAGATGAGATCCCACAAAATTCAAAAGCCATGACATGACTTGCTACACCTCGAGAGGGGGCAATTATCAATACAAGAAAATTGCCTTGCATCTAGGTCATCCACATGGCAAGCATCTGAAAGAAGGATGATCAAAAGATGGTCAAATATGAAAAAACAAAGTGAAATGTTGTTCAGTTAAGTGCCTGAGTTGACAATTTCGACTAGCTCCCCCGGTAACACCTTCCTACCAAGCTTGAGAGTATTAGATGAGCATCCTCTAAAATTGCCACATCAACAAAATAATTTTCTTTGAGGAATTCAAACCACCAATACAGCATCGTCATTCACTCTTAGAAGCTCGGTTCCACTTAAAAATTTTGAGCCTTCCATCTTCTATTTTTCTCTACACTTTGAATTATCAATCAATCCAATTTCTGGTTCATAGTAGAATAAGTCAAACTTGCCATTAAACTAAATGAAGTTTCACCATTATTTTAAAAAATTCAAAAGAGTAATATTGTTCACAATAAAACAATTTACAACTACATACATCGTAAAGGTCTGAATAAAACATCTGATTCTTAAAAAAGGCTCATAAGAACCTTCGAGATTCTGGCGCTAGAAGCAAATAGAGAAAATTCCACAGCATAAAAGGAGTTAACAATAACAATACATAACAAATAGCAACCATATACCATGGTATTGGTCAGAGAGGACTTTCCGGCATTAGGAGCACCAACTATCCCCACATTTAGCGACCTCTGATCCTCCACCTTCACCAGCATATCTTCCTCCTCCGCATCATCCGGCGGCAGCAGCGCAGCCTCCAGAAGGGCCCTCGCGAGCACCTTCGCTCTCATCTTGTCTTTCTCCTCTCCTTCCTTCGGCTCATGTGATACAGGTAGCTTATTAGATTTTCCGAAAAGAACCTGGTCGGCCTTCACCCGGTATTTATCGTCCCATATATGGCACAGATGCTGCTTCGCGCCACGCAAAGTCGTAGCGACGGATCCCGAGGAAGATGAGGAGGGAAGCGAGAAGTCCCTGCTGTCGAAGTCCGGCGCGGCATCGTCTTCGGAGGAGGCGGCTGCAGAGGCGGCAGATTTTTCGGAACAGGCGGTAGCGTATGATCGTTCAAGGAAGTCAGGAACGATGCGGCGGAGCAGATCATAGGAATGGGAGGAGAAGATAGAAGAGGAAGAGGGCGAGATGACCTTCGCGGCTCTGAAGACCTTCATCCCCAGTGAGGGCAGGGAGGACGGAAAAGGAGAGCGATGAGAGAGAAGCTCGACTGTGTAATTCGAGTATATGTGAAATAAATTTTATATTTTTATTAAAAATTATTAATTATGTAAAATAAAATAATATTTTTAATTAAAATTTATATAAATTAATTAAAAAAATTATTTATTATTATTATTAGGGCAAATTTCACCCAGGTCCCTGAGTTTAAGG
>JAEMOT010004200.1:67816-118827 GCA_019297695.1 Apostasia ramifera | reverse complement strand
GTGAAAGTTAAGAAAAGTGAAGATTATAGGTTTAAAAATTATAATAAATTAGATGACTATAAATATTATGTGTATGCCACCGACTATTTTTTGAAATGAGGTTTGGATTTAAATATAAAGAAAAGGTTTTGAAATAATTCAAAAGAGTTGATATAAAGAATACCTTAAAAAAGGAATATTTTTCTTTCCTTTCTGTAGATCAAGACATTTTGTGGGAGAGGGGAATGTCTCTCTCACTTGATTTTCGCTTGATCCTCATAAAGTATCTAGAGTTAAGCTATATTTGATGTTTTACTTTCTTTTTGTGTTGTAATAGGCCATGGTTGAATTTCAATAAAAGAAAGAAAGAATATTTATTGGAGGAGATCTAAATGATTTGTTGTTGAAAGTATTATTGAGAAATTTTATAGTATTCACGGTGGATATGATTTTGAAAAGATTAATGAGGAGAAACCATTTTGTAGTTTTTTTAGCCAATAATTTTATAATTATTAATACTTTATTCAAGAAAAATAACAAATATATTATCACATATAAGAATGTCTTCAAGATTGCAAATTAATTTTTCTTTATAAGGAAATATAATTGCTTAAATTGTAAAGATTTTAAAATCATTGTATGTGAAATCTTGACTATTTAATATTGTTTAATCGTTTAAGATTTCAAGATATAGAGCTCGAGAAAAAATAATAAGTCGAAATAATATACTTGAATTTGATGGTGAAATCTAAAGAATGAGAATATAAACATCTTCAAGAAAAAGATTTTAGAGTTTTGACAGTGAGATATTGAAGAAAAAAATCTAACTGACGGTTACTAAGTGCATTAATAAGGTAACAAGGAATGTGAGTGAGAATTTAAAAGAAAGATTTCAAACAATAAAATGTTTGGTGGAAATAAGATATAAAAGAAAAGATTATAGAGAAGAGAATTTATTACAAAGATTGGTTTATAAAAGAATTTGGAGAAATATATAATAGCCTAATAAGAGTCAAAAAAAAAAATTTTTAATGCAAAGAATGTGAGTTTGGAAAGTATATAAGAATTTTGATACTAAAGAAGGAGAAAATGCATATATAAGCTTGTTTGGGTGAGAAATAAGAAAAATAAGGACTTAACTCAATTTGCATTAAAGATGATAATTAAAATAAATTTTTCAAGTGAACTCAGCATCCAAAAAGAAAGTAAAATTTGGTTACATCTAGCGTATAGCAATGATAAAGTTTGAGAGGCTTTAGGAAAAATGAAGTGTCGAAAGCAATAGATTTAGATGAAATTCTAATAAATGTTTGGAATTGCGTTGGATATAAAGGAGTTTCTTAATTTACTAGGTTATTTAATATTATTTTAAAGATTAGAAGGTTATCAAATGAATGAAAAAAAGAATATATTGATACATATTTATAAGAATAAAGATTATATACATGATTGTATTAGCTATATGAAAACTAAATTAATGGGCTATGATTTAAAATTTTGGGAGGATGATCGAACAAACATTATACTGTGATATTAGGGTATCACAAAATTAGTTCAGTTTTATGTCAGGTATATTTACGATGAAAGCTATTCATCTGTTGAGAAGTTTAATGGAGAACTTTGGAGAGAAAAATTTGTATTTGATTTTTATTAATTTAGTAAAAGCTTATGATAAAGTCTTAAGGAAACTAGTTTAGAGAGTTTTAAAAAATAAAGGGATTATTTTGTTTATATTTGATTTATTAAAGACATGTATTAGATGATTACTTATGCTCTACATAAAGAGGTTTGACTAAGTCCCCGATTGGTAAGAAGTCTTTAAGAAAATTTTAGTTGTTTTAAGAACAGAGAGAGAAATAAAGTTTATTTAATGATATAATGTGAAATAATGTTATTTGAATATTGAGATCTATGCTGGATGTGAAATAAAGTTAATTTCTTTTATTTAGACAAGTAAGATGTGAAATAAAGTTGATTTTTAATGTTAAAATTTTTGTTAGATATGAAATAAAGCTGTTTTTCTATTACGAAAATTTGTATGTGATGTGAAATAAATATAAAAAGGTAGTTGGGTATTTTTAGGAGAGATTTTAGATAAATTTGGTCCCATTCCAAATAGAGCCTAAGAATTTTCCTATTATAGTTGGATTACATTAACTTTCAATTTTAAATTCATATTTTTTTTGCTTTGATTATGTATGACTTGATTGGATATATTCAAGAAAAAATATATTATTGCATGCTTTTCGTAAATAATATTTTTCTTGTTTATAAGATTAGAGATAAGGTTAAAACTAAATTCGAATTATGAAAGAATACTTTAGTGTCTAAAGTTTTTTATCTTAATAAATTTAAAATTAAATATATGGAGTGCAAATTTAATCAAGATAAACGAAGGTGTGCTACGAAGGTAATATTTTGTGATCAAGTTTTTAAAAAGGAAAGCGATTTAAATACTTCAAATCAATCATACAAAATAATGGTGAAATAGATAGTGATATTATTAACAGGATCCAAGCAGGAGAAATAAAAAGAAAGAAATGTATTTGATATGCTGTGATAGAAATTTTTTTCTCAAATTTAAAAGTAAATTTTATAAAATAATAGTAAGACTAGAGATATTATATGATGATGAATGCTAATCTACAAAGCAAAAATATTCATATAAAATAGAGATGAGGATGTGTAAGGTGGATGGATAGATGTACAAGGACAGGGTGAGGAATGAGTATATTTATGAGAATATTGGAATAGCCTTAATTGAGAAACGTTTAAAAAGAGTCAACTTAGATAGTTTAGATATATGAATTGTAGGCTGATAGAATATCTGTAAGAAAACTTGCGTTGTTAGATCTTACTCAGGATTTTGTTTATGTAAAAATGAAAATATGAAGACAAAAAAAATATAGCAAGAAACTATAAAGAACGATCTTACATACTTGGAGCTAAATGAGTTATTATTTAATAGAGAGTAATGAAAATAAAAGATTCATGTAGCTGACTCCACTAAGTGTTGTGAAGGCTTGGCTGTTGTTGTTGTAGAGAAATTGGAATTCTTAAATTAAGCTAATTATAATTGAGATTATTAGCAAATAACGTTTTACCAAATTAGATAAGGGTTGTCAAGTTAAATTCAAATAATTAGCTTCTTAGAATTTATATTCAAGAGTGGTTGATGCTCAAATAAATTCTCTTCATTATAGCAAATTGAACGACTCAGTTTGATAAAATAATTGCTCTTGAAGCCAATTAACTAAAAGCAATCTGGTTTAACAGGATATCATACCTTTTGCTTGAGTAATTTTATAAATTCGGAGAAAGATGAGAATAGCAATTAGAATTCAATTTTATGCTTCCTTGTGGGCATTCCCTTTTGGGCTTATGAAGAGCTTTTACTAGCTCTGGATCCTCATATGGCTCTTATGGAGGAAACAATGGGCCTCCATCTGGAGTCATTTGCAAGAGGCACATGGAGCCTTCGGTAGAGAAGTAGCTTCTTGTGAGGAAGTTGGGAAGCTTTCAGGTGTGGGCTTGCTATGGCCTGTGGCTTGAATAGTCAGAGTGCAAGATGGAGGAGATAGAGATGAGGATAAAATGGTCATTTACAAAGATTTTGATGGCAAAAGTCACAAAAGGACCAATTTTAAATGATCATATATGAGTTAGATTCGTCTTGGATTTTGTTTTTGGTCAACTTGAAATTAGTTTATTCTAATTCCATTTCACTGGAACTCTATTTAATTCTGGTTCTAGTCTAGTTTGGTTTTATGAACGCTAGCTATAACTTGACTGTTGCGTGACCAAGACCAATTGGTGGAGGAACGTCAGAGTCCGCTGCGCTCCTCTTTCTGTGGCTGAGCGGAGGCAATCTGAAACCCCTCCTTTCTCCTCTTGGGCTGAGGGGAAGAGCCTAGAGGGTATTGAAGTCATTTTATAATTAAAAAAAATCAAATTTTTAATTTTTTTCTTAATAGTTTGACGAAAATCATCTGAAGGGATTTGTGAGAAATGTTTAATACAGCCTTACCAACCTGCTTGAGAATATGAACCTATCTCGGAGATCTAGATATTAAAAATTTAAAAAATAAGAACTTTCATGATATTATTCTCTAACATTAAAAACCTGGATGTAATCTCATTTTATTACAAGTTTATGTTTCAGGTAACTTCGAATCAATATGGAGCATGTACCACCTGACTCATTCAATTCAAGATTCTTCAAGCGATTTTGATTTGAGATGAACTGAGCTGAGGTTTTATTAAAATTCCCTTTCTTTAAAAGGCTTGAGCAAATAATTACCAATAATAAACTAAACAAGTTCCTGTCACACAGAATGAGCTATTCTAAGTGATCAAGTCACTAAGGCACACAAATATGATCTGCAATAAACTAACAAATCCTACTAGACATCATAATTGGAAAACATCATTATATATACCAACTAGGTTAATGTTTTTGCAACTCCAACATCTAATGTAACATCTGAAAGTATAGTTCACTAATAAAGGTGCAAATTCAACTAGGGATAGTTCCAAAATCTATTAGTTTAATTTTAGAAAAAAAAAACATGGCAGCAAAATATCTATAACCATCAATTTAACTCAAAAATCAAAGTAGAAAATTATAAAGGAAACCAAGAATCAGTCATTTTCCAAAACTTTTCAATTGTTTGCAGGTATAGATAAAAAATTTTCAGATTCAAATAAAATGGCAAAACATTTAGACAACCACAAATATGTAAAAATCAAGGCTGCCTGAAAATAACCAAAGTTACATTCTGACTTCAAAACAGGGAGTGCAAGAGCTAAGAATACCAAGATGCCATGCATCCTAGAGAACATGTGCTTTAAGTGAAAGCCATTTCAGAGAAAATGGCTCTATAGATGCATATACTTGTCTAAAATAGCATAGCCTGAATAAGCCAACCTAGGTCGTATATCACAAATAAAACTTTGATGTATCTCCACATGCAATACAATGATTCAACTCCATATCAAAATACAATCCAATAACTAGTTAACATAAGATATGACTGGAATTATAAACAAAAGGTAAAATAAAGTTAGTGGTTGCAGAAACTAATGGGGATCATGATTATAGCACAGCATTTAGAGTGACTTTGGCGTTCACATGAAAATATTTATACAGCAAAGTATCCATAGTTTGCAAAGATCATGCAAGGGGGATATGAAAGACTTGATGTAATTAAAAATCTCCAAGACAATGGGTTGATTTGATTGAAGATTACATATAAGACTGATTAAAGGTTATGAACTAGTGTGAGAATATTGGAGATTTATCATATTTTTGTGATTTGATCATATTTTGTACCTGTATTTTTTTATTTGCTCCAGGGATGTTTAGTATAATTTGGAAATATTGGAGATTTGTCATATTTTTGTTGATTTGATCTTATTTTGAATCTGTATTTTTTTATGAGGCAATTATATACATGCTATTAAAATCTTACTAATTTACATATTTAACACTCAAAGCTTTAATATTATATATTGACTATAGAAAATATAAAAATTACAACCTTTATTACATGTCACAATTTTGTGGCATGAGTTGTGCATAAGTTGTAATTTCAAAAAAATTTTGTGGCCAATATATAATATTAAAAATATGAGTATTAGATTTATTTTTGCATTGTTATCTAGTTCCAATACCTAAAAGCCCATCTATGTTACCGATTTTATGAGCCCAGATCTAGTAGAGCAAAACGTCGGACTACTTGTTTTCTCTTTTAAAATAAAGATTTTGTGCTTTTTTTCAATTATATAATATTTCTTTCAAATGTATTTTCCTAAATATATATCTGTCTTCTATTCTTGTGAACCCTTGTATGTAGGCTACAACTACACTCCACAAACTGTATTTGTAGATAGAATAAGTTTAGTTCTACTTGTATTTTAACACTTGCAAGTGATTATTTATCATTTAATGCGATGTTTATTGCATATTTTCATGTGTCGTAATTGTTTTCTTGTTTGGTGAAACTATTCAAAACTTTCTACTTTCATTCACGTCAAAAAAAAAAAATCTACTTGCATTGTTATGGCATTCACTATATGAAATTTAACTTTGTTCACTATTTTATTCCGATTTTATGAATGTTGAAGTTACAAGTTATTATTTCATCCTTAACTGTTTCCTTTCCATTAAATATCTAGAGATCCCGTATTGATTCTAGTGACCATTCACTAGCATATACTAACCTTTTTTAATAGTATTAAGACTCATGGGTAATCATATTTTGATCTTCATTATTGTCCAAGGCCATAATGTCATAATTTAAGGACCTTATTTCTCAGTATATAAGTTTCTGCTATTGCTTTACCATTTCAAATAGAAGAGGGTTATTCATTATAGATTAAGAATAGAGACCATAATAAAAGCAAATAATTTAATTTGATGTCTGAGGGATCAATAATGATAGCTATCTTTCTTATGTGAAAATTAATTAAAAAATTAGATTGAGACCTGCAAAAGAGGACTTGTTCTATATATTGTTCTTCATAAGGCATATGTCATAGTATTGATGATATAGTATCAATGATTTTTTGTTGGACTTTAGTGAATAAAGTTGTGTCCATCAGGTTCTTAGTGACATTAGGGATTAGTGTAATGAAGTTACTACTATTGTGAGGATGCTTGATTGCAATTTGAAGTTCTTGTTATGACTTACATACACATGTTGTTTTGAGTCCTTTATATTTTCACTTTGGTGGCAAATGTATTGATTTAAAATACTCCAAGAGTCGTTTAAAAAAAAAATACTTGATGTATATGCTTTTTATTAATGGTTTAGTTCCAAAGATGAAACTTATGGGATACTCAAAAGCTTTAGGCCTGTAAACAGGTCGGCTTCAGATCTGAATTAGGTTGGATTTGAGTCAGATCAGCCTTAACTTAGATCTGGATCCATTTAAATTTGGATCAGATCATTCTTCGAGTCAGATCAGCCTTAACCTGGATCTGGTTCGGGTCAAATCCGATATGGGTCGGATCTCAAGTCCGATTCGGATTTTATACAAGTACAAACTGAGTTTCATACTTTCATATATACAATCTCAATTTATTTGAAAGTAAATGATGGATAAATTAATTGAGATTAATTTTATTTTAATGCATTCCAACTTTTTGCTTATCATGGAGGGGTGCAACAAGTAATATTTATTGAGAAAACAAGGTGTTTTAGCATGAGCGGTGTGGCGTAGTAGTTGCAAAGATTTGTTGATCTAGATACAAGAGAAGAAATGATTCAAATTTCTTAAAAGTATGATGTCTCACTTTATTCTAGGGATGACACTCAAGGAAGCACACATAATTGTGGATAAGTTATCTATGATGATTCGGTCAAGTCAGATATAAACTGGTCGGATCATGGTTGATCTTTGAGAAGTGGGAAAAAAATAACGAATCCAATCGGATTTCGGATTGGATAAATGATGAGTAAAATGTATCCAATTAACTATATCTTCGGGTCGAATCTCGGATCAAATCAGGACAATATTCGACCCATTTATGGGCCTAAGTAGCTTAGGACTTAGAAGAGATTCAAATGATGTTGAAGTGGAACAAGCTATATGTATTTTGAGTTGGTGATCCTGTAGGACGATGCAACAAACAGACAATATTATGAGATAAAATGGGATCATATGGGTGCTTCAAGTTGAATCAACTTGTTTGTTCACCATTCAGAGATCTTAAAAATTTTATAAATGGTAGTTGATTTTGGGTAATCAACTTCTTTTTTCCCCTTACGTGGATCTAAAAATTTTATACTATTAGAATTTTTGTTTTGAGTGGAGCTTCTCCTAGCTTAGAGGGAAGGTAGTTTGTTTGGTGTCAAGGTCCACGTCACTACAATTCCCAAATAGGGTGAAGGGAATTGAGGTATTTGGGTAAAAAGAAATAAAACAATTTCTTGGTTTGAAAATACCGATTCTTTATGATTCTGGAAATCCAAGGCAAATCTACAATCTTATTTGCACCTAAATATGTGTGTTGACAATCAAGCTTCTTGATCGATGTCACATCCTTGCCGTTAACCCAATCCGCCAACACTAAAAGAGCCTATCAATCAAGGGGTGGGGAGTTCTGTCACTATCGATACATTAATATCCAAGCACAAAGACCTGCTCGAGACGCTAGTGCTTTGATACGCCTCTAGAAACCTGTCAAAAGTTTTGAAGGCGCTTGCACCTGACTTTCATCATTTTCCTCTAGTTGAAGAAAACTTTACCCTATTGAAATTGGTTGTAGTTAGAAATCATGAGTGTATGGGTCCAAACTATTGCACTCTTTAAAGATCCTACTATCAAATGTTGTGCTAATTTTTGTACTGGACAAGGTAACAGCAAAGTTTACCATGAGCAATGCACACAATCTCATCATTAGGAATATCATCAAGCTCGTCTACATGTTCGCATGTTGTCTGAGCAGAAGAGCCATCGCTATAGATGTTTTGCTAGAGAAAGGCTTAGACAAAATAGGAGGCTCAAATATACCTTGATAGGATTTGATATCTTCCATATTGAAAATTGAACTAATAATTAAATGATTAGGTAGATCTAGCATGTATGCATTATGTCCAAGTTTTTGAAGTATGATGAACGAGCCCTCTTTCGTAAAGTTTTTTGAAGGAACTTTTGCATACATGTTCAATGATACGAACTATAACAAAACTATTAATATTATGTGTAGCAATCTTGCATCAAACTTTAATGTGTGAATCATGAGTTGTGAAGCAAATGAATCATCCGAGTCAGAAATACAAATTTGAGGAGATAAATGAATAAGGTTTATAGGGGTTTTACTCACCTGGAGATAAATGAATAAGTCAGAAATACATTTCATTTAATCACCTGGAGTTTTACTTGTTGTAGTTTGATCATTTGTTTGGAGGTCACGTGCAGAAGAGAATAATAATTTTATGCCACGTAATTCCCAAAGGATCTTTCAAAAATAAGAAATAAATTCAAAATTCTTTGTAGAAACCATAGAATTAGGCAATTTATGACCTCCTTGAAGAATGATTTAGCAACAAAGATGCATTACTTGACTGAACTACAAATAATAAGTAAATAAATCATTAAAGGTACTAACTATTCTCTTTAATTCTCGAAATCTAATAGATAGGAAGTAATTTGCTCTAATTCTTGAAATCCAAGTCAAATTTGCTGCATTTCTGTATGCCTAAAATATGTGATGAAAATCATATGTCCGTAGTTGGATTGACATTTAAGTATCTCAACTCATCTTTTGGAGTAATCAGTGTGTAAAGGAGGATATTATTTGCATAGATCCTTTACATGAAATAGTTTTAATCTATAAAAATTTGATGGGGTGTTTGGTTCGACGCAATTTTGATGGGAGCATCATCTAAATATTAATATTATCTAGATATTTATACAACAACAACAACAACAACCAAGCCTTAATCCCACTAGGTATTTATCTAGATATTTATATTATTTATAAATTATTGTGTATTTTATTCAGTATCATTCTATCAAAAAATATAGTTCATTTTTATTATTCCCAAGTTTCTTTCCATTAAAAAGCTATCCTACCTCACTTCTTACCATAAGAATATCATATAAATGTTAATCTAAGATGCTAATTTTATAATTATTTTCAATGTTATTTGATCATGTCATGAATCAAATACTTAATTTTTCTAAATAACATGACCAAAAATCTCAATAATATTAAACTAAACACTGACTTAGTTTTTGCCTTTTTTATCTCAACATAATGTTAAGTTGTGTTAGTAAAAGTTTTAATATATAAAACCATGATTAGTAAAGGCACATTGGTTGAAATAGAGGAATGCAATTAAAGTTCTACTGATTAGGATGTCAATCAAGCTGTTATTTAAGTTTTAATATATAAAATCATGATTAGTAAAGGCACATTGGTTGAAATAGAGGAATGGCGATTAAAGTTCTACTGATTACAAGTGATGGTGTACTGGCCATGATAATAAAGAGTGAAAAAGGGGAGAATAAAAATGATTTGGAGATACTTTTATTGTAATTGCCTTGACTTATGAGCACCCACAATAATATTTTTTTTCTTAAATAAAATCAAATGAATAAGAGGAATCTATGTGCCAAGTCGAAATTAGTTTATGAAATATCTTTGTTTTTGTTGGTGTTTGAATCAAGTGGGACTACTAACATGAATTTAACATAGATTTATCTTTTTAAATTTAAATTGAGTTGACCTGCTTGTGATTCAATTCTGTTTGGAATGTACACAAACCTGAGAAACCCAAGTTGGGGGTTCAAGCGGATTGGTTTTGTGGAGATTATGACCGGTCATGCAATATTTGATAACTCAATTTCTTGTTATTCCATGTAAGTCCTCTAAATCTTTTGGAATACAAAATAGCGCTCTCATTGTGTTGATGGAGAAATACATCTAAGGATGGATATTAGTTCGAAGCAAACAGAGATCTTGACCGGAAGGGATCCGTGTCTAGCATTTGCTCTTGCAATGAAAACACACAAAAGACACAAATTTACGTGGTTTGAAAAAATTCTCCTTGTTCACAGGCCAAGCCTAGAAAGGGATTCAATAGTTTATAAAAGGAGGGGAATCAAAAGGATTTGTCTATTCCAAGGAATCCTTACACAATGTAGATAAAGGGAAGAAGGTAGGCTAGATGGGGATTCTATAGCAAGAAACTTGAAGACCCTTAAGCTCTCTCTCTCTCTCTCTCTCTCTCTGAGAGTGACTTTGGTTTGCTGGGTGATCTATTTATAGATGAGAGGGGCATCATTGTGAATGGCAGGATTGCTAATATGGCATTGCTGAACTGTTAGACTGCACAACTACTAATTCTGTCAACTATTGTATTTCCACGATCTCTGCAAAGTGAGGGAGTGGGTGATAGTGACAGTTTAACCGCTTCTAAAGCATAGTGAAGGTCAGTTATCCTCTTAAGATTTCTTCAGATTCTTAGAGAGGAAAGATAAAATCACATATATAAATGTGCACAAATTATGGGTGCCATTTTAAGGCATCAAAAGTATAAAATAGAGTATTTGAACATTATCGTCTCGCCCCGCAGACGTGCACAGTTAGCCGTATTAAGAGTCATCAAATACTCCCCAGAGAACTAAATGCCATCCAATTATAAACCCAACCAGACGTTCTTTTCATGTTGTTTTCAGCATTAAAAGAATTACAGGTCTGTAAGCAATTTCAGCATTAAAACATTGCGTTTAGTATTTTAAGCAAATAGCCATTCATTCTTCTGATGGCAACGCGTGCCATATTTTTGACGCAGGTGCTGCGGTGCTCTGGCGGATCATTTCCACCTGTCAGAACAGTGGATGAAAAAAATTTGTATACGCTGAGGTATCATCAGTGTCTTTTCTTTCTCTCTCTCCTTTTTTTTTTTTTTTTTTTGGCCCCAGATACTAAAATTAATTATTCATAATCTTCTAGTTGGATTATGCTTGCTTTTAATGAGACTGCTGGCAAATTTCTCTTAGCGTGTGAACTATATAATGTACTGTGAATCTGCTCTCAATCTTCTCGATAGCGATGGCTTTGTGTTCTAATTTATTCTTCATCTCCACTGTCGCAAATCATCTAAAAGCTGGATGGAATTCAATGCCCATCCATCCTTATCTTTTAGAACGAGGATTGTTGCCTCCTGATTGCGACCCAAAACTAACCATCCTTATCTTTTAGAACGAGGATTGTTGCCTCCTGATTGCGACCCAAAACTAACGCTTCTTTTTCCATTATGCGTCAGTAAAGGAAGCACCACCACGTTCATGGAGTTTTTCCACGCTGGGGCCGAAGGGGATAAGGATCTTCACTTTTGCTTTCATTTTAGGAATTAAATTCATGCTATTTGACCTTTCTAACACGAACTTTTACACCTGAATCCTGCCTTTGCATGTTATTCGCATTTTCATTGTCTGTATTTGCTAGTGATAAGGTTTACACGAGAATAAATTAAAACAGATGGGGTGTGTGTGTGTGTGTAAATATCGAGTTTTGTGGGGTTTAGCATGTCATTTTGTAGGTTTAAATGTCCCTTAAAAGAAAACTTGGTGGAGCAGGTTGCACTGAATGCTAGTTTTATTCATAGTGGTAGAATATTACCATTCATATTACTTTACGTGTTGGAGCTGCTTCTCTTTGTAATTAAGTTTTGTGGGGTTTAGCCGTTTTTTTGGCTCGAAAATTTTATCAATTCAATCTTGAGCTGGCATAGAATTAGATTGAGATGGCTCAAAATCGGATCAATTAAAAAAATAAAAATATTATATATATTTATATTTATATTTATATATGTAATTAGATTTAGTATGTAATTTTTCATTAGTCTACTGGAAGGTTTTATTAGACTTTTATTAGAATTTTCATATTTATTTTTATTTTTATTTTTATTTTTATTTTTGAATCAAAGCGAATGGTCATAGTTTAAGCTGATTGAATGAACAAATATATTTATACATGATATTTGGATAAAAGATCAAAAATTAATTAAAAGTTGAATCGATTTTTGCTCGGATCGAGCTTGAATCGATAACAAATGAGCGAGACTCAACTCGAATTGAGATTGGATTGAACTCTCCTCGTTCATTCTCTGGATCGAATGAAAATCTAAACGAAAATTTTTAATTCAAACTTGAGTAGAGGTCGGATTGAATCGTTAACAGCCCTAATGTTATGCTACTTAGAGAAAGCAATTGTTTGGTTTAATAATATCTATAAATAATGCAGATATCATGACATCTAGAGATAATATGTAGATGTCATGACATTTACATTGAATAACATCAAAATAACAATAAATCAAATGTCTTCTTAGAGAAAATAATTATTTAGTTTTCTGATATGTAGATAATTTTTTAGAAAACTTCTAGATTGTTATTTAAAAACTGGCATTTAGGGATCGTTCGGTTCGAGCTTTTTTGTTTGTCAAACACAAATTTTAATTGCAAAAATTAATTGTATTTCACATCCACAAGTATAAATATTAAAATAAATTTTATTTCATATTTTACTTATTTCTTATTATTAAATTAAATTTCTTTCCTATTAAATTTATAAGGTAAAATATTTTTTCTTTTATCTAAAAATAAAATCTCGAATCAAACTTAGTTGTCGAGATATTTAGATAATATAACGTAATATCAAGATAATGTATTGAATTCTAAATTGGTTGTTTGTAGGGAGTTTGGCTGTACATCCTTGAATTGATTGTCTATCACATTATGTAATGTTTACGAGGTCTTATTTGGCAAATACTCAAAATTAGGCAAAAAAATATAATAATAATATTATTAATTTATTATACATTTTAAAAATTTTATTTCACATCTAACATAAATTTCAATTTTAAAAATCAATTTTATTTCACATCCAACACAAATTTCAACCTTAAAAATTAATTTTATTTCACATTCAACATAAATTTTAACTTTAAAATTAATTTTATTTCACATATTACACAATATTTTAATATTAAAATAATTTTTTTACATGGTTTGTTTGGTTGGAGGATAAATTTGGGTAAGAGAAGAGAATATTTTAATTTATAGAATTGATGGGAATTTTCTTTTATTTTAATATTGCGAGGTGTGTAGGATGTGAAATAAAGTTGATTTTAAGGTTGAAATTTGTGTTGGATGTGAAATAAAGTTGATTTTTAAGGTTGGAATTTGTGTTGGATGTGAAATAAAATTATTAAAATTTATAATAAATTTAAATTATTATTAAAAAATTTATTTGCCAATTTTTGGGTTTATGCCAAACAAGATCAACTCCATAAAATAAAATATTTTTTCTTATTTTACTTAAATTTATTCTCCAACCAAACAAGGTGTATATATATATATATATTCACAAATTCACAACATTTTTCTCTTTTAGTTTTGCCACAATTCAATATGTGTCTACATATTAAACAAATTTGGAATTCTAGAATAAACTTTTGACGATTTTAGTTTGTTTGGTTCGAGTTTTTTTTTTTAGATAAAAAATAATAATTTATTTTTTAAACTTAATATCAAAAAAAATTATTTTAATATTAAAAAATGCATAAGATGTGAAATAAAGTTGATTTTAAGATTTATATTCGTGTTAGATATATAATAAAGTTGATTTTTACAGTTGAAATTTGTGTTGAGCTAAAAAAAAGCCTCGAAAAAAAAGAAAATTTCATGTAATAATTCATTTTTGTTCTTTCATGGTAATACTTTCGAAATATAATTATTTTGGTCAAAAGGTAAGAGAAAAAAGAAAAGGGATAATTACCTATATGCCACACCATTTAGTTTTATTTGTTTTATCCATCCATTCTTGGTTAATTACGCTATGCACACTCAAAATATTATAAAATCTTACATACACACATTTTAACTTATTTTTATTATAATGAGTAATCATAATTTTTCAATAACCTAACTATAGTTAGATTACAAAAAATCTGAGTCATTCATCATATTATTTAAAGGATATTTAAATATATTTTGAGTGAAAATCCTAAAACCTTAATGTTTAGGTGACGGCAAAGGAAGAAGACATCCACGACGTTAATTGATTTTAGGACAAATCAGCGCTTTAGTGTGGTATTGAGGAAGAGAAAAATATGTATCATTAAAGGTAAAAATATAATTTTAATTATTTACTAACAGAATTTTTTTTTCAAATAGATTCTTTTTAAGTTTTAATTCAAGTGTGTGTATGTAAGATTTTATAACATTTTTAGTGTGCATAGCGTAATTAACTAGGAATGGATGGGTAAGGCATAAATAAAACTAAATAGTGTGGCATGTAGGTAATTATCTCAAAAAGAAAATGGTACCAATGGAATCCACTTTTCAAACAAATTGTGTAGAACGCGCCACCGGAAGTCAGTGCGCTAAAAATCTGATTCGAATGGGTTCCACCTAGTGCTGAAACTGTTAAAATTAGAACACGTGCGACCGATCCAAAATCGAATAGCATTTTGTGCTAAAATGGCCAATATATCATGATTAAGTTTTTCATATAATTTGAAAATGTATAATGAAAGATAACTTAATTCTTCGTTCCATCTAAATTTTAATATTAAAAATTTCACTTTTATATTACGATATATACAATTCTTAACATAAATTACTTACTTTATTTTTATCATACATATCGAGGATAAGAAAATTTAAACAAAATATGACAAAATTATCAAAAATAATTTTACATATTTTAAAATAAATAAAAATTTATTATTTAATAAAATATAATAAAAATAAATGATAAATTTCGCCTAATAGTAATTGTTATATTACTTGTTAAACTTACTCAATTTTTCGCCCAAAAAGATTGGATAAGTTTTTGAATGACTTGAGGAGGAGATCAAGAGAAAGAGAAGTGAAAAGAGAAGAGTTTTGAAATCCCACGCCTCTTCTCTCTCTCATGGACGGAAGAAGAAGAAGAAGAAGAAGAAGAAGAAGAAGAAGAAGCAGCAAAAAAAAAGAAGATCAAATATTGAATTCAAATGCTGCATAACAATGAGCTGACAGCAACGCACGACGAGGGATAAAAGGCGTTAGGTCGCCAACCGTGATGGAGATACGAGAGAGAAAGAGCAGAGAGAGTTCTAGAGAGAGAAAAAAAGAACGAACGTCACATGTACGTACGCAGGGGTCACGTCGGCGCTCAGGTTTCCCGGCGGGGAGGCATCTCCAATTATCACTGCATGCTGCACGCACGTACCAGCCGCATGGATTTGGCTGACAGGATCTGTTAATATTGATCGAAGATCAAAAATCGATCAAAAATTGAATCGATTTGATTTCTAAATGAGCCGATTAACAAGCTAAAGGTTCGGCTCGGTAATGATTTCGAGCCGATTTTGAGCCGGGTAGGCTCGGCTCGATCCAGCTCAAAATAGGTTCGAATTAAAATATATATACATAATATATGTATATAATATATATGTTATATAATATACATATATTATAAAAAAAAATTGAGATTCGATTCATTCTTGAGCGTAATCGGCTCTAAGTTGATTAGAATCGACTCGAGCCGGCTTGAAGTCGAACCCAATCAACTTCAAGTCTATTTCAAGTCGACCGATATGTGATCGGATTTTGAGCTGATATTGGCTCAACTAAAAATCGGATTGATAATAGCCCTAGATAATTCTTGCTCACCCATGTTTTAAAATTCGATTTCGATTTCTATCATAAATTGAAACTATCGATTTTTATAATTTCAGTTTCAACAATTTCAAAGTAGATACAATTTTAACAGCTTTTTTTCCTAGGAATATAAGTGACCCAAACTCTTTAAGGGCTTCGAAAACTAAAAAATGATTTGAGTTTCGGTTGACTGAATTTAAAATGAAACCGTAAAAATTTACGATTCCAATTGAAAAAAAATATAGAAATTAATAAAAAAAAAGAGAAAATTTACATATATGATACATAAAAATAATCACATGGTGTCTAGTTCGATCTAACTATAAAAATAATAGTCGATATTGACCGTAAAAGAATGACAAGCATCCATGCACGATATGCTTAATTTGTTGAAGATGGTAGCCCCAGAAATGTTGGCGATGTGGTGGAGGGAGACGGCTTTGGTTTGGCAAGGTCGACGGATAACGAGAGCGTGCACAGTGCCCCTTACTAGATCCCTTAGGGTCCGTTTGGTTCGAGCTTTGAAATATAGTAGGTGTTAATGGTAGTATATAAAGTGATAATTGTAACTCTAGTCGTTTGGTTGAAGTGTTATAACAAAATCTCGTTTGGTTGGCATATGAATGTATTAATTGAAAATTTAAATTATTTGGCAAAAATGAAAGCGCTTCAGTGGGTAGTACTCGTTTGGATCGAGCTTCGAAATATAAAGAAGAAAAATTAAATTAAACTTTCATAAAATTAAGATGAATTGTTGTTAATTGAAAAATTATTTACAAACTAAAGTAACATTATTGTACTAAAACTTTGTTTGAAAAGTGAAATACATGTAATTGTAATATTGACTGTAAAACAAAATTAGTTTTAACTGTTGAAATGTATATTGAGCTAGACAAAATACCTCGATCCAAAACACAAATGAAACAATATTTTTTTTAAACTTCAACAAAAGATAGTACGTGGTATCCATCATAAATTTGAATATTACATTATTTGCTTTGTCAAATTCTACACGTCTAAATATTAAAACCTTATTTAATTATCTCTCGAATGAAAAAAAGAAATTATACTTATCGTTTGCAAAATAAAATTCTAAGATAAATGAAAGTACCAATTGCACCAAACAAATATGCAGAAATATCACATATATTGTGCTATAAACACATTGTACTATACAGAAGAATTTAACTTAAATCGTATGATTGCAAAATATAATAACCAAATATAAGAATCATAATTACATTAACATCTAACTAAAATGGCAAATACGTAATATTCTCATAGAAAAGAAAAGATTTCAAGCTGGTGATGCTTTGAACATAACACCGAAGACAAACTTCAGATGCTGGCAGACCTTATTCAACTCAACAAACATCATTTCTCCAGCCTGAAAGCCACGCCGAGGCTGTTGTAGATTTGCAGGTAACTGAATGTGAATTAACCCCATGCCCAACTTGATGAATTTCGACACCAGCAACTGTGCCGGAATTGGAACATTTCCGTGCGAACGCTCTCCTTTGCCGACGACAACAACAGAGCTGCCACCACTTTCTGTTTCACAGCAATGCAGATAATCAAAATGCAAACAATCAAACAAAGATTAGTAAAATATTGTACGCTAGAATGAAAGAAACTAACTTACGTAAAAAAACATACCTTTCACCATGAAGGATCAACTTACTAGGTTTTGAATGACTAACCATCTTTCTAATTGCAACTTGAGGATCCTAGATCCAACTAGAAATGCAGGACAACACATGCATGGATCCTTTATTAGTAGAACATCACATATCACACGCATGTTAATTTCATGTCTTATACAAATTTTAGAATTAAAAATTAGCTATACATCACATCAGATATATGTGTCAAAATAACAATTAATTATATTTTATATTCTATTCATATTAAGATAACAACTAACTTTATTTTATATCATACAGAACCTTGAAGATAGAAATATCAAGGTGAGTAATAACCTGAAACAATCACAACTGTAGACATGAACATAAATTAGCTTGGGTTCATTACATGCCGTAACACTGTCATGGATGGTCCTTCAGTTCACAGAAACAACCATTATAAAAAAGTTGGGATAGAGCAGTTGATGACAAGGACAATAGAAACAGCAGAAGTGAATAAAATACATGAAGTAATATTAAAAAAAAACATAACTACGGCATCAGTATAGATAACCATCAGTGTGACACCACTTTATAAAATTTAACCTACCCGAAGTACACATATCATTTCAGTAGATGTGAATAATTATATCCCAATATACCTTACATCAAAATTACGGCATAAGAAAAGAAAATTTTTATCATGCAAATATATAATTAATTACATATTCTCGCAACAGATATGCATCTAGGCATTCCTCTCTGTCAATCTTGCTTGATATCGTGCCCCGGCCATAAAACCAAGCAAAAATGGGAGAGAAAATTTAGGTTTACGATGCAACGGGTTTGATATGTAATTGACCATTTGATTGGGTATTTCAGTACAACCTGCTTCTTTCGTAACTAACTTTCGGTATGAAGCAGTTTTTTCTTCAGCTTCCTCCAGTGATTTGACTTTGAAATATACTGCACCCGGGTATTTATGCACAACTGCATGACACTCTGCCCAGCTATAGAAAACGCCTTCATTCCGTTCTCTAAGTACTAGGTACATAGGCATCTTGCACCATTATCGAACTAAAGTTAGCAATGTTAATATGAGCAAATTAATGCAACATCAATATTAATTTATAAAATAGATAGAAGATTTCACGTTAGCAAAGCCGTGTTAAATTTGCATGTTATAGACATTTGGTTAAAAATTTTACTAAAAAAAGGTAAGCAAAAGTACATTCAAATAAAAATTACATGTCACTCCATCTGGTAATCATATAAATTTAGACAATTATAGAAAATATAAATATTACATAAAATAATAGAATGCATCATTGGCTTAGTTAAGGCAAAAATATAAAGAATTTTTTCATTTTGGTGATGTCAAGTAGGATACGCAGATAGTTACAAGCAGGTATAACATAGGCAATATACGAATGACTTGATACATACTAATAAACACAAATAAAAGTGCATATGATTGAGACATCTTATCCCAACACAATTGTTTGAATTTACAGAAAATAGAGTGACTGATAAATTACGCGACAGAATAAAGTTAACTTCAAGTATTACAAACTTGCAGTAATACAAACTTGCTTCAATGTTGGAAAAGATGACAATTTCTTCCGTGATTTGCAAAAATGAAAAAGAGTAGCTCCAATATTGTTGCTTCTAATGACGTCCTAAAACATTCATATATATTGGATTAACTTCTGTAAAAGAAATTCCAACTCTCACCCACATAACCTTATTGAAATTTACCTGTATAGTGCGACCAGAGCGACTGTGTCATATCAAAGCGTAATTTCTTTCCTTCAATCGCATTGCCAACTAATTGATCACTTTCGCTTTCGTCATCAATGCAATCAGGAAGCAAATCAATTACCCCGTCTAAGGAATTATCAACCTCTTCTAACTCTACTTCATCATTAATCTTTAATATACCGGTTAATATATTGTGTAGCACACAACATGCCACAATAATTTTCACTTGTGCATCAAAGGGGTAGGGCAACATATCCCTTAAAATTTTAAACCGAATTTTTAAAATACCAAATATTCTCTCTACTACATTGTGAAGACTTGCATGCATGTAGTTGAAGAGTTCCTCTTGACAAGAATAATTTCTACGACCACGTCTTCCCATATGAAAGAAAGCTAAATGATACCGTTGGCCTCTATGAGGGGCTATAAACTTGGACGTATTGGCATATTCTGAATCAACAAGATAGTACTTGCGTGATGAAAAAGTAAGATTCTTTCAGATAGTTATACATTAATTGGAACAGTACTAAAATATTTAAAATTACCATTGGGAACTGTAAACCCTTCAGAACGCAGAGCATGCCGTAACACTGTCATATCTGCTGCTGAACCGCCCCATCCGGGATTTACAAAAAGTATCATTCTATCAAAACCCACGGCTACTAGTACATTTTGCGATATGTAACCTTTCCGATTTTTAAACTGATCTTCAACATCTCTTCGGACAATAGCACTTATGTGAGTGCCATCAATTGCTCCAAGTGCATTCTGAAAAGCAGAATTTCAAATTTGAAATTTTAATATAAAGTACACTCGTAACAAAATCTGTACAAGTAGAATGATGATATCTATTGCTTTCTTACCTGAAATACGGGGTCATATGTACTTCCAATAATGAAACGATCAGGTTCTGACGAATTGCGAGGTTTAATGAATAGTGAGCTAATATTATAAATCTCATCCAAGACTTTGTTAAATACTCTACTAATAGTCTCGTTTGAATATTATAGTAACTCACAGACCTCCCTTACTGCATCACAATGACTCACTATTTTCAGAAAAATTGCCAACTGCTCTGCACTAGTCATATTTCTAGTGCTACACAAAACTCCATTATCCTCAAACAGTTTCACGAGCGCCAAAAAGTGGCGTGGTTCAATGCGAAATGCTTGCTTCGCACGTCCACTGTGCCCATTCAGAAAATCAACTATGTACTCATGACCAGTAAAAGGTCGCGTGTACATAGGTGTTCGTGAAGATGAAGTCATCATACTGTCCAAGATATTCACTTCATTGGAAATGTATTGGTCTATACTATCTTCAAATTGATCTTGGATCATAGTTGAGTCCGTAGAAGAATCAGAGAATGTTGACTCCATTTCTTCTGCTTATTCAGAATAAGAAATCTGAAGCACAATCAGAAAATTATAAAATGTATTCACAAGAGATAGAGATAATAAACTTACAAATTCAATAATCAAAAAAAAAAATCAGTTGTTCATCCAAAACACGCTTATAATAAAAAGTAAATAGTTATACAAACAAATGATTTGAGTAAAAGCTAACTGAATCACAAACGTTTTTACATGCATAAAGTACACAGAGAAAATGGTGAACTATTTACAAATGAAGACATACAAAACTAGCATAAGTTACATTTTAATAAACTATAACACACATAAGTAAGTTCCAAATGTACTCAATGTGAACTAGCCAATCCAAACAGTGCTTCGGTAAGGAATATAATGCAATTGTCAAAGAGTACGAATGCAATTAGTTCTTATTACAAGACTGCAACAACATAAAGTTCCAACTACTACGAAAGAAGAATTTGCATAGAATTCTAAAACCGCTGCTTCGTAATTGCATTTTTACGTTCGAATGCAATTAATTTAATCCATGACGTCAAACTTTCATCATCCAAACCAAGCAATGTAATCTTCAGGTTGTCATCTTTGGCGACATGTTCTAATGCAATGACTCTTTCTTCCCCTGTGATAGAAGTCATCGTGGCCAACCGTTGTATGCAAATAGATTGCATTTTCTGTGAATTTAACTTTAGGTCAGTCCTCTTGCCATATAGACTTGTGTACTCAGAATCTATTTCTAATTTTGAGATCCCTACACTCTTCATTGAATCCTTGGTTGACCTAGAGGCAGTTGACCATTTGTTGGATCCAATTTCTTCCTCATCATCCTCACTTTCTGCTACACGTTTTTCCTTTTTTTTGGATGATGAGAGTTTGAATGACTGTGCTGTGCTGGGTCCCAAAATATCGAATAATTTCAGATATATTGGGCACTTTGTTCCCCAACATGATTTATACTTTGGATCTGCCTACAATATTTGAATGTCTTACAAGGTGAAACAGGAACGAAAGAAAAAAAGGAGCAAATTAATACAGACCTCAATAATAGCTTCCCACCAAGAGTCTTCCATGTCTATATAGCCTTCTTCTTTATTGAATTTCATTCCAGTCATATTAGAGAGATCGTAAAACTTTCTCCAATTATCTTTAATACTTTTCCAAGTATTCTTCCTTAACTTTGTTATTTCATGGGGTCTGCCACCCATTGCATTGTACCTACTAATAACACGAGGCCACTCATTAGTAATTGGCCCACCCGAATTATAGAGTCCATTCTTTTTGGACTCCCACACAGCTAAGATCAACTTCTCCTTATCAAGTTCAGTTACTCCTCTACAGGAAGGCTGACCTGCTTCTCCTCTTTCAACTTTAATCTTCTTGCTGAGATTTGCTTTCTTCATCTGCTTCTCACTGTCCTCATCATTATCAATCAAAACCGGGTTCAATGACTTACCATGATCTGTCATGCTTCCCACTGTGCCCCTTGTTAGATTCCTTAAACTCTAGGTTGAATGGCATGATGAAAGCATAAATAAATATTCCTTCTCAATTTACATAATTCAACAGTATTATTAAACTATAATGTGAGCATGGTAATATTTATGCTCTGATTATTAAATAAATAAATAAAATTATTTTATATATCCTACATGTAAATTTAAAAAAAAATATTGTCACATGATCGGATGCGTCAATTGACAAAGATGGATGGAATTAATAAAATAAAAAAATTAAAAGTAGCACGTTGAGATTTTAAATTAAAAACAAAAAATAAAGAAAAATCACGTTTTTTTTTTTTTTGAAAAAAGAAAAATCATGATGTTGAATAGCTGATAGTATGCCCACGTTTTTATTTATTGGACTTCCCTTTTCACTGAATTCAACTTTAATTTTTATTTATTTATTTATTTATTTATTTTTACTGAATTCACCTTTGTTTATAGTTGAAGGAATAAATATTTATTTACAGTTATTTTATTTTATTTTTTTATTGCGAGAGAGAGATTTATCTGATCAGATAAAATTATGCTAGAATAGGCACATTGCTAAACCACAATAAACTTAGTCAAATCGTGCCGCATCATCTAACTATATAGGTAGAACGAGCAATAGGACAGAGATTGTGTTAAAACTATCAGATAACGTTGAGAAAATCAAGCTTATCTCTTTTTCACGGAACTTCTCTTCTTGTTTACATATCGAGATGGCTTCTGATCCCTATGAAGTTTATCCTCAACTCGATCAAATTATGCCTCTTTTGGAGTTACCTCTACCTTTACTTTAAACCCTTTTTTCAATAGGGTTTATTATATCACCTTAAACATTCTCCATTGGAGTTGCGATTATATGTCTCACCTTAAAACATCCTCCAACAAAGCTATAGCCAATAATCCTCTAACAGTGTTACAAACTATTGTCGTGTGAATTATGTGTCTTCATTCTATTCAAGAAATAGTTACTATTGTTACATTAATAAATTAACTATCTTAACTGCCTATTATAGTTATAAAATTTATAATAATGATCTCTAATAATAATGAACAGTACTGGAGAGCTGCTTCAATTGTTTAACAACTTAAGTAGATCAAGAAGATATATAGCACCCTTCTATTCTTGGAGGGCTTTGATTGGCATAACACATAACCAAGAAACTCTAATCATCATAGTTTCCAACCTCAGCTATAAATTAAGCACCTCCACTCCTATAGGGGGTTTTGACTCGAGTTGGAATAAAGTTTTATACTTCCTAAAAACTAAGTCCTTGTATTCTCTCTACATACACACAATTGAGCCTAAGAGTGAAATACCTGCTCAGTTTAGTCCATGGATATAGGTGAGCACAATTGTTGAATTCGTTGATGCTATGCGAACGATACAGTCTAGTCCATGTAAAAAATCATGCTATGCAAAAATCTAATGCTTATCTAAGTTCGAACGAATTTTTTCATTAACATCTTTGGTGTCCTCACACAAGACAAATAGTGAGCAGGACTCAAAGCCAAGTTCCGATCCTAGCCAAGAATTCGATAGCAAGTGTGTAAAACCGTCATGAATGGAGACCATGATGAAAACTCCTCTCTCAATTAAACCCATTCCATAGACTCCGTCACCGCCGTTAGCAGTCAACAAGTTTCTAAGACTCATCGCATGATGAAAATTTTTAATAGAAGTTGTGATTGGATTCATCCGGAGACAAACTACTGCATTTTCTCAAACTAGAGTTGTTGCAACACCTCTATTAGCTTCACTGATGGCTCCACTGATCTTCATCTCCTTGAAGTTCTTCAAATTCACATCGAACAACGTATTCTTATCATAGCATCAGAGCTACCCACAAATAAAAACTTCTGGTGGCAATTAGCAAATGAAAAGTCAAATCATATTGAAGGCAACACTGGTCCTCTCTTTTTGGATCACACAACTAGAATGCCATGAATTTGCCTTCCAACAAAAAAAATCCCTAAAGTGGTCCAATATCACCTTTGTTTCGTCTATTTTAGCGCTTTGACAAAATCGTAAATAGTTATAATATTGTTAAAAGGGATCAGTGCTATCACACATTTGAAAAACTCAATGGCTTCACAGAACTTGTCTTGGAATAAAATAAAAAGCTCATACTCCAACTAGTGTACAAAACCACAATAAAAGAGGTTATTGGGGCTAACATCCTTCCTACCAGTAACTCGGAGGAGGTTTATTGGAGTTAGCTCCTAATGATCTACGACATAAGTCACTCACAAAATGGATCCTTCTAAAGTATGCCACGCACCTTTTGTGATTTCAATAAAGCAAATCTCTAAAATGTTACACCTTATTAATAGAGATTGCAACAGCGCACCCGCAGTCAAATGGACCTATTGGGCATCAAGGATAAGACTTAGACATTGGTGGTGACGAAGGAAGGATCTATGAAAGTTCTCCGAAAGAAAAATGTGAGAAGCATAAACCCTAATACTCCCGAAAAAGAGTTATCGAATTTTCAAGGTAATGATAACAATCTAAGAAACATCATTCCAGTCACCAATAATGTAACATCATGTGATCTCAATGTAGAGGTATTGTCCGTTTTGGCTTTAGAAAAACTGCGTAACTTGAGCACTTCCCAGGAGATCACTTATCCCGGTGCTACTTCAGCCTAAGCACGTTCAATTATAGAGTTTTTCATCATTAGCTTCACGATTTTGCCCCAAAAGGCAACTCTACTATTTTAGATTACGTTATCTACTTATACAGCTCAGGATCTCCCTCTCTTTTTGATGTGGGATGATTCATTCTTGTGTTCCTCTTACCACTCATTATTCGGCCTAGAAGCCTACTAAGAGCCGCACTTTGCCTCAGTGATTCCTTTCTCTAACGACATCACTCAGCGATCACTCCCCGCCCTCTTCGACCACAGGCGTCACAAATGAAGTGCCAAATTAAAGGAATAGAATCAATGCTCAAGTGCCAAGTATGATACCTCAATCTTGCCATTAACAAGACGGTCACAAGAGAAAGTAAGCATTACCATATTTCCTTCAAGTTCACTAACAAAAGATATGAATCCCCATTGTACTAGTACGTGAGAGCATCGGAATGCCTCGTTAAATATCACAGTGAAATCATTCAGATCACCTACTATTAGAGACCTTGCGGTTTTGCAAGGTTGTCTAGAGGAGAGCTTTCCTTGTTCCTATTGATCATCCTATGGCTCATTACGTCTTTTCTTAATTTTTTTAATTTATTAGTCTCTCTTCTTAAATGTCCCTTCCCCCTTTCAGCTTGTAATACTCATTCGCTCGTTTGATTCATACTAAAAATAATTAAATTATTATTTTATTAATATTTCAAATTCATCACAAATATGTCTTATATATCTCCCATTATTAAAATAATTTTATTTTTTTATCAAACTCATAAAATAATATATTTTCTCTCTCTTAGCTAAAATAATCCTTCAACTAAATGAACCAAAGAATCCAAGCTTTTCATCTTATATCTATATCAATAGCGTGTTCCTACCATCATATGTCAGTCATATCCTTAGAATACACTTTTAACTTGTGATATCTACTTCTCCTAACAATAGACCAACAAAAAATGTCGTCGAATTATCTTTATCAGAGAACTCTCTTAAGTTGCTCAACGGCATACACTCAACAATCTCACAAGCGAGAAATCAGGCATCCATCTAAGTTGACACTTTTCCACATCAAAAGAATGCTATCAATATCTTATTTCAAAAAAAAAAGGCATGCCATTAATAGATTGCTCAAATGAATTGGCTTCTAAGACACGAAAAACAAATTGATTTCACTGAAGTTGTTCAAAAATTTCTCAAGATGAGCTTCAACTTTTGAACATAATTTCAAGCCTCAAACGTGCATCATGGCAAAAAAAAAAAAAAAGAACACTGACATTCAGGATTTAGCATTGCAGGACCCATCCATGTGTTCAAAGAGTTTCACGGGGACTTGGAAGTCAATTAAAGAATGGAAGCAATGGAATAAGATTTGAATCTTTGATTTATGTTACTATGATGTAAGTTGTACATAACACAATGGGAAAAAAGAAATAAAAAAGATTTACTTTAACATTTACAAAGCATATTTAGAAATTTCTAGCATTTAAGTAAGATCTGAACCTGATTCTAAAGGCTTTCATCTTAATATCAACAAATCAGTTGACCTCATGATCTCAGCTTAACCTGATAGTCAAAGGGATCCTTCAAATGAGACTTGAAGATGAGGTCTTCTGAGAGATTGTGCAGAAGTAGCAGCAAGGCCTTCGAGCAATTTCATAACGTCGACTGTGTCGTCGAGGTAGTACTTTGCCTTGCTTGGTTTCTTACCAACCGTGCATGCGAAAACCTCGGAAGCTTCCGGAAGATCCGATTTGCTAGGACAGGTAATGGTCTCAAACATGTCTTCATCGGATCGATCGTCACCAATACACAATACGAAGTCTGGTGCTTTCCCTCTATTCAGAATGGTTGAGATCAGATTCCTCACAACTATGCCCTTGCTTATTCCCTGCAATCAACAGTCAATGTATGAAGGTTCTCTGAAATTATTCAAGAGAAATTATGATCTCAACAAGTAAACTAACCAGAAAGCTGGGGGTGTTAACTAGTATTAGTCAGCAAATTGAAATGCAACTAACTTTGGAAAAGTTTCAAATGACCATATTTTATTTCTTTTTTCAAAATAACCTCAATGGAAAACATAATACCAACTAATTTATACATATATTTAAAAGATTTAGCCAACTAACGAAGCATGAAGTGCATAAAATATAATAGCCCTAACCCACTTGGTTAAAACTACTACTTGATGAAAATATAAATTCATAACCTTCATCTATTGATCATGTCAAAATAGCTCAAAAGATAAGGATGAAGAAGAACAGAAGACTGGAAATCACCTGAAGGCTTGGGGGGTTTATGTGGTAGTAAGCAAGTTGAATATTCAACTAACTTGGGAAAATTGTTAAAATGATAACGTATTTTATTTCTTTTTTCAAAATAAGCTCAATGGTAAATATAATGTCAACTAAATAATACATATATGTAAAAAAATCACCCAACAAACAAAGCATAAAATAAATGATAAATGTGTGGCCCTTATCCACAAGCCATGCTGGTTAGAGCAAATACTTTATGAATATATAAATTCCTAGGCCTGATCCATTGATCATTTAGAGCATGTTGCAGTTTTATAAAAGTTGATAGCTTAACAGATAAGGTTGAAGACATGAAGACTGGAAGTACCTGAGGGTTCACTTCTACAATATGTTGGCCTCTCTTAACAACCACCGGCTCATTAGCAAGAACATTTTCTAGGTGGTCAAGGAGCTCTTTTGCTTGGCAGGCCCCGAAATCGGGATCAGCCTCCTGGTGGTGCCACACAAGTGCACTTTCCTTGTGCTCGATGTAGGAGCCATCAGTAGCTTCTGTATAGTGCCTCATCACCGGCTCGGCGATTCTTTTCCAATTGAACTCGGCAGCTATGTCACATGACTCCCATGGTGTATCCCTGCTCCACCTACAGTAATTAAGAACAGCCATGAATTAGGCGCCAAATTCTTATGCACATGCCTTCGATTTATTTTCAACTGTATAAAGATCAAGGTGAACCATGAAACTTTGATAGTTGGTATATCAATTATTATCACAAAAGATCCTGCACAAGCCTTATTCTAGGCTCAGAGTTTAAGCGTTAATCACACCTTATTATGAATTATTTCAATGATACTCGAATATATTACCAATTGAAAACAAATCTGTTACTTCATAATTTCATAATTCAGAGAACTAATCAAGGGCAAACTAAATAAAAAGTAAAACATGGTCGAAAATGCGAGTAATTTACCTAGTGAAGTATCCATGCTCAGCAGAGATTCCTAACTTGCCACAAGAATCAAACCATCTGCTCAATGAGCCCCTTCCCCTACCACTAACAACAAAAACTACATTCTTGTCATCAGAGCACAGGCCATTAAGAACATCTATGACCTCCTTGCTCGAGGTTTTATCAATCGAACTCTGCGGCATCATTGTCCCATCGTAGTCCAACAATATCAGCCTACTATTTGTCTTCCTATAAGCTGGGACATGTTCCACTGATAGTTTCCTAAAGTTGGGACCAAGAGCAACAACCCGAAAGCTCAAACCGAACCCAATTCCCCAACACCTTCACATGAAATGATCCTTGCAAGCTCGAAGCAAATCTTGATCGAATGATCTCGCCCAATAAGCAACATCATGAGAACTCACATATTTGTAGTGCTTATCATGCCTCATCTGCTTCTCAGCCTCGGGCATGGTTATTGCTGAATTCATAGCTTCCGCCACAGCTTCGACATTCCAAGGGTTGACCCTAATTGCCCCACTCAGAGACGGCGAGCACCCAATGAACTCGGAAACTACAATCATACTTTTCTTCGGCAGGCCAGCCAATGCCAGCTCCCCTGCCGACAAGTGGTGTACTCATAGGGAACCAAGTTCATCCCATCCCTCACAGGAACACAGCACTCTGTTACAGCATAATAAGCAACCTTTTCATTAGTAGGCAAAGGACCCCCATCAAGCATTACAATAGGATCATACCCAGGCGAACCATACTTCTGATTAATTCTCCTCGCAATCAAATGGGTTTCCTCCCGCACTTCCTGGATATCCCTCCCCTGGCTTCTCGCTGGGTTAACAATCTGCACCAGAACTGCTCGGCCGCGGAGCTCGGGATGGTCATCCAGAAGTTGACCCATCGCAAGAAACTTCAAGTTAATACCTTTGAATATATCCATGTCATCTACACCGAGCAACACGATCTTATCTCTGAATCTATCAATTAGCTCCTTAACCTTGGACTGGGCTTCTGGTGAAGCAATTACCGCTTCAAGCTGCCCCATGTGGACGCCTACGGGAAGGATCTTTACGGTGACCGTTCTCCTCTCGTAGTACTCTAAACCAATATAGCCACGCTTGGATTCGTAATCGAGTCCGAGGAGTCTAGAACAGCAAGAGAGGAAATGGCGTGCGTAATCGAAAGTATGGAACCCGACTAGGTCGGTATTGAGGAGAGCCCGGAGGAGCTCCTCTCGTACAGGGATGGTGCCGAATATCTCAGATGAGGGGAACGGAGAGTGAAGGAAAAACCCAAGCTTGATGCGGGGCGAGCGCTTGCGGAGGAAGGAGGGGAGGGCAAGGAGGTGGTAATCGTGCGCCCATACGAAGTCATCGTCGGGAGATACGACCTCCATGACACGGTCCGCGAAGAGCTTGTTCGCCGATAAATATGCAAGCCAGAGACGGCGATCGAAGCAAAGGCTGCCGTGGACGGCCGGGGACAGGGGAAGGAGGTAGTGGAGCAGAGGCCATAGGTAATGTTTGCAGAATCCATGGTAGAAGCGCTCGTGGTGATCGGGGGGAAGGAAGACAGGAACGCATCGGAATTTCTCGGATAGCACCTAAGCAACCTCGTCGTGGTCAGCGGAATCGATCTCCGCCCGGAGAGTTCCGACGTGGATGACGTCAGAGGAGGAACAACCGCCGGGAAGGCCCGAACGGAGCTGAAAAGCAAGGGCATCCCGGTCCCACGAGAAGGACCAGCAGCCAGAGGCAGGGTCCCTGGCGGCGCGAAGGGGGAGGTGGTTTGTCACGATGATTCGCCGCTCCGTCATCGGCGAAGGTGAGAGAGGGCCTCCAGTAAAATGCGGCAGTTCGTCAGGATCCGCCTCCGAGTCGCTAAGATGCCGGGGACGGTCATTACGCGGGGAAGGCGAGAGATGACCAGCGGCGGCGCCGCTGCCACTGACGTCTCCAGTTCCAAGAGTTCTGCACGAGAGCGCGAGTGCATCGCACCAGCCTCGCCGGACTGGATAATCTGATTAGGGTTAGGGTATGCAGTCGCCGCCACCACCGGCGGGGTAGGATAAGGTAGACGGAGCCATTCTGGGACGAGTAATTGGAGCAAACGCCGGAATATTTAAGTTTGGAATGTCGAGTTGTGGAAACCGAAGTATGGTTACCGCATCGGTTATTATGCGCAATATTAATTACTTAAAAGATTTTATTGCATTATGTAGATTTCTATTTAAATCTTTTTAGCAATTAATAAATCGAGTTTGAGAACATGATTTGCACCTGCAGCCTTGAGGGCTGTCGCCAGTTGGCGGTGGAGCCTTGGCGGGCTGGCGGGAAGAGGCAGATTGGTGAATTGCCGGGCCGGGCCGGGCCGCATGGGCCCGGCTCACGGAAAGCACGTGCCAGTTGGATAGTCAGCGAAGAGTAGGGAGAGAGAAATAGGTGGACAATTGGAGAACGGCTCAGCGGATAAGTATTAAGACCCATTTTGGAATTTAAAATATAAAATGTAAATTAAATTTGATCCATAATTTATATTAATTTACCTATGGAGTAAATATATATATATATATATAATATAAATCTGAAAAATGTAAACTTTAAAAAAAATAATTATTCAAAGGTAATTTTATTATTTTTTATAAATAAAATTGTTTGTTTGAGGTCTCAAAACACCTCAATCTCATTTTAAAAGCTCCCTCTAATTTCTCATATCCATCTTTACATATTAGATAAATTTTAATATTAAAATTAATTTTATTTTGCTTGAATAAAACTACTTTTAATTAGTTTAAGAACGATAAAATTTTAATTAAAAAAATTATGTATGTTATAAAATAATATTATAAGTTGTTCAAAAAGAGAAATAATTATTCACTTGTGATAACATGAAACACAAAATACAAAAGAGGAGTTCACTTGTGATAACATGCTTAGTACGTACTCCAATAAAATTTGCAAGTAATATTTATTAAAAGTATTTATTTTTTTAAAATTTGATTATATAATAATAAATTATAAAATATATTTTTATTTGATAAAATTTGTGTCATTTAATTAAAATATGAAAGTATAATTTAAATAATAAAAATAAAGTAATAATATTTAAAAAATAAAATTTTTAATTTATTTGTTAATAGATATAAATAAAATAAATAAAGTGAATAAAATGCAACTTATAATTTTTTGTAATATTATAAACGTGAATTATTAATAGAAAAAAATAAAACGGTAAGTATGAAAATCTAAGATAATAAAATAAAGTATTTAATTTATTTATTATAAAATTAATAAATTTAATAATTATTAATAATGATATAACTGAAAATTAACTCATTCAGTTATAAAAATTATAGATGTAATGGCTGATTTTATACAATGCATCACTTAAAAATTATATAAATTGTGAAAAATTTTGATGAACTTAAATTTAAATAAAATTTTATGAAACTCTTTTCCTTAAATAAAATAAATTATATTTATAAAAATATTTAAAAATATAAATAATTGCTTAAATTAAAACAGAAGATTTATATTAAAATTCCTTCCCCCTCTCTCTCTCTCTCTCTCTCTCTCTCTCTTTCTCTCTCTCTCTTCTCTTTCCTCGTCCGCTCACACGTCTCGCCGACTTGTGGTCCATCTCAAAAAAAATATCATAATTTTTGAATTTTAAAATAAAAAATAAAAGGAAATTTTATTAGCTAAAAAACACACCTTTTACTGTTAATACAAATCTACATAAAATTAATAAAATAAAATATTGAAGTTATTTACTTCAAAATTAATAAATTTAATAATTATTAATTATTAAATTAATTATACAAATTATTTGTTTTTTAAAATTTTAAGTACTATAATCGATCAAATGCTAAGTAGCTCCTATCATTTAATAATTATATAATTTTTGAAATTTTATTTGAAAACCAAATAGTCTATATTTCACAAAAAATATTTAAAATTAAAAATAATTATGTGAAATTTATTGAATTAAAATAAATGAATTATATTATAATATTTAATCAAACCTTATCTCCCGCAGCACGTGAGTCACATGCCTGCCCTCTCCTCTCGCTCTCTCATCTTCTTCCTACTCACACAAAATTTCAAAAATTTTAAATTTATAAAAAACCGAACAAATTTTTAATTTTCAAAATCTTACTTTTATATATAAAAAATAATAGATAAATAAAAAATAATAGATAAATAAAAAATAAATAAAAATATAAGAGAAAATTACACCCAGGTGCCTAAATTTAAGGGTTAATAACACAGAGCTTCAGATTTTTAAAATTATAATATCGAGATCTCTGAATTTTAATAAATTATTAAATATATTTTTTATTTTTTTTATTATTAATTTTTTTAAATTATAATTATACCCCTCCTTCTTTCTCTCTCCTCCCAAAACCCGTGCACGTGCAAGAGTCTGGCAACCGCGCGGCCTCTAGCGTGCGCGGGGATCAAGAGGAGAGAGGGGGAGAGGTATAATGGTAATTTAAAAAAAAAATTAATAATAAAAAAATTAAAAAAAAAACTCATTTAATAATTTACTCACTTTTGGATAAGCAAGATCCCCATAATTATAAGCTCTCCCTAATTTTAATTTTAAGTAAAATTACATTTGAGTGTTTGAGTTTGATGATTCATTTCATGTAGATATTAATTTTAAATTTGTTTGAGATTATTACATGTTTCATAGAGAAAAGAAAAGAAAAGTAAATTTTCATCATGATTTAAGGATAGAATAATGATTTCATTATTAATTAGCTACTTCAAAGGACCAAAAAAATAAAAATAAAAACATGAGGTCTCAAGACTTTTGAAGTGCAATGATTTACAAAGATGCGTGTTCCTTATATGAAGTAAGTCCGGGAATGAGGGACTGAATTGCAATATGCCATTTAAATTGTTAGAATCACATTATTTAAATGTGCCAGGTATCAATTATTTTGTTTTTAAGTCCCCATAAAGTTTAAAATGTTTGCACTTTCATCCAAATAGGTATGTCCACCAATATATGGTTATGGTAAATGAAAATAAGTTTTTCACGAACCAAAACTATCCCCACTAGCCACCAGAAATTCATGAATAAGTTCGTTAAAAACAGAATAAATTGCATATAGTTTCCGATATCATAAGATTTTGGTACGAAACTTTGAATGGTTAATGCTCCCTAAAATTAAGCTTATATCACTGTGTAGTCCTTTTGTGCCTCAGCTGATTGAAAGCTTGTTCTAAATTTATAATTGTGGCGAAAAGGGCTTTTCGCTTACATCAATATTTATAAGTTTATTTGATAAAATCTTAGGATTGCACTATAATAAAATACTAACTGTAAGAATCTAAGTGTAATAATTTAAAATTCCTAAATCATGCTAAAACTCTTAAATCCTCAAAATTCTATTATTTTTAAGTTCAAACTTGCTACCCTTGAACATCATATATTATCTGTTATATATCCCACTTAAAATTTGTAGAGTGTTAGTTTGAACTTGAGATTGTCTCGTACTCAGGAAAGCACATTCCTAACTGAGCTAGGAGAGCACCGTACATCTATCATAATTATTTTTTATTTTTATTTTTATTTATTTTTGATAGAACTGATGAAGTAATGCAATACAGAAATGTTGCTTGTCAAGTTCATGATGTTGACTTCCAGCCATTCGCATTTGACATTTCTTAATTTTTGAAATAGTTTTGCTGCTGACATGTGTAATAATTTTGAAATGAAAATCAGCTTGTGAGTCGCCTAATAATTATTTTATTTATTTTTTATCATATCAGCTTAGCTATTTAAAAATACATAGCATCTCAGATTTTTAGGCATATTCAAGATGAAAATATTTTTTATTTTATATTTGTATTTTGTAATAATAACTGATTATTATATCTTTATTCAAAATTAGTACTGAGGACTTAAATATCATTTTTTATAAAATGCATAGATGAAAAGATAATATTATAAATCTAAAAGACTTATAAGCAATTTGCGGACCTTTTTATATAATAATTTATCCACTTTGGTCAGCCTCTTCGTCTCTGGGTTAGCCAAAAATATGACGGATCTAGAAAATCTCAGCCGTCCGATCAACTAATCTTTATGGATATTGGGACTATTAGTGGGGCTGTGGTCCCACCAACGGTGGTGATGGCGATGTATGGCTTCCACTAATTAACTTGCGATCTTCACCAACGCTCTGCTCCCCGTTGCCACTGACCAGAATCCGCAATGAACGGTCAAATCCAACATCTCCACCATCTCTCTCGCCCCTTCATCCCACACCGCTAATATCGATGTCCGTCGACATCACCGGCATAATCTGTAGAGCTCCGACCTCCACCCGTCAAGTCCAGACTGCCATCGCCTACCTCTGCCAACTCCTCAATCTCCCTAGACCCTTCTTTGCCGCCGGCGAAACTGCCCTCCTCCTCCTCACCCACCCTTTCCGCCGCCGTCACCCGCCGCCTCCTCATCCGTTCCTCGTGCGCAGGCGACAAGAACCTCTGCCGCTGGCTCTAATGACGCCTTCAAATTTCAGATGAGGATAACATAAATTTAACTATCACGCCAAGCTTGGAAGATGTTAAAGAAGCAATTTTCTCCATTAATAAAGCTACTTGTAATAATTTTAATAATTTTTATTTTATTAATTTAAAAATATTTAATTTGAATGTTGAGTTTTAACTGAAAAATCAGAACTTCTAAGTCTTTTATAACATAAAATGAGAGAGTTTTGAATGAAACTTGAGAATTCTTGATTGTTTCATTTGAAACCAAAAAAATAGCTGAGTTTTGAATTAAATTTGATCAAAATCAAAACAAAACTGCCCAATCTGACATTTTTGATTGAAACTTAAACCTATGAATTACATAGCATGTGATTTCAATAATGCGTTTCAAAGAGTTATATTTTGCGCTTGATATTAGGTGTAACGATCATTAGCAGTTTTCAGAATTTTATTGTGGCAAGCCTAACAGGTTAAATCTAGAATTATAAATTTCATGTCGGTGGATACTTAATGGGCCTTTTTGTGGCCCATTATAAGTAGAGCCCAAATGGCCCAATACTACTAATTAAATTGTCCCTTAAAAAAATGAACCGGTCAGGATTTGTTGTGGGTTAGACCGAGAGATTCGGGCCGCCACTGGTTTATAAAAGGATGCGTGCGACGTTTCTTCTTCGGTCATCCCGAATTCCTAGTTCTGACTTGCGGCTAGATATCCCTCGCCGCACTCTTTCTCCGATCTCGATCATCTTCTTCCACGAGCGTCATGGATGCCCTCGACTCCGTTGTAGATTCTCTCAGGGAATTCGCCAAGGATAGCGTCTGTCTCGTTAAGAGGTGCCATAAGCCGGACCAAAAGGGTAAGGATCCCAGATCTACTTTCGTTCTTCCCTCTCAGATCCTTGCCTCGGGCATCTGTGGACCAACATTTCATGTTTTCGGTGGATCTGCTGTGAGATTCGAATCGTATTCTGTTATGCAGAGTTCACGAAGGTGGCGGTGCGAACGACGATCGACTTTGTGGTGATGGGATTCGTGTGCTTTTTCTTGAAGCTGATCTTTATTCCGATCAACAATATCATCGTTGGTGCGACCTAGGTAGTAATGCCTCTCTGGTCCCATGGAAATTCTTGGTATATATTGTTGTCTGTTCTGTGGTCTTGTTGGATGGTCAGTTGACATGGTTGAGAGGCCTTGTCACCAACTTATTACTTTTTTATCCAAGGAGTGTGTAACAACCCTAAACCCTAAACCATAAACCCTAAACCCTATTTATTATTACTTTTTTATCCAAGGAGTGTGTAACAACATGGTATACGTTGTTGTCTGTTCTGTGGTATTGTTGGATGGTTAGATGACATGGTTGAGAGGCCCTGTGACCAACTTATTATTTTTTTATCCAAGGAGTGTGTAACAACCCTAAACCCTAAACCTTAAAACCTAAACTCTAAATCCTAAACCCTAAATACTTTTTTATCCAAGGACGGCCTAGAAGCCGGCGAGGGGACAGCGGGAAAGGTGCGGGGAGGTAGACGGCGGCGAGGGTCGGGAGGAAGCTGAGGACGGCGAGCTGGAGGGAGGGCACGGTGGATTGGAAGGCGTCGTTAGAGCCAGCGGCAGAGGTTCTCGTCGCCTGCGCAGGAGGAACGGATGAGGAGGCGGCATGTGACGGCGGCTGAAAGGGTGGGTGAGGAGGAGGAGGGCAGGTTCGCCGGCGGCGGGGAAGGGTCCGGGGAGATTGTGGAGTTGGCGGAGGTAGGCGATGGCAGTCTGGACTTGACGGGTGGAGGCCAGAGCTCTACAGATTATGCCGGTGATGTCGACGGTGGTCGATATTAGCGGTGGGGGATGAAGGGGCGAGAGAGATGGTGGAGATGTTAGATTTGACCGTTCATTGCGGATTCTGGCCAGTGGCAATGGGGAGCTGAGCGTTGGTGAAGATCGCAAGTTAAAAATACCTGATTTGCTACTTGTAATAATTTTAATAATTTTTATTTTATTAATTTTAAAATATTTAATTTGAATGTTGAGTTTTAACTGAAAAATCTGAACTTGTAAGTTTTTTATAACATAAAAATGTGGGAGTTTTGAATGAAACTTGAGAATTCTTGATTGTTTCATTTGAAACCAAAAAAATAGCTGAGTTTCGTATTAAATTTGATCAAAATCAAAACAAAACTGCCCAATCTGATATTTTTGATTGAAACTTAAACCTATGAATTACATTACATTATTTACTATTAAAATCACTTGTTAATTTGATGTGTATTTTTATTGACTTATATATATACATTTACACATGAGGATTAAATTTAACATGTTATTTCAATAATGCGTTTCAAAAAGTTATATTTTGCGCTTAATATTAGGTGTAACGATCATTAGAAGTTTTCAGAATTATATTGTGGCAAGCCTAACAGGTTATATTTAGAATTATAAATTTTATGTTAGTGGATACTTAATGGGCCTTTTTGTGGCCCATTATAAGTAGTGCCCAAATGGCCCAATACTACTAATTAAATTGTCCCTTAAAAAAATGAACCGGTCGGGGTTTGTTGCGGGTTAGACCGAGAGCTTCGGGCCGCCACTGATTTATAAAAGGATGCGTGCGGCGTTTCTTCTTCGGTCATCCCGAATTCCTAGTTCTGACTTGCGACTAGATATCCCTCGCCGCACTCTTTCTCCGATCTCGATCATCTTCTTCCACGAGCGTCATGGAGGCCCTCTACTCCATTGTAGATCCTCTCAGGGAATTCGCCATGGATAGCGTCTGTCTCATTAAGAGGTGCCATAAGCCGGACCGGAAGGGTAAGGATCCCAGATCTGCCTTCGTTCTTCCCTCTCAAATCCATGCCTCGGGCATTTGTGGACCAACATTTCGTGTTTTAGGTAGATCTGCTGTGAGATTCGAATCGTATTCTGTTATGCAGAGTTCACGAAGGTGGCGGTGTGAACGACGATCGGCTTTGTGGTGATGGGATTCGTGGGCTTCTTCGTGAAGCTGATCTTTATTCCGATAAACAATATCATCGTTGGTGCGACCTAGGTAATAATGCCTCTTTGGTCCCTTGGAGATTCTTGGTATACGTTGTTGTCTGTTTTGTGGTCTTGTTGGATGGTTAGTTGACATGGTTGAGAGGCCTTGTGACCAACTTATTACTTTTTTATCCAAGGAGTGTATAACAACCCTAAACTCAAAACCCTAAATCCTAAACAGACAACAACGTATACCATATTGTTTCACACTCCTTGGATAAAAAAGTAATAAGTAATAGGGTTTAGGATTTAGGGTTGTTACACACTCCTTGGATAAAAAAATAATAAGTTGGTTACAGGGCCTCTCAACCATGTCAACTGACAATCAAACAAGATCACAGAACAGACAACAACGTATACCATATTGTTACACACTTCTTGGATAAAAAAAGTACTAAGTATTAGGGTTTAGGGTTTATGGTTTAGGGTTTAAGGTTGTTACACACTCCTTGGATAAAAAATTAATAAGTTGGTCATAAGGCCTCTCAATCATGTCAACTGACCATCCAACAAGAAGACAGAACAGACAACAACGTACACCAAGAATCTCCATGGGACCAGAGAGGCATTATTACCTAGGTAGCACAAACGATGAAATTGTTGATCGGAATAAAGATCAGCTTCACGAAGAAGCTTACGAATCCCATCACCACAAAGCCGATCGCCGTTCGCACCGCCACCTTCGTGAACTCTGTATAACAGAATACGATTCGAATCTCACAGCAAATCCACCGAAAACACGAAATGTTGGTCCACAGATGCCCGAGGCATGGATCTGAGAGGGAAGAACGAAGGCAGATCTGGGATCCTTACCCTTTCGATCCGGCTTATGGCACCTCTTAACGAGACAGACGCTATTTTTGGCGAATTCTCTGAGAGGATCTACAACGAAGTCGAGGGCATCCATGACGCTCGTGGAAGAAGATGATCGAGATAGGAGAAAGAGTGCGGCGAGGGAGATCTAGCCGCAAGTCAGAACTAGGAATTCGGGATGACCGAAGAAGAAACGCCGCACACATCCCTCTATTACAGGTAAAACACATATTTTTGTTTGTAATACCTACTGCCTAATGCCAATCCAGTCCAAAAGATGCAACAACTGGATGCAAATTAATGCTCCATTAGCTCCAAAGACAATGCTACTCATAGAATCATAACACCATGAAAATGATTGATTTGTAATTTTCTTCAAGAAGTTAGCCTTCCATGAAAAAGATGACTAAGACCTGCATCCAAAAATGATTTTAGAGGTGAAATCATTGTGGCCAATAATAAAATTATTGTCTTGTGATACTTATATACATAAGCAACAAAGACAATAGTACATATTAAGCGCTAATCTTGAAATTTACATAAACAACAACAACAACAACAACCAAGCCTTAATCCCACTAGGTGGGGTCGGCTACATGAATCTTTTGTTTCCATTGCGCTCTATCAGTTACCAAATTCTTGTCTAAGTTTAAGTAACTAAGATCACTCTTTATAGTTTCTTGTCATGTCTTCTTTGGTCTCCCTCTTCCTCTTTGTACATGGGCAAAATCCAATAACTCAACTTTTCTAACTGGAGCTTCAATTGGCCTACGATTTAGATGTCCAAACCATCGAAGCCGACTTTCTCTAAGTTTATCCTCAATTGGTGCAACACCAACTTTCTTTCGGATATACTCATTTCTCATTCTATCCTTTCGTGTATATCCACACATCCATCTTAACATTCTCATTTCTGCAACATTTATTTTATTTGTATGTTTCTTCTTTGCAGGCCAGCATTCAGCACCATATATCATCGCTGGTCTTACTACAGTTTTATAAAATTTACCCTTAATTTTGGATGAGATTTTTCTATTGCATAACACACCAGAAGCATTTCTCCATTTTACCCAGCCTGCTTGAATCCTGCTAATAACGTCATTATCTATTTCGCCATCATTTTGTATAATTTATCCAAGGTATCTAAAGCGCTCACTCTTCTAGGCGAAATAGATAAATAACATAAATAACATAAAAGAATCTAGGCGATATTATCGTTGATTCTTCATTAACTTCTATCAAAGATGCTAAGATTACTAGTAATATTATTGTTTTCGAATTATTATGATTACTTATTCAACATTTCTCATGTTAATGCATTACTCATAAGCAAATATCTTCGCATTAAGGGAAGTGTACTTAATTTTATGAAAATCAGGGACGTGCACTTAAATTTATGAAAATATTTGATATTTAACTCAAATAAATGATACACACATTGGGATATTCGAACCAACTTTACCATAAGTTAGCTCATGTTATTTTTGTGGTGTTTAAACTTATTTGTGTAGTTGTATTGATATATATAAATGTATTCTTCATCACTCCTCTTATGCAACGATTTTTCCCTCTTTGAATGGTATTTTCTATGTGAAAGTAGAGGTTCTTTCTCTTATATGGATATATGCATCAATGGGTTACCATTTTGAATTTTAAGAATTAAAGCATTAAGTAAGCCTTGAGAAGTGAGTGAGGCATTCCAACAAGCTAGAAGAATGGAACTTAGTTCTACATCAGAGTACTTATCATCAACATGTAAAGCAAGGCAGCTACAAAACTATACCTATTTTCTCACATACCCTTTATAGTCTTTAATCAAATTTATACCAAAGCATAGTACAGTTGGTTTTAAGATTTGGCAGATGTCAGTACATGTTGTGATATGCCTCCTTTATTAGAGTGAAGGATGGAGTTTGACATGGAGTCCAAGAAAGTGATCCTTGAAGAAAATTATTTAAGAAAGCCTTTCGACATCGAAGTGGTCATATCAAAGATATTATCAAAGAGATTACTCTAAAAGTTTAAGAAGTACTAGGAGTTGAAAATTTTTTTTCAAGTGTAATAATTTGCTTAAGAAATAACCAAAAAACTAAAGCACATATAATAATAAATGAAAACAATGATAATAATGTGAAATAAAATCTCGAATCGGCTAAATATAAATATTTTTGTACATCAAAGACTTAAATATAAAATATTTTAAAAAATTTATTATAATATTCTACACACTTCTGCAAGCCACTCCTACATTGCACCCCCATCTCATTACTTTTTTCCATCACTCTCTAAATAGTATTGTTATATAAAATATAAAATAATCACCGTCCACTCAGTGTTTACATTGAAAATTAGTTATCTCAATCATTCGCTACCATCCATCCCATCTTACTTAGTAAAAGCGCATGTCTTTTCTCATCTATCCTCTCCCGCTACTGAATGCAAGGTTGGCTATAAAAGGATCCTCAAGGATGAGCAAGCCACAACCCATCACCTAAGTCCTCCAACCACCCATTCCTCCATAAATTTTCCCAAAAATATACTAACTCAACCAATTTAACCTATATTGTTCCATATATATCATTCAACTCGTATTGACTTGTATCGACCTATATCAACTTGAGTTGACCTATTTGACCTAAGTTGCCAAGTTGGCTTGACTTGACTTGTTTGATATTCTATATGGCTTCATGTTAATATTCTGTGGCTTTATGTTGAGACTATATGTAAAATGATACTAGTATATCATATTCAATAATATACAATAATATGATGATTTGGGGTTCATGTGATTGATGAATTACCTTCTAGATGTGCAGTGTCAAGCGGGAATGTGCCTGTAACCTATTGTTACACTTGTAATGCATCCTCTGATTCTGTTGTCACGCTGATAGCATATCTACTGATTGTGGTCACATTGGTGACATTTCAAATACTTAAATATTTATAAGTAAACGTAAAATATGATAATACTACAAGATGAAAAAATCAATTTTATAAGATATATTGATATACCAAGCTATTAATTTTTTGAGCTATGATATATCACCTAGCATATTGAAAGGTGGATGTCATTTAAACTGTCTACGCAATTGACTTATTATTGTTTAACATTTAGGTAAGTGATTAGATGTCAAAGAAGTTTGCATTTTCCCTCGCTAGAATGGTCTTCCCACAAGCCCTATATGACAACCACCTCATTCCTTTATGCTTGCTAATGTGTGTTGACCAAATATATACATATATATATATACTCTTATCTAAGATTACCTTGGGTGATCTGGTATGTATCTGCACTTCTATATTTTTGTAATAAACTCCCTTGTATTCACAAAACATATATTCTTAATATGTTTTGTGATTCTGAATGTTAATCACTCTTATTGCTGCGGATATTCTATCTATGAAAATGGTGGTATGACAAAATGTGTTCACAACAAGGATTCAATTTGGATCGAACTGGCTAAAACTCTAATGCTTCGTTTTGTAGGGTATTTATAGCCAAAAGAGCCTTGGTGAGGAGAATCTAAACTCCTAACCTATAACAGATACTGTTAATTAGTTGTCGGTTCTAGCGAGTATGGGATCACATCCAACAAAGGTGCGCATCATATTTTCTGATGTGGAAACTATGTAAATGTCTAAGCGATGGACCTCTAGTTGGGATGAGGTTGTACGTCTTGCGGTATCGACATGGCCATTGGAACTTTTCAGTATTTTGTGCTTCCTTTTGAGAAGTCACCTACAAAAATGAAATAGTGTTGTTGTCTAATATAGTCTACTAGGAAAACTAAAGACATTTGGTAGGAGTCTATCCATCTCCCTAAAGGTTGATAATCTACTTGACGTTAATCAATCAATTATCAACTCCGTCCACTGACTTCTCCAATAAGTTGACAATGAGGATGTGATGTGATAAAATCTGATTTCAATGTAAGTCCTCCAATAGAGCAAATACATCGTTAATGAGAGAATTTGTTCAGTCATGTTTCAACTAGAATCTAGCACTTGGAATTCAAGGTGTTTACAACAAAAGATCATTCAATGAGGTGCCAATTTGCACTGCTTGAATGAGCTATTGTAGTTGTCTTTTGATGGTGATATGACCACGAGCTCAAGGCTGCTCAAATTCTATAAATTGATAAGGTGAAGCAACTTTTCAGAAGATGTCTCCTTGGAATTGAACTATTGTCATTACTCCTCTCACATAGAAAAAATCCACAAGACACAGGAAGACTCCTCAAAGTTCGTTTGAACCCTAACACTTGATGGCAATTGATAATTCGTGTGAGCAGTGGAAGGCTCCCACAAAATGTTACGAAGTCATTCACCATTTTCGTATTATCTACTAGACTGACCATCTAGGTCTATCCAATCATTTGTAAATTTGCATTTTGGAGAGGCTAAGGGGTTAGACTAACATGATCAACTACTCAATGATCAACATAAGGTGATAGCACTGTTGAAGTTCATGGCCATAATTACCTCAAAATTAGCAGAATTGCAACAGTTTAACAGATTAGGTATAGTAGTAGTGAAGGAGGTTGGTTGAGCCCCTTCGTCTAGTCATAGTGAAGACTTCGATAAAATATCGAGCTTCATTTGATAATTTTTGGGGAACATGCCTTTTGTAATTAAAAAACACATATTTCAAAATGGTGAACAATTTTGGAGTGAGTTATATCCATGTCTTTGACATTGGGCTGATATTACAAAAAATCTACAAAATCTAAAGTATTCCTCATAAAAATCATCCCAAAACTTTCACATGCCTTTGGAAAGTGACCAAAATTTTTTGTTTTTGTTTGACACATATTGAAGTGCAATGTACAGTTAATCTTAAGCATAAATAATACAACAAATAGGAATTTCTTCATCCGAAGTCCATTATAAGTCTAGAACAATCAAATTCATAAAAGGATAATTGAAAGATAAAAAATAATTACCACGATCTGCCAAGTAATACATGGGCAATATTCATAGGCAGAAAGTCACACCAAATCTTTTCAAAATATGTTCCCAACTAAATAAGAACTAAACACCTCTGGGTCACAGGGATCATGGTCTCGTCAACCCATGCGACCTTATAAGGTTGTGGGTGAGCTTCTGCCTTTAGATTCATTCGCGCAATGGCAGACGTTGCTAAAACATTCATGCAGCTACCGCTATTGATAATTAACTTGCAGTGTATATCTCCACATTTAAAATACATGTGAAAAATAGCGGTGCGTCTCCAATCGGAGTCGACTTTAGGTGTGACAATGATGCACCTCATCACTGCTAATTGAGAAAACCCTATGTCTTCCTCAACTACACTAGCGACATCTTCCATAGGATCAACATCATCCTCTTCGACACTATCCTCCATCTTTTCCTCATTCTTAGCTTCAGTCCTATGACTGAGAAATAGTATTCGCTGTGGGCATTGACTCATATAGTGTTCAGTTTTGCCACAAACAAAACACGTAATACCATTGGGCTTCGAGGCAGACGTGCTTCCAGTCATTGGTTTTTTACTTTTATCAGTAGTAGTAGCAGTACTACCACTCTTAATCCAAATGGAGTCTGCCCGGGTTTTTTGGTGGATTCTCCGGTGTTCGCTCCAACCTTTCTCGCTGTCGTGGTTTTCATATACTGTTCTATATCAACAGCACACTGAAAAGCCTCCTCTAGAGTGTAGACTTGTCGAGTCAACATCTCTCTCTTAATATCAGCTCGTAAGCCAGCTCTAAATCAGGCAATAGTATATCGTTCATCTTCCTGGAGGTCACATCGAACCAGCAAGTCATCGAACTGGCTCATGTAATCAGGGACACTCAAAGAACCTTGCTCAAATGAGCTAACTCATCCATGAGTCTATCTTGAAAGGAGTATGAGAGGTACTTGGCCTTAAGGAGCCCTTTCATCTCCTTCCATGAAGAAACAGTAGGCTGACCATTCCTATACCCTTGCCTTTCTAGATTGACCCAGTAGGTCTTAGCATGACCCACTAGCTTCATTTTAGCAAAACGAACTCTAATCAAGTCAGACATAGGCTGCCAGTCGAAAAACTGGTCCATGTCAATAACCCAATCAGCAAAAATCTTAGGGTCAAGTCGACCATCATATGTGGGTGGATCAACCTTAACCCTACGGGTTAGGTCAGCATCAGGGTCACGCTCAGGACGTCTAGCATCTCCAGTCTCACGCTCGTAGCGTCGAGGCCTAGGCTCAGGATAACGATCCCAATAAGGAGCAAGGATCCACGGAGGCTCTCTTTGATATGAGTTACGAGCCCAATAAGGAGCATCGTATCCATATTGTAACTTACCTCCTACACCTTGGTAAAGATACGCCTCTCCTGGAGGTCCTATGCGTCTAGTCTGGCGTCTAGAAGGATGATAAAAATCATCACTCTCGTAAAATAGATCATCTTGGAGGTCAGGTTCTGGTGTGGCCCTAGGAGGTGGGACAATCATCCGAGGTGGATGGCTTTGTGAAGCCTCAACATGTTCTTCAGTAACACGTGGTATTTCAGAAGTAGTGGTCTTATTAACTTTAAGAGCTGCTACTTCATTCGTTTAATTTTTAACTTGTTCCTGAAGCTGCAGTATGAGATCACGAGGAGTATTCTCGATCTCATCATCCCGAAAATATAAGTCACTACGGGTTGACATGATAGACTAAAATGCAGACTAAAATGCAAACTAAAATGAATATACAACTAAATACAAACCTCAGCACCAACCTACAATGAACTTAAGATGAACCTAGGCTCTGATACCAAGCTGATGCAGCGCGGATTCAAAGCAAACCTAACGCTACTAATATTAAATTAGTGCCCAGATTTTTATTTTTATATGCAAATGAAGAGGAGATTAATTCAAGTTTTTTCAAATTATATTAAATATAAATATTTGCATTTTCACATAAGCGTCATGAAATATTTGAGATGATTAAAATGCTATCCAAACAAATTCAAACAAACTTATACAATTAAGATAATAAACTTTGGAACCCCAAGATGAATTACCGCATACACATTTACCTTGAAATTTCTACACATGATAATTTATCCAAAATTTTAATATATCAAAACCTTCACCAAATATGAGTTTTACTCTCAATAATAAGTACGTGAAACTCAGTTTCAACTAGAACTTATGCGGAAACAATGGCATGAGATCAAGACATTGTAGGAAATGAAATTCTACTTAAGAACATGGAGGAAATCAAGATTTAATGGCAGCATCAGAAGCTAGAAATATCATCATAATAGTACCATGAAATTGAAACAGGGAAAACAAGCAACAGGGATTGGAAAAATTAGGAATCATTATAAGCAAACCAAGGAAAATCGGATCTCGAAGTCGAAGCCTCAGCCCCCTGCCGAAACCTCAGACCAAGCTGAATCGTTCTCGAAGCGAAGCCGCAGCCACCTGCTCGGCTCGATCAATGGAAGAACGCCGAACACAGCCGCCTGCTGCCGTGCCGACGACGAAATCCGTGACCACCTGTCCGGATCTCTGAATCGTCCTTGAACGAAGCCGCAGCCTCCTGCTCGGCTCCTATCAGAGGAGAAAATGCCGAATGCAGCCACCTGCTGCCGTGTCGGCGAGAAATCGACGCCACCTGCGTCGAGATCGAACAGTCGATGAAGAAGATGTTCTTCTCACAGCAAAATTCAGTCCCTAAACGAAGCCACAGCCACAGATTTATAGATAGCTAAGAAGAAGAGGAAGGCGTTTTGCGTACTCCGTGTATAACGTGGCCGACGGTTGGAGACGTGGCCGGCGGTTGGAGACGTGGCCGGCGGTTGGAGGCGTGGGCGCGTGTCCAGCGACGCAATCTGCCGAGTCCGGCGGAGTCGGCGATGTGGGTTGAGGCGAAGCGAGCGAACCATCGGAGAAGAGGCGCTGATTGCAGCCATGATCGGGAGGTTGGAGCCAGCTGAGCGAGAAGTTATTGGGTTCGAACGGCGCACCGTCCGGAACCCAATCACAGGGCGCCACGTGTGCCATACAGCTGGGTTCGGGCACACGTGGCACCCTCTGATTGGGCGTCCGAACAGTGCGCCGTCCGCACCCAATAATTTTTCCAGCTGAGCATTTAGGGATTTAAGAGGAAAAATTGCAAATTGATTTGCTGTTTTATCCCTTATTACAAATAAGTCCTTCCCTTTCAAATAACATAACTAACCCATTAAAGACTCAAATTGGGCTCAAATTGAATTCGATTCGAGTCCAATTGAATTTTTCCGACTCCAACTGACTTGAACTGAAAATAAAATATGTACAGAACTCATAAGTGAGTATTCCCACCGACATAACCCAATATTTGACTCAACAAATAACCCAAATAAAATGTGCAGATAATAAAGATAACTATATACAAGACTAAAATTGATATAATTTAGGTCCAAAACTGTAAATTATATCTATGGTATCGATGTGTCCGACCAAGCGCTGCATCATGCTTATACTTAGTACTAAAGTGATCAACTGAGTCCTATATTAGTTGGATATCCATTGCTATGTCCTAGCTGCTGTGAGTTTTCAATTGTAGAGCTATCAGAAGGCCGCTTAATGAGCGCCACCAACCTGTAGTAGATCTTCAATAGACTAAACTCATCGATCAAATTGCGGCCATCATAAGCTTTACGAGTATACTATTCCATCTTTAGTCGTGATGCAGAAAAGAAAACCCATGATTCTTCACTACGCGAAAAAATAGCTAAACCGATCCTCCAAATTTTCAAAAATACTGCGAAGGAAACGCCATTTTCTACCACATCTACACTTCGTGAAGATAAAGTTTGTTGAGCGAAAATCGAAATCAAGGAGTTTTACGAAATTACCATCTTAGGGATAACCTTGCAGAAACAGTGATATTCCAAATCTAGGTCTTCAAACTTCTGAAGGAGAAGACACCTGAGCATCACGGCGATCTCTGAAAGTCTTCCGGCATGAAGAAAAGGCAATTCTCTTTTCCAAAGAGAGAGCAACCACGAGACATCACAAAGACCTCGCGGGGCCACGAAACATAAAAATGTTCCTCCATAAGCTTCGCATTGTCGGCGCGCCGGACGGAGACGGGTGGCGAAAGGCGCCGCCACCGGAGACCTTGATGATGGGACGCAGCCCGGCTCCTTTCGTCGAAGGATATTTATCGAGGTTTACAAAAAATTAGGGGGATTTATGTACGTCATCAGCTTTTTATTTAGTTCACATTCAAAATTATATATTTACATTAATCATTTTATATTTTAAATATATAATTATAAATATCACATTCTTCATTAAATTAAAAAAATCTAATTATTCGTATTATTAAAAAAATAAAAATTCAATCATTTATCATTATAAAAAAATAATACTTATAATTATATATTTATAATATAAAATGATAAATATAATTATTTAATTTTAAAAATAAAACAAATAAAAAAACTTAACTTTAAAAATATTTTATATTAAATTTTAAAAAAATATGAAAAACTTATACTTAAATATATATATATATATATTTAAAAAAAGTAAAATTTTATTTAAGTGGAAATTATTTTTTATAAGAAAAAAAATAATTTATTTTATAGAATAAATAAAAATATTTTAATTTTAAAAAATATATTAAATATTAAATAAAATTAATTTTATAATTAAAATTTATGTTAAATCTAAAATAAAATTATTTAAATTTATAATAAATTTAAAATATTAATTTAATTTTTTTAAATGATTAAGGGACAAAGCCAAATATATATATATAAACTATTAAGTAATTTAAGTTTTTTTTTTTGACATCTAAAAAGCGTTAGGCCGTTTTAATTTATCTTAAATTTTCAAGAGAGCAAAGAGGTTAAAATTTATTAATAATAACACTACCCTCTTAACAATCGCAAATATTTTTTAAGAAAAAATATAAATTATAATATTCAAAACACATATGATCGAGTTTTTCGATACATATTAAAAGAGTAATTCGATGTTCTTTATCATATGCCACTGGTGGACCTGCAATTGACAGCAAGCAAACAGACGGAACAAACAGCTAGACTGTCTGGTCATACTAGAGGACCATCTGGTCCTACCAAAGGCATGGACATACCAAATCATTCGGCCGGGTCAGACCGCTCTGCCACACCAAATTGTCCGATTACACAATTATGATCAGACTGTCCGACCGTTTGCTCCATCCACTCACCATTAATTATGGGTCCACCAGTGGCACATCGCTGAAGAACTGACATGTTCCACGTGCCAAACCCAGTAATTTTGAATGAGATGGATTTGAGTTTTGAATAATCACCGACACAAAAATATGACATTGAGATCATTTCTTGTTCAAATGGCAGTAAAAACAACAGCAATATGAACAAAAACCATAGCAAAATGCCATAATTTCATAACAAATTTTCACTTCAAACAATCAACAAGGACTTAAAAGCAAAAATTCATAACATTATCAATAGTACCTTCAGCCTAGTTGAACTAAACCAAAATTGCTTAGTCTCACTCACACACGCTTCTTGTCTTTCTTCTTCTCCTTCTTCCTACTGGATTTATCAGTTAACACCTCTTCATCCTTGGCTTCCAGATTATCTTCATCTTCTTCAATGACCTTTCTTTTCTTTTTCTCCTTGACGGCTTTTCCATTTTGATCTTCAGCTTCAGCTTTCTTTTTCTTTTTCTTCTTTTTTTCCTGCTCCCCTTCATCCTTATCATTCAAATCATTGACTTCTGCCTCAGCGTCCTCATTGTTTTCCCCCTCAACATCTTCTCTATTTTGATCTTCCGCTTCAGCTTTCTTTTTCTTTTTCTTCTTCTTTTCCCGCTCCCCTTCTTCCTTACTATTCATAACTGCAATTTCTGCCTCAGCGTCCTTTTTCTTCTTCTTTTTCCTCTTTTCACTATCTTCCTGATCACCGCCTTGAGCCTCGGCAACTTGCTCGTGCTTTCTCTTCTTTACATGTGTTTCTTCCTCAGCTTCTGCTAGCTCTTCTTCATTCGGTTCCCGAGACCGTCCCATAACCAGATCAGATGAAGGATTATAAGTCTACAACAGAAACCAAGATAAATTATACATTTCAAAAACAAGCGTCGAAGATTGATCAACTTTATTGACTGTCAGGCAATTTAGGAAATTAGTAATGACATATTGAGACTGATGCGCTTGCATTGAAAACGTTAGGAGTAAGAAATGACAATAGAAGAAAGTGTGAAGCACATATCAGAGATAGACATTGGTCATTCACATAAATCCTGAAGTTCTCTCATTTTATTCTCCAGTTGTTCATTTAAAAAATGGTAATGTTTTCCATTGAAAATGTATCCTCTCCCTCAATCACACATGACCAAGAGATAACAGACCATAAACAAGCTTGAGTCATTGTGAAATGATTGAAAAAACAGTCAAAAACTCGACTCTGTATGAAATGATTCAAACATAGTTTTCACGGAAGGCACGCCAAAAAACAAGGACCTGAGTAATTTACACTTTCCCTACAAAATAGGCAAGTGTTTCAATCATATATAATGAGCGGAAGTTGCATTTAAGATGAACGAGAGAAATTTCATCAAGAAGGAATCGGAAAACCGGGATATGCCAAAAAAATTAATCAAGGTTATATATAACTTGATTATTTGTCATAAAAAAATGCATAAATAATGATTAACAGGATATATAACAAAAAAATGACCAGCAAACAAGCTCATACATAGCTTCAATGATTATAATCAATACCTTCGCAGGTGTAATTAAGGCTCCAGCACCCTTCTTTCTGTCTTTATCATAAACCTCGATCTTGGGCTTGCCTTTCGTTGAACTAGCTGAACGACCCAATTCTCTTCCCTCAAGAACCCTTAAGCGTGCTTCGAGCTATTAAGTTTAAATAACAGACAAAAAATCAGAGACAAAAGTAATCACCAGAACCCAAAAAGACTGATACAAAAACCTTCCATGTATAGATGAACTACATACCTTAGCTCGGTTCTCGAGTCCCAAAGAGTTATCTTGACTATCACCAAGAGCATCGTAACGAATGGCCAATGCAGTTTTAGCAGCAAGAGAGCGAGAGATTTTACCCTTGAATTTTGGAGCTGCCTGACCAACTAAGGATGCATGGAAAATGAGCCCATATTTTGGCGTAGCATGCTTCGACTTCAGGGCTCTGAACAAGGCCTTTGGTAAACAGAAATACAAATCATATAACATTATAATAGTTTATAAAAGGATTTTACAAAGGCAATTACATACGTAGCACTAGAATTATTAAAGGAAAATATCACATATTAGACACCCAAAATGATAAACGCATAGCAAGATAAAATAATGAAAAACTACAGTGAAATAGTCACAGCATTCATGACTGAAGATAATCATGGTGCTACTCTTGTAGTAGTTGAAACCATGTGTGTGATATATATATATATATATATA
>JAEMOT010004200.1:2948-59752 GCA_019297695.1 Apostasia ramifera | reverse complement strand
CCCCCAACCCCCACGCACCCGCGTGGCCGTGCGCCCCGCCGACGGCCGCGCAGGTGGGTCACACACGCCACGCGGCCACCGGACCTGCTGACAGCCGCGCGGCGTCGCCCGTGTGCGAATCGAGAGGAGAGAGAAGGGCGGAGAGGGGAGAGAAAGGGGCCAAGAGATATAATGGTAATTTAAAAAAAAATAATAAAAAAAAATTTAAAAAGAACCCATTTGATATTTATTATAACTCAGGGACTCCGATATAATTTTAAAAATATAGATCTGTACATTATTAAGCATTAAATTCAAAAATCTGAGTATAATTATCCCTTTATATTTTTATAATTATTTTTATTTTTTACTTAAAAATCATTAAAATAATATTTTTCAAATAACATTTAATTTTCTTTTTAAAAAAAATAATGTCACCCATTGCTCAGATGACTTTTATTTAACGAAAAATACCTAACAGTATTAAAAACATGCTCCTTTTGTTAAATTTTTTAAAATAATATTTAATTAATTTTTATATATATATGCACGAACAGGACTGATCCAACCGTATTGGTTCACTAATTGATCTGTAGTTTGAGCTGATTCTACGTGGTTCTTAACTGATGCCGGTTTTCAGTTTGACCCGAACCGTTCAACAGACCGGTTCACAATCCGACCGGTACGGCCTGGTTTTTTAAAAGATTAGTTTTTCTTCATTTGTTGAGAATCAGACGTAGCCTCCAGGTGAGGTTATCTTGTGCTAAACTACACCAGAATCAAATTTAGTGGTCCATGGATGTACCTTTGAGCTACTTTTTCGCACCAAAAATCAAGCGTTTTAGAGCATAAAGATATAAATAACATAAAAAAAAAAACTTTTCGGATCGGCGAGAAAATCAATATTTAAGTAAAAAAACTAATAGAAAAAGCTAAGAGAGCGTTTGGTTCAATATTATCTTGATGTAGTGTTATATTATCTAAAAAAATATATAATTATTTGGTTTAATGATATTTATAAATAATTTTTTTATTTAATTATAAAATTATTAATCAAAAAATGACATCTCAATATTACATAACATAACACTAAGATAATAACGAACCAAAAGTTCTTTAAAATTTGTTGCTAACCACGACAAAAGAGCTAAAAAGGACGGAGAAATCTCCTGCAAATCTATAAGAAACTGAAAGTAGCTCAAGCTAAAAATAATAAAATAAAAAATCAAAAATACAGTCTAGGCTGGCAAATTTTCTAAATTGGACAAAAAAATATAATAATAATATTTTTAATTTATTATAAATTTTAATAACTTTATTTCACATCCAACACAAATTTCAACCTTAAAAAATCAATTTTATTTCACATCCAACACAAATTTTAACCTTAAAATTAACTTTATTTCACATCCTACACACCTCCTAATATTAAAATAATTTTTTTTCACATCAATTCTATAGAATAATTTTTTTTTTCTTACTTAAATTTATCCTCCAACCAATTGACCAAACAAGCCCATTAGATCCATCTTCGGCCTCGTTTGGTTTGAGACGAGATTTTTACCTAACACAAATTTCAACTATAAAAATCAACTTTATTTCACATCTAATACAATTACGAATATTAGAATTGAAAGTATTTCATATTTTATACACTTTCTAATAGTAAAATAATTTTCTCTCTTATTAAATTTAAAAAATAAAATAATTTTTTTTTTATATCTAAAAAAAAGCTCGAACCAAATGAGGCCAGAGAGAAATGAAAAGATATTTTAATATTAAAAATTAATTTTATTTTATATAATTACAACATTAAAATAAATCCTAGGCTTCGTAGGAACCCAAAGGTTGTCTTTTCTACTCTCCAGAAATTGCTAAGCTACACATTATATAAAGCAAAAAAAAAAAGGAGGAAATGGCCGGCACAGAGCACAAAAAATACTCGGGCAGCTGAAAATTCATCAACAACAAGCTTAATTCCAATCTAGAGAGGCGAATTACATTGATTACTCTTCTCCATGTGGTTAAAAAATAAGATGTAACATAGTAAAACTGCTTTAGTACTTCTCAGGAGGTCACCCATCCTAGTACTACTCCAGTAAATCCAAGCACGCTTAACGATAAAATTTCTCATCATTAGCCTTACACTTTTACCCCAAAAAGCGTCTTTACTATTTGACACCACGTTATTTATTTATACAGCTTAAGATATCACTCGATGATCACTCCCCGCCCTTTTAGGTCACAGGCGTCATCGTCCTCGAACCACATTGTGCTGCGAGAGATCGGCTCTGATACCATATTGTAACATCCTGTGATCCAAATGTAGGGATATTGTTCGCTTTGACTTAAAAAAAAATGTGTGACTTGAGCACTTCTCATGAGATCACTCATCTCAATACTACTCCAGTCCAAGCATATTTAACTACGAAATTTTTCATCATTTGTCTTACGGTTTTACTCCAAAAGACATCTCTATTATTTGAGATCATATTGTCTATTTATATAATTCAGGATCTCCCTCCCTTTTCGATATAAGACAATTCATTCCTGTGCCCCTCTCACCATTCATTATTCGGCCTAAAAGCCTGCCAAGAGCCGCACTTTACCTCAGTAATTTTTCTCTTAGAATATCACCTAGCAATCACACCCACTCTCTTCGGCTACGGGCGTCACATAAAATTTATTCATATGAGACCTTCAATTCATTACTATAACTTCAAAAGTCGTTCGATTAGAAATTTTTACCATCAAGTCCTGAAGAACCGTAGATCATTCACTTTTTAAGCTCAAAAATAAACCTGAACATCTTCATTTGGCTCATGCTAAAATACCCAAGTCTAAAAGTAAAGATCTTTCAAATCCAATTCAAAAAATAATTTTATTTCAGATTCCGTACAACTTGTGTAAAAAAATAATATATCTTCACATTCTAAGCATACACATCAACTTTAATTCACATCAAATTATCTTGAATTTATGAAGCACCAATACTTTATAAAACCTAACGTATCCGTGCCTTTTAACTAGCATAAGCTTGTAGTACATGATTGTTTTACTGCAGTATTTTCCTGTTGCTGTAAAGCTAAAGATACTGTATTTTTTTATTTGTCCTGATAATTCATGAATATTTGGATCCAAGAAATGTTTGTGCATTTTACACATCCAGAATAGAGGAGGCAGTACAGGTTGACGAGTGAGGTTCAGATCACCCCGATTTTCAGCTGAACAAATTATGAAATGGGTCAAGCATCAGGACCTGAATCATTCCCTTCTATTAACAGGAATCAACTTGTGCCGAGGCCCACCAGTATTGTTGAGGGTCGACTAAAGGATGCAAGTGCTGACAAGTTATGACTGCTTTGCTACATCTGTGATTGGGAGAGTGAGACAATTGAGTTTGAAGGTGGCAAACATATTAGGGACATGGGAAGGGGTGTGCTAAAGTATGAAGATTGAAGACTAGATGAGTGTGTTCTTAAACTTAAATGGGTCATAGGAAGGTGTAGCCTTTGGGTCAACCCACCAATCCAGACAAGATACATTATGTGGGACAGATTTGGTTCAACCCACTACAACCTGAACCTACCTGTACATATAAGGTAAAACATTTTCGTGTTGAAAATTGCCAACTCTAATTTCAATGATGTTTTTTCTTTTCTACAACCATGTACATCAAGGATTTTATTGATAAAAATGTTTGGGTTAGACTTCATCATCAACTTGCATGCCTTAATAGCTGTGATACCTTTTTGTTCCCACGTTCAACAAATGATAGATTTATATTGCACTTAAACGTAATCTATAATGAAGAGAGTGATCTTGCCCATGTACAAAGAGGAAGAGAGAGACCAAAGAAGTCATGACAAGAAATTATAAGGAGTGACCTTAGTTATTTAGACTTAGATAAGAATTTGTTAATTGATAGAGCGCAATGAAAACAAAGGATTTATGTAGCCGACCCCACCTAGTGGGATTGAGGCTTGTTGTTGTACTCTCAATTCTATTCCTTATCAAGGGCTGCATTTGGAAACAACTTAAACATATTTGTAAGTATAAGCAGCTTAAACTTTTAATTTTTTAGTCTTTGAATCAACTTAAACTTTTTAAGTAACCCATTAGGTGGCTTACAATTCAAGCTGCTTAAAGGGTCTAAGTTGCTCAAAAATTTAAAGCTACTTAAACAGCCCAGCACCATTTGGATGTACTTTAAGGCCAAGCGTCTTAAATTAATTGTCTCATGTCTGTTGTCTGTACCAAGGTCTAATCATGGTTTCAATAAACTATGAGTTTGCTTTACTGTCTTTCACTCGTTGCTGGTTGATATTCCTGTGAGTGAGGCCCAGGACTTTAGCACAGTTGTGAATTAGGTTTTTTGCTTGACAATATATGTGTTTGAATAGTAGTGACAGTGGTTTTTCCTTAACGACATTTGAGCTGGTTTCCATTTTATTGTCAGTTAAATGATATAGGATTATTATTACCTTTCTCAAGCATAGATGACAAATTTTGAGGATTAATTTTAGGTGGATAGCAAGTTGTACAAACTTTTTACAGTTGAAGTTAAGAATGATAAGGGACTACATATTGTAGTGATGCTACAACTATGTGTGGCATATATGAACCAACTCAAAAATTTCAGGTTTACATACATCGATTCGGTGTTTGACCAATTTTAAATGCAATGGTCCATTCTCGAGTGTCGGATCTGATTTATGGATAGCTTTATATTTTTAGAAGATTCTGTCCAATAAATTTATCTACTTGATAGAATGACCCGAACCCAGGTTGCCTTGGGTTTTTCTAGATCATAGAATAATTGTGCCTAGTTTATGTCTTCAATTTGACTTGTTTATTGTTTAGGTTGGGTTTGGGTTGAGCTAATTGTGTATGGCCAGATTCAGATTCAGCCTGTAATTAACTCGCTTACCCATTTTCTCCCCTTGTCCCACTATGAGTTGATCATGTTTATTATTGCTTTTTCAACAGGTTTTGTTTGTATTGTGTAATACGAGCCTCTAATTTTCTGGCCATGAACATGGTCCTCTATAGATGTGATAAACTACCTACCTGTATTTGCTTTCTGACATGGAACCAAGCCATGAAATTTTCATGTACCCTGAGATCATCAGCTAATATAAGAAGTGTGTATCTTATATATTTGGTGGGGGTGGGGGTGATGGATTAAAGGTATATCACGTCATCAGAAACTGCATAGTTCAGAGATTGGCTACATCCGTTAAATTATTATAAATGAATGTCCATTCAGGAAGAAAATGTGAGTTTTGTTGAAGATAATGTTATATTGGATATTTTAGGTGATTTCTTAAAACATTTTAGGTGATTTGGATCTATACCATAGAGACTAAAAGTTTTGAGATGCTTAATGATATATAATGAAAATATTGATTCTAAGGCAACTAAATGAATTGGATTTGATAAATTAATACTGAAACTGCATGGGAACAAAATGGGAAGCTGAAGGTAATTTAATTGAAATGGTCATCATGAACTAATTTAATGCCAAATAAATCGGTAATCGAGAATGATTGACAAAAGAAAATTCACAAAGCCAACTAGATGCAGCTGGTATAAGTCTGTATAATCTTATGACAAGGATGATGATGATGTCCAGCAGCTCATAATTCTTGGCACAAGCATTAATTGCTTGAGAAAGGACACCAACAATGTTGATGGGTCCATTTCATCATATTATTCATTGATTGCTGTTTTTGCTCTTGGAATACTTTTTCAGTGTTACGTTTATTTCTTCTTATAAAGCTCCAAGCACATTTCACACGTCTCAGTGCTAACCCAAATTATAAAAAGCTTATGCATTATGATGCACTTTTTTATCTGCTTCCACCTTCTAGGTTCAGGCAGAAGACAGCAAATGAAGAACTTTAATAATGTGGACAAGAACTTCCCAGAAACTGCTAAGCTTGGGAAAGGAGTAGGAAGCATAACAGTAACATCTATTCTTTTCTGCTTATGTTGGTATGAAAAGAAAGAAATTACACATGTCCCCAGCTAGCTAAGATTTTGAGGTTTTGCTATTGTTTATGTTAGTATGAAACAAAGTAGTAACTAGTAATCACCGATCTTTAGATACAGCTTTCACTCCAATCTTTTTTTTTTTTGGGAATTTAGTCTCCAAGTTAAAGATCTTGGCATTTTGATGAAATAATTTTAAGTTTTATAATTAATGTTTTAATTCATCCGGTCAAATATGAAAGGTAAGTTGTCTTTTCAAGAAACTAGTTTTTTTAACTCTTATATAATTTATGTGCATACCACTGTTGGCTTAATTTGGAAGTGTGCTGGGCATTGCAACAAAAGCTGCCAGTTAAACCTGTACCGCCATGTTTGCTTTCTTGTCTTTCATTTTTGGTTTTTTATATATGCTTTCATAGCTTTTACTGATTTCAGCTGTGGAAGTACTGTTTCAGTTCGAGAAAAGTGCATTGAAATATGGTCCATAACCCGTCATCTTCATTACCTGCGTTGACTGCTTCTAATCTATTATGAGAATCTAGTACTCAAGTCTGCAAAATGTTAGGTCTAGTGAGCTTTATAAAAGTCTCCACTTCTTGCAGCCACTCATGAGATTAGAATAGGATGGGCTATCGGTAGCGGTGTGAAGATATGACCATATCTTACCTTAATAAACATAACCACAAAAAAATTTTCATAATTTCCTGGCCCCTTCTATCAGAGCTTATTGGATCTGTTGGTGTTTGGTTGAGAAGTTCTGATATAGTGGTCAGAAGAACAGTGCATAAAGTGTACTAAGCAGAAGAGAACCTGCAATTATGATGCTAGATGATGGCTGCAGTGCTTGAAGTGCACCACTATGAAGGATTGTGGGTCTCATGTTGTCTTCCTGAATCTGCAAGCAGGTCATGGCATGTGCTGGTAGATTGGTTGCTTGTAAAATTCACCATGTTCCTTCTTTTTTTTTTTAATATCCATTTGTCTATTTCTCTTAGCATTTACCATCAAAAGGAGAGCTAGTTACCATCAAAACCGAACTTTTTTGTGAATTTTAACCAAACTGCCCTCTCTTCCTCTTCCTTGGACCATGGAAAAAACTGGAGGGTGATTTGGTCTTTTGCTATCCAACTAACAACACTGTGATCTGAAATGACCAAAACATTAGCTTATCAAAAATGTAGGGATGGAATCAAGAGAATGTAGATATCAAACTGTAAGTTTTTTCCTCAGAATATTTGATTGCATCCAGATTCTCCACATGCCCATGGACTGTCTAAAATTCTTCATAAAAGATAAAGTTGAGAACAAATAACCTTTGGTGGATGCCATGATCTTTTCAGGATCCACATGCAACTTGAATACAATCCTTGAGGACAAAAGCACTGCTTGAGAGCTGGCTGGTTCAGAGACATATCTACTTGATTTGAGGGACAATGGTTGAGTGTAATGTGCATCAACTAGCATCTATGACTTTTTTCCCCCCCTTTATTTAATTCTTCTTATCTTGTTCATGTTTACTTTGGTCTTCAGCTAATCAGCTTTATAAAATTCCATTTATATTCTTCAAGCATTTGCTTTATATATACCTGTCGCACTCACTTGTAGGATTTTTTGTAATATTGTCCTGTTTGACAATCTCACTCACATTTGATCAAACTTTAGGTTCAGTTCAACTCGATTAAGCTTGGTTTAGTGTTGGGTCTTACCGTTGGTGTTGAGCTGACGTGAAGATGCAATTTTTTATTAAATGTTGAATGTTCTATTGTAAAATATGTTGAGGTTACGTCAGTTGGACTGAAAGAACCAGATTGTGCCGTTATGTAACGGGTCAGGTTAAGGATGGACCTTATTGTGTTAAGATGCAAGTTGATTCTAACCTGAACTATTGACCTACTTTGACATACCTGAAATGCTGTTTTTTCTACTAAACTTTCTTCAAGAGCACAGTTTTGAAAATAGATTCGATGGCTAGAAAGATAAATACAAACTCTAAAGGAAAAAACATTGAAATTTATATTTTAATTAAATTAGTTCAAGCTAGTTAATCTTATGTATATGTTGGTTACCTAGCAAGGATTAAAGAGGGGATACCAGACTATTATATTAAATCTTTCTTTTGTGCTTCCCCCATCAACTTTGAGGCAGCCTTCATTGGGAAGGCTGGAGTTTTTCATGCATTTGTCAGGCTTGAGTGTGACCCAGTTCTGTATGTTTTCTTTACATATATATATATATATATATATATATATATATATTATTTATAATGTCTACAACACTACAACTGTACAATATCGTTGTTCTTTTATCATTGAGCTTGGTCATTCACATCATGATAGCCTTGTCCAAATTAATAAAAAAAAAACCAGTTTGGTTATTTTTCTAAGGGTAAATTACATATGGGTTCCTAAGTTTATTATTCCTTTTATGTAGCTTCATGTTTTTTTTTTTCAATTATTTTCAGTCCTTGAAGCCATTCAATCATTGAATACTCATTCTAACTCTTGAACTTTGTTGTTCTATCTATTAACATTTTTTTTGGTTCACATTCTCCTCATCTTTTCTCTTCATTTCTGTAGAATTTACTTTCCTTCCATCTACATTTAAGACGTGAAGGGGAGATGGGAGTTGAGTGGAGGTGATGAGATACGGAGAGTCAAGAGAAACATTTATAGGTCAGTTGTTTCATTACAACTGTTCGATTATGGATATATGGCACAAAATGAAAAAAAAAATTAGAAACTTAAGAATTCGCATGAAACTAATTATTGAAAGAACATGTACCTGAGTAAAAGGTGGGCTGATCCTTTTGTTTATTTCTGATCATTTTATCCTCAACAGGGCAATGATGTTGACAATAAGGTGGAATAGCTATATCTTTCATTTTTCATTGGCCTTATTCTATTCTCTTTACTTTCCACTTCTTTAAGAAAACAATGTTCTTTATATTTTCCTCTGAGAACCTAATGGGTTATCATTTTAAGGTTGTCAGAATGGGTAAACATATTATACTGACTGAATTTTTTGTGATTCAATGACCTTCAACTCCAACTTAACCTATTAATTTGCAGATATCAGGAGGATTACTTGACCAATTACCACATTCACAACACATAAATGGGTCAAATTTGAAACAACTCAACTTCAGCTGCACCTGGCACATGAAAGAGGCAATCAGGTTGATCAATTCAATTTTCAGAGTTTTCGACAATCGAGTTTGGTTCGATTATTTATCAATTTGTGATTGATTTTTTAGGGGGCGTTTGGTTCAATGTTATCTTGACGTTATGTTATGTTATTTAGAGAAAGTAATTGTTTGGTTTAATGACATCTATAAATAATCTTCTATAAGATTATAAAATTATTAATCAAAGGATGACATCTAGATGTCATGACATCTAGATTACATAACATAACACCAAGATAACAACGAACCAAACGCCCCCTTAGTTCATTTTGAGTTGAGTCTCAGGTATAATATCTTTAATTAGTCAAAGTGCTATATTCGCCAGCAGTTTAAAGTTAGCATATGCATATATATATATATATATATATATATATATATCATTTTTGTATCTTATAATATTTTGTGACATAACATATAATGAAAATCATGTGTAAGTGTGTATGCGTGTGTGTGTTTATTCTTACATCAAGTCTATTTAGAATTTAATCAATTTTGCTTTAAGTTGTTTTCATGGCACAATCAGATCAAGGTGAAATCTAGTCGAGCTTAATTTAATCTCTAGAACTACCTTCTATTGTATAGTATGAAGAGTAGTAAAACTCTTCTTTCGCATGATAGTTGTTGCCTCGATTACTTTCGAATTTTGAGATTGGGATCGCTCTTGCGTGGATCTCAATTTCTAAATTTGATTCGATTGGGTCTCTCAAATCTCGAGTTTTTACAATTGTGTTCATTAATGATTAGTTTGTTGATCGACAAAATAAACTATCTTGTTGGGGTTGGATTATATTTGGTTGAATTATAAAGAGAATAATTCACTTTTGGAGAAGTGAAGTTAGTTTGATTTTTTGTTATTATTTTTTAATGTAATAATAATAAATCAAATAAATAAAAAATTAAAGATAATATAAATAAAATAAATAATATTGATATCTAGATGACGCAAATATTTACATAATATTGAACCAACTTAAATTTAAAGTTTACGAAATTATTATAAAAACCATTGTTGTTAATTGTGACCTAATTGAAACCTCATAGTGAAATGAAAGTTTTTTTATTTTTTCTTTGAATTTCATAATTTTACTTAAAAATTATGATAATAGTATAGCTTGAATTTGAAGCTTCTTTCTAACTGAGCTATACAAAATAAAAATAACTAATTAGAGTGTCAAAAAATTGTGGATCAAATTGAATTATTATTTAAAGTTGGAAATAATTAACCTTTTTGTGGGTGAAATTGAGCACTTAGAATAAAATGCTAACATCTTATCATTTTTATTTTTTCTCATTTGTTTATTTTAGATTAGGATGGGGAGGAGGTGTGAGTGGGTAGGGCCATTTGGTGCACTCGTTTGGTTGGAGATGATTTTTTATTCATCATAAATTTTAATTATAAAAATTAATTTTATTTCACATCTAATGCAAATATAAATATTAGAATTTAAAGTATTTTATATTTTACATATTTTTTAATATTAAAATAATTTTTTTCACATTAAACTTAAAAATAATTTTTTTTTTATTGTTTAAAAAAAAACTCGTGCTGAATGCTGGCCTGTAAAGAGAAAACATATAAATAAAATAAATGTTACAGAAATGAGGATGTTAAGGTGAATGTGTGGATATACACGAAAGGATAGAATGAGAAATGAGTATATCCGAAAGAAAATTGGTGTTGCACCAATTGAGGATAAACTTAGAGAAAGTCGGCTTTGATGGTTTGGACATCTAAACTGTAGGTCAATTGAAGCTCCAGTTAGAAAAATTGAGTTATTGGGTTTTGCCTATGTACAAAAAGGAAGAGGAAGACCAAAGAAGACATGACAAAAAACTATAAGGAGTGATCTTAGTTACTTAAATTTAGATAAGAATTTGGTAACTGATAGAGCGCAATGAAAACAAAGGATTCATGTAGCCGACCCCACCTAGTGGGATTAAGGCTTGGTGGTTGTTGTTGTTGTTGTTGTTGTTATTGTTTAAAAAACAACTCGAATCAAATGATACCAACATGAATTTTCATCGTTATACGATAAGAAACCACATTTTCCCCAATGGTAATATTGAGAAAGAGAAAGAGATTTCTTTAGGATTGTGGAGTTTTAGTAAGCTGACCACCATCTTTTTCCTACTATTATGCCTTTGGCAGATTTAAGGAACAAGCTTTGCTTTGAAGAATGAACCTATGCTAGCTATGCTATGATTCTATGAATGATGATGGTCTCTTCAGGATAAAATCAATCCAAAAAAAAAAAAAAACTTATATGAAAGATATTTATTATAAAAAATTATATATTTTATCATTAAAAATAAAATATTAGTTATATCATATCAAACTTTTATAAAGATTATATATTTTATCTCTGGTATTAATAATAAAAAATTATAAATTATCTTATTGATATATTTTATAGATTTTATTTTATTTATATATAACTAATTTATTAAATAAATAATATTTAGAATATAGTATTAAAACTTAAGATTTAAGAATTAGAATTTAATTTTTAATATTAAAATAATTTTGGACATATAAATTATAAATTATAGTTTTAAAGACTTAAGATTTAGAGTATAGTGTAATTTTATTAAAAAATAATATAAAATTTGTAAATTTATATGATTTTAATATGATATATGTAATATTTTATTTTTAATAGTGAGATGTATAATTTTTTTTGTATCCCCACAAAAAAAAACTACCAAGAAAAATGCTAGAGGAAGGATAAACAAAAGCTATTGTGATGCCCAACAAAAAAAAATCATATGTTACTAAATTTAGAAAAGAGAAATTACATCCAAGTCTTTAAAGTTAAAGCTTTATTGCAAATTGACTATTTTAAATTTAGGACTTTATTTCAATGTTATTGTGATGTTATGTAATATCATTTAAAAATAATAATAATCATTTGATTTGATGATATATTTACATAACTTTGCAAAAAACATACAAGTGCTTAAAAGGTATCAACAGGTAACCAAATTAACTTGACGAGGTGAAATGCATTTGGCCAGACATTACGAGCCAAGGTATGTCAGGTCAGACATCTCAAAATGAGAAAAATTTATGCGAAAGTGATAAGTGCAGTAACGCATCTGACTTAATAGTTGCTCAAAGGTTGACATCTAAGGAGGTGATACGTTGCAGAGCATGTGTTGAGTTTTATTTTTCTGTTATTTATTGACTAACTGCAAACATTCAGAGTTATACGTTGACGACTGTGATGTTTTGATTTTAATACGACTTTCTCAATCGGAAATTTATTTAGGTTTGAGATTAATTTAATTAGCCAGAGGTTAATGATCCATGCCATAATATAAGATAATGACATTGGGTATAATAATTAAAACATATTAGAGTATTACACGGAAGAAATACCATTTTGAAAATTAATTGCATAAATAGAAATGAAGATAATGAACTTTTTCTTAATTTTTCTTCAAAACATGGAAAATGATACCTTTCATTATTCAAATATTTGATCATTTTATCAATTTTATTGTTTACATATGTCTTCAATACTATTTCTAGTCTAATTGTATATTAAAAGCATCTGGTTCAATCTTTTTTTTAATAAAAATTTTATTATTTTTAAAAAAATTATTAATATATATTTCATTAAATTAAATAATTATTTTCTCATTAAAATGTCTTTTTATCTTGAATCAAACAATTCTTAAATGAGAAAATTTTAATGTTAAATTTTTCTGCATGTTACATCATAAAACAAAGATCAACCCCAATCCCATCATCAATATTAGGAAATTTTAATGATTTAGTTAGGGTTGTTAGCGTTCCGTTCTCGAGCCGATTCGACCTCAGCTCAAGATTAAATTGAAAGTTTTCGATTTGACCTCGATTCAAGCTAGGTCTGGCTTATTTGTTATCTATTTAAGGTTGATCCGAGCCAATATCGATCCGACTTTCAATTAATTTTTAATCTTTTAGCCAAATTTTAAACATAAATATATTCATTCATTCAATCAGCTTAAACTATGACTATTTTTTTCATCTAATATTTAAAAATAAAATAAAAATTTAATCTATAATAGATATAATTTGAATAAAAGTTATGAAGAAAAGTTTAATAAAGTATTCCATTAAACTATTACAAAAAACTAACTTACTATTCTCGAGTTATTGGATTATCATTTTTAAAGCAAATTAAAGAAAAAAATTTTAATTAGAGTCTACTCAACCCCCACCCCTTTCTTGACTCCATACTAGAACATACATTTGTCGGAAGGGCACCGGGCCACTCTATTGAATTATCTCGTGGTTGGGGGGACGGGACAGACTTTTAGTTAGGATAAAAATTTATCTTCTTTAGTTGGGTCACAATGCAAACAAGACTCGAATTTATCTTGTAGCTAAGACACAAGATAGCTTTCTAGCAACCTTGTAGGATTTCCACATGACTAGTCCATCATTTTTCTCCTAATGGGCTCGAATCTTATGCATGTCTTTTGTCGTATCACATACTGTTGACGTAGGATGTGGGGGTCCCAGGAAACACCAAAAAGAAAGAGAGTTCCGGGAGACGGTGGCGCGCAAAAGGGATGAGCCTGTTAATGAAAGCTCAAGGAGGGAACTGGTTCAGAACATTCAGAGAAACACACAGAGATTTAAGGTGGTTCAGGGAGGAAGTCCCCTACGTCAACCGGTCGATCAGCGAAGAAGGTTCCACTAATGGAGAGAAAAGTGGCCCTGAGGGCCAATACAGTATTTTAGAAAGGAGAAAAGAAGAAGAAGAAGAAGAAGGAAAAGAGCTTCCTCAGTTGGGGCCCTATTACAAAAATGAGAGTTCCCTCCTATTATGGACTGTTTCAGGGGTATTTGTAGCCGTTGGAGTGCGTGGCTTCACCCTGGTTTTCCGGAGAAAATGTGATGGACAGGCTCTGGGTCCGTGCCGTTTGTCTGCCACCGGAGAGGCCTGCAGTTGCCCAAAAGGACGATATCTTTTAATATTGGTACTTTTTCTGGGGACCCGTGATGGCTGAAGCATGCAGATCTTTGATTTGTGGGCTTGGGAAAAGGCGCTTTGTACGGGGAGCAGCACGGTTAGGTAGAGTTGATTGTGACAGGCGTTGCTACGTAACCTCGTGCCCGATGTTATCAGGAGTATCATGGGATATCGGGGAACGAGGTTAGGCTGAACCCTCGTGGCCGAGGTTTGACATGGTCAAAAGTCCTGCAAAGTCAAAAAGGTAAGTCAGCAAATCAATCAATCAAGTGAAGGCCAGCCAGGCGCCACGTGTACGGTCAGGATGCAGCGCAGAAACCACGTATTAACACATACACGTTTCACGATGCGACCATTTGAGGCCACTTCCATCACTTTTGGGCACATACAGCTCATGTTTCGTTGGCAGTTTAAAATTAACCTGATTTAAAATCTTAAATTAAAAATTAACTTTATTTCACATCCTACACATATTACTAAAATAATAACTAACTTATCTCACATCTCTCATATATCCCAACATAATAACTAACTTTATATCACATCTTTTACATATCTCAACATAATAACTAACTTTATTTCACATCATTCATAATTTTTAATAAAAAAATATTTATATTCAAATTTAATTTTTATTTTATTAAATTAAACCTTATAAATAAACAGACGAAAACAAAATTATAGTAGGTTTCATTTTAGCTATATTTTGTATTATTGGGAATCTAAAATTGACATCGTATTTGCGTGTGCATGGACTAAGAAATTTGCAACTATTCGTCCATAAAATATTATATTGCAGTATAAAAACATCTTGGTTATACGAGTTAGTATAAAAAATAATTTTTTTAAAAAAAAAATTTTGTATTATAAATAATAGGGCAAATTACGCTCAGATTCTTGAGTTTAACGCTTAATATCGCGCAGGTCCACGTTTTTAAAATTATAACACGGTGTCCTTGAGTTTTAATAAATTATCAAATGGGTTTTTTTAATTTTTTTTATAATTAAATTTCTTTAAAATTACTGTTTTACCCTCTGTCATTCTCTCTCTCCTCCCGATCCCGCGCCTGCGCGCGGGCCGCGCGGCCTGCCTGCGGTAATTTTAAAAAAATAAAAAAAGACCCATTTAATAATTTATTAAAATTCAGGAACCCCGATGTTATAATTTAAAAAATATGAATTCGCGTGATATTAAGCATTAAACTCAGAGACCTGCACGTATTTGCCCTAAATAATATTATAAAAAACTGTTTCAATTATACAGTATCACATTAATTTATATTTTGTTGCACAAAAGTATTTATTTTTCTAGTAGGCTTGGATTCAAAAACAAAAAGTATTTCTTCTGTAAGAAAATGCGATTTTAATTTGCTAACTGGTGGTGACGTGGCAATAAAAATGGATGCCACGTTAGCATGTCAGAAAGAGTCTTGTGGGACCGGGTTTGGAGCCGGTGGGCCCAATGGGGGAGGATCCTGAGTGGGGCCCGCCTGGCATCTGCAGGGCTTTGGGCTCTCACCCGCCGCTCTTTATTTGTCGGCAGTTCTGCAGCTGCGTGTAGACTTTGGAGTCCTTTGACAAATTTAGCTTCTTTTTTTATTAAATAAAATTTTTTCTAATATTTATATTTATATTTATATTTATATTTATATTTATTGAATTTAAAGACTTGATTAATTTATAATTTTTCATTTAAAACATCTTAATAGCTAGAGAAAAAGAAAGCAAAGGCGAAATGAGAGCAGCCTAAACTGCGAAAATGAAATTGTGAAAGAGCAACACTAGCGTCGTGCTGTTAAGCAAAGCGATGGAATACCACATCATAGATAGCAAGAGTCTAGTAGTCGAAAATATCTCTAGCTTATTGTCACGCCTCAACCCGCTAATAGATGAATTAAGTAGCGGATCATATTAGCTAAATCAGGGGTGATACTAAAATATCTTTTAATACTAAATATACAACTCAACATCCAAAATAATATGACTATGAAAAATAATCTAATTTTATCGGAATAATACTATATCACATTCAATAAAGTGCAATTGATAAAAAAAAATTCTAATCAAAATCATCATTTAAGAAAATCGCTCATCACACCCTATCCCGAACTCAGCTTTTACCAACTTCACATGAATTTTTAAGCAACATTACATCATGCAGTATAATACAATTAAGTAAAATCATGTACAACTTCATATCATAATATTTATCACATGCGGAACAAGAATAACATAACATGTTAGCATAGCACATGAAATATAATACCTCTTTTTCTTAATAATCAATTATCATTCTATACTCTGATGTGAAAATATCATTCTCATACCTTTTTTACCTAGAATTTTGACAGAAGTTCTTGTCACTCTGTCATCCTAGAAGCCTGCCAGGAGTTGCTCCTTGCACCAGTGATTCCCTTCTGTTGGGACATCACTCGACGAACACTCCCCGCCCTCATTGAATTAACTCATACTAGGCAACTTCTCGCACTCATCAGTTCTAGGTATACAAGTTTAACCGTACAACATCATCTCACAGAACAATAATTCATTTTCATGACAATAATTTATATTAAAATCAATGATAGATATTACTTATGTCAATTTAATATATCATCTATCAATTCACTACATTAATAAATAAATAACAATAACACTACAAATCAGTTTAATTGATAGAATAATAATGTATATCAATGATAGAATAACAAGAATAAAAAATATGAGCACATCAATATAAATAGGCAATACAATATATTTCTAGTAACTAACAAATAAATCATATAAATCTGGTTCCCCCTACCTCACTTTGAGTTATTAAAATCTCGCCGCAGAAACCAACCCAAAATCTCTTTCACGCTGTATTTCTTCTCTTATACTTGCGCTTTCACAGGATATTGCATGCAAACCAACCGACTAATCGACGATCACAAAGAATAGAGTAAGAAATCCTCCTCCTCTTCTTCTTCTTCCTCCTCCTCCTCCTCCTCCTCCTCCTCCTCCCAGGGCATGGCAGAGAGAAATTGGCAGAAACTTGCAATGGATGAAAGCTTTCATTGTTATCCTTGTGAGGGCATAATTGTATTTTAGTCTCTATAATTTTACCTCCTCATAAATAGATATAAAATTATTATTTTTAAATCTAATTTTTCTCGTATAAACTCAACTCATTTTTAGTATATTTTAAATCCTATTTTGAGTTACATTATACTATAAAAATATTTATAACATTATTTAACATATCAATTTTTTTAATATATTTAATTAAATATTATAATTAAAATTTGAAATTAAAAACCTGAATATTACACTAACGCTATTACCCGAGTGGCATGAGTCACATGGAATTTCATGTGAATCAATAAGGACCACCTTGAAAGACTAAATACTCGCAGGGCCTTATTGTCAGCCTTCAATGCACCCATTGTGGACTTATAGACTGCAAAATCTTCCTGCAGTTTAGCATTCTCCGCCTGCAAGACGTTAAGCTGAGAAGACTTTACTGCAAGCCGGACCTTCAAGGCCTCAATCTCTTCATCCCGTTAGTGAAGCCGGCCTCCTTGCTCGAGCACTTGTTCCTCCGTCTTCAAGGTCTTATTCAGAAGCAGAGGCAAGCGAGCGAGCACCTGAATGACGAAGCGACATCAACACAACTCAAATAGAAAGCAACAGAAAGTAACAGAAAGATGGAGTCATGGGAGAAAGCGTCTGGCGTCGAGGTTTTATCCATCCTCTCCTCCAGGTCCTAGGTGACAAAGCCACTTCCTATTGCCAATCTCATGTCCCCCGGGTACACATATATATATAATATAAATTATTAAAATTAATAATTTTAAAAGAGTAAATAACATATATATATATATTAATGTGATGGAGAGAATCATAGAAATTAATTCAAAATAAAATAATTTTTATTGACTCAAATGAAATTTTACCCTAAATAAAATAATTCATTAATTCTAATTTATCTGAACCTGCTGTAAATTATTGGGTTGGGTGCCGCTCCGAGAACACCAAAAATTTTAGCGCGGGCCCATGAGCCAGCTGTTCACGTATGCACAATAAGAAACTATTTATTTTTCTTTTTATTTCGTATTTTTTTATAATAAATTTTTTATTTTATATTAATATTTTATTTGATTAAACAAAATTATACAATGTAAAAAAATATTCATATAAAGTTCAAAATGATCATAAAAAATATAAAAATGGCTATACGGAAAGTAATGCTTTTATGAGCAATTTTGTTTTATTTTATATGATTTTTTTTTTAACCTGTATTATCTTTTTTATCCTTATCAATATAGTCAAATTTCAGAAAACTTAAAAAAAAATAAAAATATTCATAAAAAATTATCCTTAAGAAAAAAAAAGTATGAAATAAAATTTTCTCATTAACCAAGTGGAAATAAATTTTTCAGTTTTATAACTCATTTTTATTTTATTTGATCAAATCCTAATTTTTTAATTACTTTACATATATAGTTATGCATATGAATATATTCTAATTATATAAATAAAAGTATAAAAGATATGATATTTATCATAAATTAATAAGAATAATTACCTATATGTCACACCATTTAGTTTTATTTATGCCTTACCTATCCATTCTTAATTAATTACGCTATGCACACTCAAAATATTATAAAATCTTACATACACATATTTTAACTTATTTCTATTATAATGAGTAGTCATAATTTTTCAATAACCTAACTATAATTAGATTACAAAAAATCTGAGCTGTTCATCATATTATTTTAAGGATATTTAAATATATTTTGAATGAAAATCCTAAAACCTTAATATTTAGGTGGCGGCAAAGGAATGAGACATCCTCGAAGTGAATTAATTTTAGGACAAATCAGCGCTTTAGTGTGGTATTGAGCAAGAGAAAAATATGTACTATTAATAGTAAAAATATAATTTTAATGGTTTACTAACAGAATTTTTTTTTAAATATATTTTAATTAAATTTTAACTCAAGTGTATGTAAGATTTTATAATATTTTGAGTGTGCATAGCGTAATTAATTAAGAATGGATGGGTAAGACATAAATAAAACTAAATTATGTGGCATGTAGATAATTATCCCAAATTAATAATACAAAGATGAAAAAACTTATTCAAAAAACATATTACCTATCATTTTACATATTAGACATTTATATCTAATAACTTAGATTTCACACACCACAAAATATATTCAGATTATCTTCATACTATATATTATTTTTAATATAGTTTACGATATATATATATATATAGCACAATAGAAATATGCACGATATAATTTATCAAATATGAATGTATATAATATGTAAATAATATATAATTTTATCGAGAAATGTGAGTAATTAATTATCTCTCTTCAAAATAATAATTATGTAAAGTTAAAATTTAATGAAATTATCAAAAAAGATACATATGAAATAACTTCTGAGCGGGGTGGAAAGTTTAGATTTTGCAGACTTATATTGAAAAGGTAATCTAATTTAATAACTCGATATGATTATCTAGAATTTTTTTGGACTTCATTTATATATTATGGTGATATGATTCAAACTTGAAATTTATTGATAGGTAAATAAAATGTTTTATACTAAATTAAGAGTAATATGTAATTATTTATAATTATAATTAAGGGTATTAATTTTTGAGTCGATTTCCATATAACCCCTCCCTCTCTCTCTCTCTCTCTCTCTCTCTCTCTCTCCATTTCATTTCCTCTCTCTCTCTCTCTCTCTCTCTCTCTCTCTCTCTCTCTCTCTCTCTCTCTCTCTCTTCTCCATAGAACCTCCGATTAATAAATCCCACACCATACCCACCAATTTCTCTTGCATGCCTTTTCATTCCTCCTCCTCCTCTTCCTCCCATGGCCGTTGAATCTCACCATCTTCACTTCTTCCCCTCACAACTCCTCATCGACAGGTAATCTCTCTTTCTCTTTCCCTCTCTGTCTCTCCTTCCTCACTGCTGCTTTTACTATTCTACAGAGACATGGCGAAAGCGGCGGAGGCACAGCCGGCGATGCTGACGGCGACCTTCAGTACCGGCGCCGGGAGCCAGCCGTCACCACCCTTGCACACCCCTGCCGTATCCCCGGCCGTCGCGAAGAAGCGACTGAGAGACGAGCCGCTTTCCATCCTCGCCGACGACATCGCCTCCCTCTTCCACCGGCAGATCCTCGACCTCCACCGCCTTCTCTCCCACCACGTACGTTGCTCCAATCCCTCCCTTCCCACATCTCCTTTCATCGGTATCTAACGAGCAGTTAGAGTTTGGTAGCAGCGGCTGCGGCTGGTGGCGGCTGCGGAGGACGCCGTGAGGAAGAGATTGAAGGCGAAGGAAGACGAGATGGAGAGGGTGAGGAGGATCAATCGAGCTCTCGAGGATCAATTGAGGACTCTCGCCGTCGAGAATCGGGGGTGGCGTGAGCTCGCCGAGGCGAACGAGGCGGCCGCCAGCTTCCTCCGGTCAAATCTCGAGCAAGTTGTAGCCGCCCAGGTTCGGATGGAGGAGAAACAGAGCCGCGGCAGCGCCGGAGATGACGCGGAGTCCTGCTGCTGCGGGGAAATCGGCGACGGTGAAGCGGCGGCGGCTGCGGTGGAGGCGCCGAAGAGGGTCTGCCGGAGATGTTGGGAAAGGGAGGCTGCGGTGCTGCTGCTCCCCTGCCGGCATTTATGCCTGTGCGCCGACTGCGGGCCGGCGGCGAGCTCATGCCCTGTTTGTGAGTGCTCCAAGGGCGGAAGTGTCAATATAAACTTGTTGTGAGGTTTTTCTGAAAATGTGTCAAATTTAAATAAAATAAAATAATTAGAGTCAAAAATAAATAAATAAATAATTTCTTTTGTATATTATTTCCGATTATGATTTTTTATTTTATTAAAGGAAGAATTTTAACAAGTTCCTCCCTTCATTCATTTGCATGGGTTTTTTTTTTTTTCATTTGCATGGTGTTTTTTAATAACTTTTTTTTTTTAGTTTCTCATGGGTCATTAAATTTTTATATTTATTTCGATGCAGTTCATTCAAAATATCTCTAAACTTTTTTTTTGACACACTTTCTCTCTCATTTTTTCTCTCCTCTTCTCTTCAAGGTATACATTTAGTTATAAAAAAATAAAAATTACAAAAAAAAAATTGAGCAAAAAAAACAAAATGAAGAACATAATTGAAGTTATTGATCTATCTCAAAAACCTAAATGCGAAATGATTCAAAAGATATAAACCTTTTTGAAAACTGGGATTAGAAGTAAAGATGTAAATGTAATTTACGCTAGCACCTCACCCAATGGGCTAAATGAGCCCAATGGGCCCAATGGGCTAAATGAGCCCAATGGGCCCACTTTGGTTTATTTATCAAACCATCTTAATATAGTAATAAAATGTCTATCAAAAAAAAGGTTTGCATTTGGTGGCATAGCTGGCATATCTAAGGGCTCTGTGGGCCCACTTGTTATTTACCCACATGGTGCCACGTCACACTGGGCCCACAAGTTTTTTTTTTTTAATTCTATTAATGTATAGTGCAAATGAATTTGAAGGAATGATGTGCTAGATTTGCATAATAAAGTCCTTGCTTTACTGTATTTTAAGAAGAACAAGCTCTAATAACTTTTTAATAAATTTATTAATTATAATTTTAGATTTTAATTGAATAATTTATTAATCAATTATTGAGACGATGTAGTATGTTTCTTTAAGAATTGTCAATTTTAAAATACATTAAATCAGGTTCAATTTAATATATAGAAGACACGCAGGTATGTTAAATTTTATTGGTGACGAGTGAAATTTTAGTCAACCTATTTACCACTAGACATGCAACTACTTTGGACCATTGACCTTTTGATTATTCGAGTTACCCAATTAACCCGTATTTTTATTTGAGACTCAGTGGGAGAGTTTAAATATTTATTTATTAAAGTTTTTTTTTAAAAAACTTTAATATATAGAAGTGATATTGGCAGTGTACGTTAGCATACGTAAATCACTGTTGATCTATTTTAAAACTGTAAGTCTTGGTGGGCCAAAGCAAGTAATATTTACAATAAGTTAGGCTATTACATATGTCATCAGAGTCACTTCATATAATCCTTTGAACAACACTGAAATAACCTTAGCGAGAAAGTTGAGTTCCAAAAAATAATTTATGTGCTGCTTCCAAGAAAATCTAGAACCGGTGAAATGCCGCGAGAGATTTTAAGTAAACTGTTTATATGTTAGTATGCTTAAATCATTGTCCTAATTTTTAAAAAATCTTGATTTTAGTCTTTGAGGTTACAAAAGTGCTATAGTTTTTATTCCTTTTACAGAACCTCACTCTTTTTACTTATTTTTTGTGATAAAAAATGTAAAATTTAATCCTTTTTACTAACAATTTGCATATTTTAAAGGATCGTCATACCCATATGTCTTAACTTAAAAAAAAAAAAGCAAAAATCTTGAATTTAATTTCTATTATCTATTATTTTCTCCATTCTAAAAATTTTAAATTAAAAAAATATTAATATTAATATTTCAAAATTATAATCTAAAAGCCAAAAAGTCAAAAATAGAGAATTATTTTATAATATATTGATAAAAAAATAATAATTATGTATTAAATGGGATAAAGAAACAACACATTTATAATCTATCAGATCCAAATTGAAATTTTAAAAAGTGGAAATTGAGTAGAAGTATTGAAGCAAAGTAATTGATTGGTGTTTTTTTTAGAAGAGTTGATGAGCCACAAAACTAGAGAAGATGATGAGGATTGTTAATATGGAAGAGGAAGACATTGTTGCAAAGCTTTGAGAGAACAATTATGTGACAAAGTCAAGTTTGGTAGAGAATGATGCATTTGCAACAAAAGGGAATTACACATATCACTTTCAAAAAATATTTACTCATTTAATTTCTCAAATTAAATATTTATATATCACTCTATATTTCGAATGCAAAATTATAAATTGCACTCCCCTCTATCAAGTCGAAAAAATCTAGTCTTTCATCTTATTCAAGAAGAGAAAAATTCAATCATTCGTCAATATAAGCAGATGATATTTGTAATTAAGTATGAGGCTCTGTTTGGTAATAAGAAAAAAAAGAAGATTTGGTTAGAATTTTTAGTGATTTTTGAAAAATGTGTATGATGTGAAATAAAGTAAGTTGGTTATATTAAAAATTGTGTATGATGTGAAATAAAGTTGATTGATTTATTGAGAATTGTGTTGGATGTGAAATAAAGTGATTGTTTAATGTTGAAATTTGTATGAGATGAGATATAAAATAATTTTTTAAGTTTTTTTAAAATAAATTTAAGATTTTTGCCATGGGTAATTTTAGCCATGATTTTTAGTCCATTGCCAAACTCCCCTCTATCAAGTATGAGGTAGCATATGTAAAGCTTTCTTCTTCTTCACAACAAGCAGATATCTCGAACTAGGCGCATAATTATGTTTCAAACTCAAATTTTTTGTATTCAATGTCAACTAATTTGAGAAATTTACACTCACATAAGTATCTCATATTAGGAAATAAATAAAAGAAAAAAAAAACTAAATTTAAAAATATTTGAAATTTAATTTATCTAAGGGGGCATTTAGTTTAATATGTTATATTATCTAGAGAAAGCAATTGTTTGGTTTAATGACATCTATAAATAATTTTTTATAAAATTATTGATTAAAAGATAACATCTAAATTACATAACATAACACTAAGAAAATAACGAACTAAACGCTCCCTAAGAGCAATATGATTTGTTTTACTTGGATTGCACATCTAAAATTAGATGAATTCAAATCAAAGATTATAAAGGGGAGGCAAGATGCCATTGGGATTGACAATGACATGATTTTGAGACAGCTTTTACATGACAAAAACATCACTTTATAAAGTTTTTTCAATTAATATGAAAGATCCAAATTAAAGAAAAAAAAGGGACCAATTGCTTTAATTGGCATGGGTGTCACATTTATGATGAGTTTGAATAGTTGTGCAAGTTGATGTAGAGATTTCCTCTCTATATGGATAGTGATGTACTCTTTTTTTTTTATATTTTTTTTTGGTTCCCATATCTTATAATCTTTGATAATAAATGTGGCTCTCTAGGTTTAAAGCAAGCTATAAATGCTTCCATTGCTAGTAATAGTGCTAGCAAAGCCTTTGATAAGATGTGCTTATGGATGGCATCATTCTTGTTGTGTGAGGGGACCTCATGTTAGAGGTGGTGATTACGTTGAAAAACTTACGAAACTCGCTTGAAAATTATTTAAATTTTATAATTTTGGAAACTAATTCAACTTATGATCAAAATTGCTGTTCAATTATACTGTGCACATGCATATTCCCAGTTCAAGAGTAATAGATCAGCTTCGGAAGTTAAAAGGCGAGTTATTGACTGATGGTTAACAGACGATCGAGTGCTATAGAATAATATGAGGGATGTCTCGTGAGAAAGACCTAAAAGGAGCACAATCGAGACAGATCTTTGCTCTTATGACCGATCCAATAAGCCATGTGATCAATGATATCCATGGTGTGAGATCTAGTTGATTTTTGAATTAAACTGAGCATAATTATATGTCATACTATTAATTAAAATATTTTTTATATATAATATATATATATATATATTAAAATATAATAATATAATTTTACTAAAATATATTATGTGCATTTTATATTTTAAATTATTTATATTAACTATCATAAGTCATAATATATTTATGTTAAGAAAATCATTGTTAAATCCATTAAAAGACTAAAATTTATGTTTTTTCAAGTTATGTCAAACATGATTAACGCTTAAGTTAACAGATAGATCTAACTGGAAGAATTTAGAAACAAAGGGATCTGACTGAAAATATTTTAAAACTTGTACCAACTTGTTAGTTATTTCTTCAAAATTATAAGGACCTAACAATAATTTACCATTGCACATTAGCACTCCATATTAATTATTAAATTTTATTAATTTAGTGTCAGCGATTTAAAATATCTATAATTATCCAAATACCCAAAATCTAAAGCACAAGTTGTTCGTTATCATTAAAGAAGTCTAAGACCTTGTCTGACAGGATAATAATAACAATAAATAATATTTTTTAATTATTTTACATAAATTTTAAAATAAAAAATATTATTTTGTTTCATATACTTAATAATTTCAATAAAAATATCAACTTTATTTCACATTTTAGATTAAAATACTAGAATTGAGTATTTTGATGTAAGATGTGAAATAAATTTTATATTTTTATTAAAAAATATTAAGTATATAAAATAAAATAATATTTTTTATATTTAAATTTATATAGAATGATTAAAAAAAATATTATTATTATTATTATTATTTTTTTAAAGCAGTACTATTTTGATTTTCACACCAAACATGGCCTTTTCCATAATCTCATTTCTAAATTCACTCGAGTAATGTTTAGATCATCACATAACTGTTTATGCAAAGTTGAACGAACCAGCATTAAAAACATTCGATGATTTTATGAGCCCGTCAATTGATCGGATTTGAATCGAGTTGATTATGAGTCTATGACTCATACTCAGAGCTGATCAAATCAGGATAAAGCCAACATTCAAATTGGGTCGTTGGAATTGACCCAGACCTGACTCATGGCCCAATCCAACTAAGATTTTGACGAGCATAACCGGTCGACCTATTATATGTTGTGTGAAATATTAGGAGTGTTACTTGATTTTAAGAGAGGAGTTAGAGTATAGAAGAAAATTCTCTAGAAATATATAAATATAGCATAAAAGAGTTTATTAATTACATTTTAGTTTATGAGTTTTAAAAAATTATTAATATATCTCTATAGTTAACTACTAATTATAGTTTTTTTTATGAATCTTAAAAATTTGTTGATGTGATCGCTAAATTTTAACTAATATAATGTTAAAAGGTGTCTAAAATTAAATTTATTATATATTTTGATTCAAATATATATTTTTTTATTAAAAATAAAAAAATATAGAATAAAATTAATTATTTATTCTTCTCGTTTGAGACTCTCTCTCTCTTAGGTAAGAGAGAGAAGGAGACTCTATAATAAGGATCTTTAATTAAGGGTCTTAATATGGATCGAAGTTCGAAAATCGATCAAAAATTAAATCGATTTTAGATCGAATCGAAATCGAGTCGATTTAAATGAGTCGGCTAACTAGTCAAAAGTTCGGCTCGATAATAATTTCGAGTCGATTTTGAGCCGGGTAGACTCGGCTCGATCCAGCTTAAAATCGGCTCGAATTAAAATACATTTTTATATTATAATGCATATATATATAAAATATATATATATATAATATATATTAAATATAATATATATATATTATAAATTGAGCCGATTTTGAGCCTGATCGAGTTGAGCTTACCTGGCTCGAGATCGGCTCAAAAAAAAGTTGAGATTTGATTCATTTTCGAGCCGATTCAAAAATGAATCGAAATCGGCTCGAAGTCGATTGGAATCGACTCGAGCCGGCTCGAAGTCGAACCCAATCGAGCTCGAGTCGATTTCGAGTCGATGAAGTGTGATCTATTTGATTTCGAGCCGGTATTGGCTCGGCTCGAAATCGGATCGGTTAACAGCCCTATCTTTAATATATATTAATTCAAATTTAAGAATTTAAAACTTAATTATAGGGACCTATTAGTAATTAATCCATTTGTTTCACAAGACCAACTTTTTCATTTTTATTTCTTCTAAAATCAAGCATGCTCATCAACTTTCTTGTCATATAATCTTTCCATCTTATTTTAATTTTTTATGTCAAATAAAATTTGATCATCTTGCATTCATTTTATTACAACTTATATTTGAGTCCCAAATATTGAAGACTAATTGCACATAAAATCACAAAGTTCGAATGTAATAGAATTGAGTTTTCAAGGATCCAAGTGAATAAAACTCGAATTCTGAAAAATGTAATTTATCCTTTAGGCCCCATTTGTTTTCAGTTGAAAATTAACCTGGTTTAATTTTAACCATGCATATCACTTCACACATAAAATTTAATATTAAAAATTAACTTTATTTCACATCTTACACATATTATTAAAATAATAACTAACTTATATTACATCTCTCACATATCCCAACATAATAACTAACTTTATATCACATCCCTCACATATTCTAACATAATAACTAACTTTATTTCACATTATTTATAATTTTTAATAAAAAAATATCTCTATTTAAATTTAATTTTAATTTTGTTAAATTTAATCTTACAAACAAACAGACCCTTAGTTTTATCAATAAAATTTTCACTGAACAATTTCAAATTTGGATGTCCTTTATATCATTTATTGAGTACATATTAGTGTAGTACAACAATGCAATACAAAAAGTGAAAAGACAAATTATAGGTTTTTTTAGTATGACCAAATAAATATTTGCTTTAATTATTGCTTCCTTCTTTTCCTATTTGATGTTTTGAGGGGCAAGCCAATGTGGTCCACTTGAAAGTAAAGTATCTAAGGCCATTGCCTTTTGGCTTTTGCAAGAAAGGTGGTGTTGCATGGTGAAGAATATAGATTGAAAGAAGAACAAACTTGGTAAGCTCGTAAAATATTCTAGTATCTTAAAAAGAGCAAGTGTACGCTTTGTTATACGGGGTTGATGTAGTATTCATCAGCTTGAAGAAGCTTGATTCATTTACAGATTGAGTCTTCTCTAGAAGACATGGGAGAGAGATGCTGTTGAGATTGTTTGATAAGTAGAAAGGGAGAAGAAAAATAACCTATACAGATGAACATCAAATATGATATTCGTGAAAAAAAAAATGGTTTAAAGGAGGTGCACTATGATTGGAGAAATTGTAAGACTTTGGATATAAAGTTGCTCACGTTTTCTCTCCATTTTTTTCATTATTCTTAAGGATGAGGAGTATATGTTTTCATATATTTGAAATAATTGCTCTACCTAGGATGGTTCTCCCACTTTACAAGACGTGATTAAGGAAGCATGGGAGCTAGGTCCATGTTTGTATGGCTTAGATGTAATGTGCAAATTTCATGCTTAGCACCAGCCTCTTAATCGCAAGTCCCTCTCATTTATGTTAGCCTGAGTGATTGTAGACCAATCCTAATATGACGCATGTCCTAATATTGCTCGCTATAAATTGATTACCCAGTTTGAAGTTGGAATAATTCACTAGCGCTTCATCTTTTTGGGGTCTCTTAAAATTCTTGCATTTTCAAGATCTTAAGAAACAATTCTTAGAGTTCTTCGATAGGCCTCAAAATGGTTCTTTAGATAATATGATAATCGCAAGAAAAAGGGAGAGGAAGTTAGAAAGAAGTAGAAGATGATGAAGATTGGTTCATCTAAAGGGAAACTGATGAACAAGGACAGCGTAAAAAAATATCAGTCTTGCCAACTAGGCCCCTGAAAGAGGATGTCATAAAAGAGCCCTGGGAGCAGATGAGTCTTACTTAAGACGATATTCTTGATAGTGCATTCATTGCTGGGTGATATAGAATTTTCAAAAATTTATGCTAATACTGCCTCCCCTTTCTCTACAGCATCCATTGGGGGGGTTGAAGGGTCGATGTTGTGGCTCTAAGGGCCCTACGTCGATAACGTGAGTGACATGTTGATCCCTTAAGACTCATTCTCCTCCGATGATATGAATAATGGATGAGGACCACCACCATGTAGTTGTTGGTGCTAACCACTATTAGAGCCCATTCTGCCTTATGCCATAATGTGATCATAGGTCTTCCATCTCTCTGTGGGGAAATAGCTGTTGTTATGGGTTTTGAGGAGTAGAACCATAGAAATAGCACTCGTGTTATCTTCTTCGTTTTAGGAGATCGGACTAGTATTATTGATCATCGCGATTGGTAAGATTAGTTGGACCGCGAATCGAGCTTGTCGGCCCGATCGAGCTTCAAACCCGTATTATTTATTACATTTTATAAATATTATCCTTGGTTCAAAACAAGTTAAATTATTTGAACCTTGAATCTTTGATTCAACAATAACTGAATGTATTTATATAGAAGTCTATATTTCATTTTTTTTTCACATAAATAAATATGTAATGATATAGATTCATATATTCAATTCTTTTGGCTTTTAATTTAATTGAGTTGAATTAGTCATAACAGAAGGTTGAACACAATCCATTAAAAAAAAAAAAAAAAAAAACAGAAGGTTGAATCAATTTAAAATCAAATAAAATTTCAAGAAGATTTACAAATAAAATATTACATTACTAAAATAATATATTTGATTTAAACTCTTCAAAAATCATGTATATCACACCCAATCCTGCATTAATATTAAGGCTTTGTTTATTTTGAGATTTTTTTTAGCTTAAATTAATTTTTTTTTTAGTTTAAAAAAAAAGCTTGAACCAAACGAGGCCAAATGTTTCACCAAATTTCAAAAAAAATTTATCTATCTATTTGATTTCATTACAATAAATATTTAAGAATTTATAATTCTCAAGATTAAATTTAAAATAAATTATATACATAATATAGCTCAATCAAAATCATTTTGAGATGTGGGTTTAAAATAGAATATAACAAGTGATTTTTAAAAAAATTTAGTAAAACACATAATTTTGACATAATTCCATCGCATATATTAAATCCTCAAAATTAAAATGATTATCTGATGAATTACAAATTTAATATAATTGCCGGCCCAAAAGGAGGTAGAGTTTATATTAAAATCATTTTAAATCACAAGTTTTGATCTCAAATCTAATTAATTTGGATTTACATATATAAAAATATTATTTCTCGTTTTGATGTGATGTATAACTTTAGGCCTGTTTGGCATGACGAACAAATTCAGGATCAAAATAGTATTAGTTTAAAAAGAAATAATAATAAATAAAGTTTTTAAATTATTCTACACAAATTTTAGTATAAAAAAATATTATTTTACTTCACATGCTCAATAATTTTTAATAAAAATATTAACTTTGTTTCACATTTTACATCAAAATAATCGATTCAAATATTTTAGTTTAAAATGTAAAATGAAATTGATATTTTTATTAAAAATTATTAAACATATGAAGTAAAATAATATTTTTTTATATTAAAATTTTTGTAAAATAATTAAAAAAATTTATTTATTTATTATTATTATTATTATTATTTTTTAAGTAGTATTCTCTTGGACCTGATTTTGATTCTCGGGTCAAACATGGTCTTAATCTCCTTAGCATAATATATGCATCTAACGAGTTAATTTCAAGCGATTGAATTTCAAATATATTCTTCAATTCAATGTAATAAATTGGATCAATTCTAAACTAATCAATTAAGACCTAAAATTTTGATAGCAATTGCCTACCCTATCAAAGGGCCAAGTCAAAAAATTAGGGCACCCTCACCTTCCACTACTTATGCATATGATCTTTTAAGTGACACATTTATTTAAATAATGATGGATCAAGTTGTTGGCAACATATTAAGGAATTTAATTAATTTAAGAAAAATGTAAAAAAAAAATATTTTTTTTTTAAAAAAGGAAATGAGCCATAATTATTCCAAAAGGAACTGACTTTTCTCTCTCCTTTTGGAGGTAGGTCTTCTCTGAGAGAAATTATCAAATTTTTTTGGACTTATTTTATTAATAATTTTAATTTTATTATAAATTTTAATAATTTTATTTTATATTTAACATAAATTTCAACTTTAAAAATCAACTTTATTTCACATATAATACAAATTTTAATCTTAAAATTAATTTTATTTCAAATTTTATGCTCCTTCTAATATTAAAATAATATTTTTTTTATTAATTTTATAAAATAAAATTTTTTCTTTTTTTTCATCTAAAAATAGATTTCTATCAAACGAGGCCAAAGCTGTGAATGCATGACTAGCACAAAAGTAGGAAAAAAGAGAAACTATGCATTATCTCATGATTTCTTTATGTTGATTTTTATTTTATCAACACAAAAATAAACAAAATTTTGATTAAAAGTGTACAACAAGAACTGAATCGAACTAATAAATTTAGATTAATTCCGAATTTTTAAAATATTTAGTATCAATAACACAATTCAATTTTTGGGTCTAATATATGATTCTAATAAATTCAAGCCGGCCAAATTTAAATCTATGATAACATATAAAATGATTTCTCCGTTATTTTTATTAAGTTATTTTATTATTATCATTGCACGAATCATGTAAAATATTAATTTTTTTTAACTTTATCATTAAATTATTAATTATCATTTATTATATTACTTTAATCTGGATTCCTTTCTCTTTTACAATCACTATTTCTATCGTACACATTTTTTCTCATTAAAATAATTCTAAATTGAAATATTATTATCATGATATTAAGAGATTTATATTTCTCATAATTAAAATTATTCATTGGACCGAAATCCGACCCGAACCTAATAGTTCAGGTACAAGTCGGGTTCATGTGTACATGGGTAAGATTTAGTTTCACACATAGCGGAACCGACTTAGCTCGGGTCGCATACATAATAAATGCGAAACAGAATTGAATCGACTAATGCACACCCCTAATTTTGATCATAGCGTTTCAATTAAAAAATCAAAATTTCACGCGAACAAAAATTGCAATGGTAAATAAAGTTCTTGGCTTTGAATCATGAACATAATCACCAACTTATGCTCAGCTCCACTGATGCATCACCAACAAATAAATCAGAAACATAGCTCATGATTTAAGAAAAAAAAAATAAATGTTTCAAATTAAAAAAAAAATATAGGATATGCCAACTGATATGCAATATTTTGTATATCAGATATAAAGATATTATTTATTTAGAGTTTTTACATACAGGACATAAAATTTACACAAAATTACGCATTTCACCATCAATTCATAAATATTACTACTATCACACCATATTCATTTAAATTTTATGCATTTCACATATTTCACACCATATTCTTTGATGGTAAACTTCACATTTCTAAATTGACCTTGATCTTAACTATATTATTAATATATTAAGNCGAATTGATGGTGAAATGCGTAATTTCGTGTAAATTTCATGTCCTGTATGTAAAAACTCCTATTTATTTTAACTTTTAAAAAAATCAAGTTCAAGGCTAAAATTCTAAGTTTTCACTTCAGAATACAACTAAGTTTCAGAAAAGAAATATCAAAAAATAATTTGCACCACATGAAAAAGATCTTAGTTAAGTTCCAAAAAGAATGCTAAATTTAAGAAGTCTTAACTAAGATTGGCACCAAAAAATTACAATCAGATGTCATGATGTGAGAATGTTAGGTTAAAATTTTCTTAAACTTGTATAAGCAGCAACCATAACATAGAAAATGATACAACAGAGACTGGAATGAGAATGGAATAGAACCAGCTAACCTTCCTGCAACCATGATTCGGGTAATTAACTTGCTCGCCAATTAGTGGGTATCCGAATTTTCTGGATTTGACCTGCAAATCCATTCAAGTCGATCTGAATAGAAATTCAGTGAGGATGGATGGGGTTGGGGTATAATTCGTTGCAGTAGTTCAGAATTAGATCAAGTATACCGTCAAATAGGCTTAGCCCATGCAGCAATGCAAATAAGCTTGTGCATAAAATGTATGCATGAATATAAAATTATTTTCGGGTCGTAACCTACGAGCTTAAGCCTTTTGGTCAGTTGGTAATCAAAGTATAAAAAGCTACAATATGTGTATGATATGAGAGTAAATTAATTTTTATATTAGTTTATGTAAGATATGAAATAAAATAATTTTATTTTTTATAAATATTATTTTATTTCACATCTTCTACTTTGGGTAGGGCTTTTTGTTACTTCTCGTAACTATTTAAACTATGTCAAATGGTAATTAGAAATTTAACATGGTATCAGAGCTGTTTACCCAAAATTATTTCAAGCATAAAGTTTGAACTAAATCTACGCCACAAAGCAAATAATCTTGAGCGTAAGAGAATAAATAAGAATATAAAAATTGTTCCGGCGCTATTACAAGCTTAAGCTTTTAAGTCGATTGATAATCAAAGATTTGACAAGATTAATGCTATAGGTTTCAGCTGATATTCAAGAAACAAAATAATTTTTCAACATTTAAATATTATGTTGGATTTGAAATATTGCAGTTAAAAAATTCATGATGTTTTTTGAAGGCTGGCAAATAGTTGAAAGCCAAAATTAAAATGTCACAAGTTCCTTTACCTACCTGGAGGTTAAGCATCATTGGATATTAAGCTGCGATCAGTATTCAGTTTCCAGAACTCCATCAATGAGGCCAAACTCCAGAGCCTTAAGATGCAAAAAAGCCAATCAGAAAGCTAGCGCATGGTTAACGTAGCCAAGAGAAAACCAGTTGAAATCTAGAAAACATAATGGTCTCTCTTTAAGTAGATCTAAGGTTGGGAATGACTGCAGTTCTTCAACCTTCTTTAGACACAACAATGTTGAAAGTTCAGTAAAAAAAGATCCATATTATGGTTGGGAATGACTGCAGTGCTTTTGCACATTAACATATGGTTTCGTTTAGGAGGCTATATGCCGCTCCATCTCTCCCTCTTTCTCACTCCCATCTTTCCATCTATTTATCTGCCTCTTCGCATCTCTCAATTCTTTTATTTTTCCCTCCACCTCACTGCTCAATCAGCTCATAGTAAAAAGGTTTGGAACAAAATGTGTGACGTGATGGATACAAGAAGGCTCACAATTGTTCTGGCCCAACTTCAAACCTGACTCACCCAATGCCTACATACAAAGTTTCCTCACATTCTGAAGCCATGTGCACTAAGCGGGGAAGTATTAAATAACGATGGCATTTTTCTTTCGTGTTCATGCGCACTAATAATGAATATACCATGATTGACAAGAACAGAAAGTGGATACCTCAGAAGCTGAAAAGAATCGGTCTCTCTCGGTATATAGCTGCACCTTCTCTAAGGGTTGGCCAGTAAAGGCAGCATACATTTTATCGATTTTCTGCAACCATATAACTTGGCATATTAATCTAATAAAGTCGAGCATTAAAATCATACTAAAGATTTTCATGCACATTAATTTGTAACTATTCATGGCAAACTGCTATTCCAATGCTTTTCTGTAGTCCAAGGCAACTAATAGAATTGCCAGCTACTATACAAGGTGGTCGCCATCATCAAATCACTGGGGTGGGGTTGACTTTATAATTCCTCTTTGCAATCAAATACTTTGGGTATTGCACTTCATTAAGCATAACATAACTTTTCATTGATTTTTTTTTTTAAAGAACTTTTCATTGACTTCTAGCCTTTCAAGAACAACAGCATCTGACCAAATAAGTGAATAAATATGGTGATGATAACTAATATATATTTGAATTGTCTTTAAACATATTTAACTTAGACTGCTAAATCTGATGCAACGTGAGGTCACTTGGGGTGAATTCCAAAATAAAATGTGGTTAAGGTTAGAGAAATTAAGATGGTTATCAACTCAAAAGATTCCAAAGTGAAAGATCAAAGTGGCTAGAAATGCAAGCCAAAAAAAACTTCTCTGGTTATCAAAATTAGCAGTACTGCAGAACAATTGATCATCAGATCATCCAATTGATCCGTACGAAGAAAATTTACATTTTCCAAGTTTCTGTTATTAGAATCAAGCGGGATTTTAAACTAAGCTTCAAAACATCAAAATAAACATGAAAATGCAACTGTTCATGCAACTAATATGAAAAATGACCTACTTAACATTTAAATTTTTCTTAACATACAAATGCGAGGAGAAATAAAATGAACTCTCCAATAATGCATTTTAGTTTGCAAATCACATGAAATTTTGAGGAGCTCTGAACTAGGTTAAGTTGTTCCATGAGAATTTAACAAACTTATGAAAGAAATGGGAAACTTATCAAGATTTTAAGAAAACAAAACTCCCATGCATTAAAATATGAATTAATCCAAAGCATGAAGAGCAACTCTATTAGCATATAAAAGAAAGTATGTGAGCATGGAATTCTCAAAGATATGTTGATATTTGATTCAAAATTTATTTGAGAAAATAGCAAAATGATGGTTTCATCCAAAGCAAATAGTCTTTTAACAAAGATGAAAGAAAGGAAACATAAACTAGATGAAAACCCTAGATGAAAATGAAAAACAGGAAAGATAACTAAGGAAATGGATGAAGATGAAGCCCCAGCACAGCTAGAACATCCATGGCATATTAGGGTAGTAGCGTGCAACCACAATGTAGCTCCCGATGTAAATCTGAAGTACCATCTATACTGGAACGACTAAAACGTGGAAGAAAGCACCTATTCCTTTTTATCATGGTAGTTTTCATCAATATCAACAAGCACCTCTTTATGAATGAAAATAGGGTTCGTTTATACAGCTCTGGCATTATTTCCACATCACTAAGTAGTAGGAAGAGTAGCAAGAACATGGGTACATGGAACAATTAGGAGAAAAATCAGAAGCAAGCTAATTCCTCAGACTGTTGAGATAAATGAGTGAGTAGTAGATGATTTGAATAGTCCGATGACAAGGATTCCAAAGACTCAATTGATAGAACAATTGATGGGAGGAAGACTAGTTGATGTTGGGCTCTTATAATAGTTTGATGAACTATAGTAGCCCATTTTCACATGTTTTTGGCTTGTTTTGATCTGCTTCAACTTCAATTTGATTCCCCAAACAAAATCCAAAACATAAACACACCCAAACATGATCTAAATTCATATAAAATACTTAGAAGGCATTCCCATTGACACAATAAAATCCAAACATAAATGACCCAATTAACAAGCAAACACGATAACTATGTAAAACTCAGAAAGTGGGTCAATCTAGGCTCGGATGTGAAGATCGTGTCGGTGCTTCTGCTAATGACCAAAATGCTTTGCACGAAAATATCTATTCAATTTAGAATCTTTCATATTGTTGCCCCTCCTCTTCTTATAAATGCAAAATTATCTCCATGTTGTTCTACATTAAATTCCCTCGAAACATGTAGCCCTTACTCATGTTAAGTCATTTCAAATTGTATATCAAATTTAAAATGCACCTAGGTCTTAAGTATAGATACCATTTATACATTCGAAACCTTCATGCAAAAAACCATAATAATGTTTCAACATTTCGCCTCAAGTCCATTTATGAAGTACCATAACCCCAAATAAATGCAGTAAACTAGTCAAAAGAACCTAAATAAGATTTAGACATTCCAAATAAAAATTCCCCACCCAAAAAAAAAAATCTGAAGTGACAAAATGCATTTAGATATCAAAGAGGTTTTCCAAGCACAAATGTTTTTCATAGCATGGTTTATTTTTGAAGTAACTTCCAGTTCTTTTGCTTTTTTTGAAGGTGACTTCCAGTTCTAGTTCTTCAAAATCAAAGATTCAACTAAAGCTCACCATTTCTACTTTCAATCTTCACATAGGTATGATGATTAATGCCATCAGTCATTTTACCATTAAATCTTGTCACGCAGGCCCCTGGAAGAGGTAAATGTGACAGCGTATTCCATCTCATGTAAGTATCCCAAGGTAGACAACAAAAAATTCTTTTAGAGTGAGAAATAGGGTTCAGACACCAACTGAGCTCTTGAGGTTTCATGAAAGAATATAAAAATGAGAATAGGGAAGGCATAAGGGGGTGGTTATGGTTCAGTAGATATAAGGTTGACCCAGAGAACAAGCCAGCAAGCAAGTGTGTGTCACTGTGTTACATGAGAGAGAAAGAGAAAGAGAAGGAGAAGAGAGAGGGAAGGTGGAGAGATGGGGTGCCAAGAAAGGCCAATGACAGGTAATAGTTCAAGCAAAAGTAGCCAATGATGAGAGCGCTCCTATTCCAACTTTCACGAAGCCTCACCGCTGTAGAACTCAACGTCGATGGGAAGACAAAAAAATTGTGAATCCAACTTCACGACGAGACACGCAATTTATCACTACATACTACTTCTCTCATGTCTTTCTTCATGTATGGTTTGATATTTTTCGTAAGAAGGTTCCCACAAAGAAATAGCTCAACACGAGAATGATAAAAAACCTTGATGCCTACTAAACAGCTCAATGGAAAATAATTGCTAGCAAAGTAGAATAAAATGTCAAGTTTACAAACATACATGACGAGATTGAACTGCTTCATTAATTTGTCGCCTCACATCCTCCACATGGCCCTACACAAAGTAATACATTATAAACACAAATAACTGACTTTATGTCAATAGTATTGCTTAAGATAATAGGCAGGAACTTATTATTTAGCCAATTCACATGATAAGCAATGGTCCTAACACACCCCACATCCAGTCTGTGGTTGATGTATCATAATCCGAGCATTTGGCATTGCATAACGCATTCCCTTTTCACCCCCAGCAAGAAGCAATGCTCCTTGGCTTGCTGCTACACCAAAGCATACTGTTCCAACCTTGGGCCTTATCTAATGAAGTACAGAAGGAAATGAAATAATTTAGGAGTTCAACTGTTATGATCAGCAGTGATAACTGATAATCTAGACTAAAAATTTCACGTAAGAAAAAGGTTCTTACGAAATAAGGTGATGACATAATCATATTGGAAACATAATAGGTTAAAAACTTAAAAAACAATTCATGAATTATTTGAGACTAATTTGAAATTTAAATACAATAACAACAACAACCACCAAGCCTTAATCTCACTAGGTGGGGTCGGCTATATGACTCCTTTTGTTTCCATTGCGCTCTTATCAATTACTAAATTCTTATCTAAGTCTAAGTAACTAAGATCACTCCTTATAGTTTCTTGGCATGTCTTCTTTGGACCAATTTGAAATTTAAATATTATCACAAAATTTTTTGAAATTTAAATATCAGGAATTTACATTTCTCATAACTGAATTTTCAACAAAGATGATTAAAAAATCACCATTTGTGATATTTTGATGATTTGCTTAATATTTCTACCTTTAATCAAGGTTGTTGAGGGAGAAATAAGCAACAAGAATTTGACCCACCAGTTAATTTTGTAGAAGAGTATAGAATAGCTATGAATGCTACCGATAAGTTTGTAAATAACGATAATTGGTATGGCCATAAACAATGACCAAACTTTGCACAAATAAAGCTGTTAAATAACAAGTCAACAAAACAAATATGAGAAAAAAAAGTGGTAAGCCACAGTATCTAGGCTAAAGTTTTTAACAAAGAACTTCGATAATTAGAATAAATACAATATGCTCTATTGGACAAGCCAAATGGGTGTATAAAATTGACCTTTGTTCTTAATTAGGGTAAATATAACCTTTAATGTGGTATTTTTGTTTTGATATTTGTGAAAAAAAATTAATTTCTAGTTTTAAAATTTGTGTGGGATGTGGTGAAATAAAGCTGGTTTTAATATTAAAGTTTGTGTAGGATTTAAAATATTATTAGTTTTATGTGAAATTTTGTGTACGATGTGGCCTATGAGGTTAATTTAACCCAAGTTAAAAAACAAATTATGGATGATGATAATGTTGATATGTTATTTGCACAATATGTAACAAAAATATCTAAAATTAGCTAGATACACCTTCAGTTGACCTAATCTAAACCTTTATTTAAAAGGATCTTCTTCCTTATATCATTTCTCAAGTTGATGATTCTAATACAGTCTTCTTAATCAGTGTCATTCTCAAATTCCAGGTTTCTATTATCACATCTCTTCTTCCATATCCTATCTGAAATAAACTAAGAAATTGAGGATTATATCAAAAAATCTAAGTAGCGTATTCAAAAAGCACACAGTGCGAATACATCATAGCAACTACCAGCAAAACAAGCAATTTAAAGCAATATGAGGCAAACCTAGACTTTACAAAACCCTCATAACTATTTCGCCTTCTGGTTTAACTGCTAAACCATGTAGCATCCAAAGAAAGAAAAAATATATATATACATATATTGATAGAACTACCCAACGAAATATTAATCAGACACTAACATGTCTATTCTGCCGATATAAGAGAGCTAGGAAGAAAGACATAAATATGAATAAAAAGGCAAATATGAGCACAAACAAGAGAAGCCTATGGAAAGTTAACTAGAAATTAGAACATTAAATATGATGAAATGAAATTACCCATGACATGCAATCATAGATTGCTAAAATCGAGTAAGTACTCCCACCCGGGCAGTTTAGATAAATCTGAAAAAAAAAAGATTTATTAGTCCAAGTAAGAATATTTCTCACGTAGCTTACAATACAATACTCACCAATGAAATTATAATATTACTATGTTCAGCAGACCTATTAACCCACAGCAAATTTAATGTCTTTACAATACTCTAGCATATATAACTCTGATCATGCACATAATACTGATCCTATGATAATTTTTCATAGCCAAAAATCTCAGCTCATGGTTCTACGCTTCTTCCATCTCCATCTTTTATTCTCATGCCTATTTAGAGAAGCTCAAGGAGACAGATTGTAAGTAGCACAATCATTAAAAAAAACCATCTAAAAACATGAAACAGGACAAAGTTCTTCTCAACAACTTATGGCCACGTCTAACCAAGACTTCAAAAACTATTACTTAGGCCCCGTTTGTTTGGCCATTGAAAATTAACCTGATTTAATTTTAACCAGGCATATCACATCACACATAAAATTTAATATTAAAAATTAACTTTATTTCACATCCTACACACATTACTAAAATAATAACTAACTTATGTCACATCCCTAACATATCCCAATATAATAACTAACTTTATATCACATCCCTCACATATCCCAACATAATAACTAACTTTATTTCACATCATTCACAACTTTCAATAAAAAAATATCTCTATCCAAGTTTAATCTTAATCTTGTTAAATTTAACCTTACAAACAAACAGGTTCTTAGATTTTAAACTTCTAACCAGCATAACCATTGTTGCGTTTCAATGTCATCATGTCAAAGGTGTAAAAATAGTTTAAAATTTGCTTTATAACTGACTGAGAGAGACTACACCACAGTTGAGAATCTTAATGTTAGTGCATTCTTTAATGCAAATTATGCTAGGTCTATTAAGGACATGGATCAACCTCAGGTTTTGTTGGAGGTAATCCTGTACCTTGGAAAACCAAGAAGCAAAGTGTAGTGGCAAGATCAATTGCTTATGTTTAGTATAGAGCCATGGACCATACAAATGTGAAATGATGTAGGTAACGACTCTTTTGGAAGATACATCATTCCTGCCGATTTGCCCATGGTAACACATTGTGATAATAGAACTGATATCCATAATAATCTAGTTTTTCATGAAAGAACAAAACTAAGGTTGGCTTTCATTTCATTGATGATATAGTAATGTCCAAAAATATTGTCATACATGTAACTACCAGAGATCAACTAGCAAACACCTTCACAAAGGTGTTAGGACGACTTCAATTTTCACATCTCTATTGCAAACTAGATGTAATTGATATTTATGCTCCAACTTGAGAGGAGTGTTAGAAGTCATACCTTATTATGCTAGACTAGTTTAGTTATATTGTGCCCCCTTGTATAATGGTAACTATTCCTCCTATTTACATAGGAGTGGCCACTTTTGATAGTTAAACTTTTTAGGGTTCAAATATTGAGCTTAATATCGAACCATGCAGCAATCACATTTCTAATGGAATAAAAGGTAGCAAGTTACACAATATAAACTACAAAGTTGAAATTTTTTACTTCCGTAATACTTCAGAAATTAAATTTCTCAAACCAAAATATTAGCATCTTCATCAACAGCTGCAAGTGTCACAAGTTGAGATATAACACGTTGAGCTACTTGGGAATTGATAGGCTGTCCAATGAAAATAATGCGATTGCGGAATAATACAGATGAAAGATCCAAAGGTCCTCCTGGGGTCATCACTGCCGGCATTACAGGTGGGTTCCCCTTTTTTGCATCCAGAACTGCTTTATGCCTGAACAAAATCTAAATGGATGAACATACCGACATAAGACAAATGAAGCCAATATCATAAAGAAACAACAAAATTTAGAGTATAATGATTGGGCTGCATTAAGTTGTATTTGGTTGTGTAATCTACAATGAAAAAAGCACAATAATTGAACCATACAAGAATATCTACCTAAAGAAAACCTTCACCAGGTAATCACCTGGCTACTTTGGCACATGCTGTGATGAAGTCATCATTTCATAAGAAAAATATGTGAAGTATCACTATCCTAGATTATCTTTGTTGTTTAAATTTACACTTAAAAAAAACCCAATTTAATACATTTTAGCTACAGCACAAACTAAAAACATGCATGTACTTTGGAACCTCTTGGTGGAAAAAATTTGGATGCTTTCAGATTGAGGGCACATACACTAAAGTCATGCAGAAGACATATCTTGAATCTCATTAGTATATTGAATGTTGGTATGAAAAGTACATCGTAGACTTCATCCAAGGACAAATCATATTCTTTTTTGGGAGATGACTGGTTGATATAATGATACATGAGATGAAATGATAATCAATAATATATATTCCACTTTGGGAGATGGCCCACTTCAAATGAGATAGGATGTGTGTCATGAACTGTTTGGACATTGTTCTTTGCATATTATGACAAATCATATTCTTCTTTGCATATTGTCATGATCTCTATTCACATATTGTCATCCACATTCATCCTGCATTAATTGAGCTACAGTCAACATTCAGCAACCTTAAAGGCAGATCAACAACAAAAATTGTATAACAAGCAAATTTCTCAAACGACCGCAGACACAGCTTCTCATGTAAATTAAGATTTAACTACATTCCAAAGATGCAAGTATACCCTACAGAAGTTATCCAAAGTCCGAAATCTTTAAAAAGAAACAATACTCAATGTATTAGTTTATTCAAAGATCTCAAGGGACGCCATAATTGAGTACCAAAAAAGTGTTTAAAAAGTATATGGAGTAATGTACCTGGATGTGCTATAACAAGGAACCTGTTCGTTAAGCTTTATAAATGAGCAACAAAATCCTGCAGGCTTTCCTGGATGTAGTTAAAATTTTGTATGATCATGAGAGAATTTCAACAAATTAAAGGGATTGATTGAAGTATAGCATAGTTTACCTTCATGATAAAAAAATCATGTAAATGTTAAAATAGAAGATTTTAATTGTTAGTCTCATAAAAACAAAACCAAGAATATGCTCCATAAGAAAACTAAACAGTCAGATTTTGCAAGTATAACTACCAAGAAACAATGTTGACTGAGAAAATTATTAGAAAAAAAATGGTGAGATAATGTTCAATTGCAAATAATCAAAATATGCTAAAAAATGATAACCACCAAAATAAATTGTTCTAAATGCAATGAACCATTATATGAAAATGGCAACCAAATCTTGTAGCCTTGGCACAATCATTATTTCATGGAACCCTCTTGGAGCTAGAGAAACGTCATGTAACTCCTAGTACATCCCATTGCTCATTTTAGTTAAGACAGCTACATTTAGAATCTTCTTGCGTTTCAAACATGTAATACACCTTTTTCCAAAACAGTGAGCAATATTTATGTATATTCAGGAACATTCATATATTTTACTCACATTTTCTATTACCTTTCTAAATGTTTAGATCATTTTAATAGATTGTAGTAACAAAACTAACTTTGTGCAACGCTTTCTTTTACTTGAACCATCTAATAATCCATTTTAGGCCAAAGCAACATAATAACAAACTGTCTTTACCTGTCTTCAATAATGAGCTCTACATGGAAAACATGAAGAACTTAAGATACTATTCATGCAAAAGTAGTCTAAATTTTAATATACGAATGTTGTTAAACCGTTTAAATGACATCTTAACAAAGTATTATAATCTAAATATCAAGCAAAAGTCCTCTAAACATTTATTAATCAAAGAAAGTATTATTCATACAAGGTATTTTCAGTTCAGGCTAAGTTATTAATCATACAAGGAAGCTCAGGCTCTTGCCCTTTAGGACATGAAATATTGCATTTAATCCACGTGTCAACAGATCTGCTCGAGTTTGATAACAACTCAACATATATATTAAAAAACTTTCAAGTTGAACAATGATGAAGCCAGAGGCCAAGTACATATGTAAAGCAGGATCTACTGATCATAACTTAAATGGGCAGGTTACTTCAGCTCTTTGATAAAGTACTAGTGTGTATGTGTCTAGACGTATGCACTTAATATGGCATATAATTTCCTATGAAAAAAAAAATTGCATGGGTATTGGTAAAAGAGAAGATCCTGCTGTAGTGGCTCACATGCTGGAGGTTACTGAGTTTCAGATTTAATAGATAATCGTGCCATCTGTCCATATTAAGGGTGAAAGTGTGTGCAGCACTCTATTACTTCAGGAAGCCAATACTGTGACAACTAATTGACTAATTAAGGAAGCAATGAAAACTGACGGAAATATGACAGAATTTTTCTCTCTAACAGCTTGAATGAATTGACATTTTCTAACCTCCCATCTCAAGCCAAGCAATAAAAGGTCCAACAAAGCCAAGTAAGAAACGCTGGTCATCAAGCTTAAACTCTACCATAGCATTTTGAAGCTGTAATTTGATAATCTTAAGGAATACGATAAGCTGCCATGTCAAATTACACCCAAGTAAAAGTCATGAAAGTTCCAACCAAAATGGATATAATGCTCCCAGGATATTATCAAAACAAGCTGATTTCTTTCAATAAATTATTTCTCATCCAGTTCACTCAAAGATATCATCCAATCATATCCATTGCATTATGTGAAACAGCACAAGTAAACAGGAAACAACACAAAACCACGCAATGTGGGGACTTACCTCCGCGATCCTCCGAGGCAATAGAGGGAAGCTTGATGAGGTCCCTGAAGAAAGGCAAAACAAGCGAAACAACCAAATAGAGAAGTAAAATGGGAATTTCCAACGAACAGAAGTACATGAAACGAGTATTTGCTTCGAAGTGTACTCCTCACCTGGAAGGGGTCCGCAGTGGGGAACCGGAGAAGGGGGCAGCGGCGGTTGAGAAGCCAAGATGATAGGATAGAGTCCCCGACGCCATGAGTTATAGCAGCAGGAGGACGGCGGCGGCGAGCGAATTGCTCGAGGAAGAGGATACGCTGCTGAAGTGCTGAGTAAACTCATGGTTAAATTTTAAATATGAGGAAAAATATTTTATAAATTTAATAAAAAATAATTTAATATTAAAAAATATTTAAAATATTAAATAAAATTAACCTTCTTATTTATATTTCGACATAAAATAAATAAATTTTTATAATTAAAATTTATATTGAACGAAAATAATGAATCAAATGAGTCTATAAGGTTGACAAGTTTGCATAAAATTAGCGATGTGATATGACTTCAACACAAATTTAGATTAAAATTTTTATTAATTATCAATTCACTTAAAAATATAAATAAAAAAAAGAGTTTAATTTGATTACAATTTGAGCTTAATGCGGCTCATTTGTTATTAATTTAAATTTTCGAGCTAAACTCGATCTGACTTTTAATTAATTTTTATATTTTTAGTAAAAATCTCAAATATTAAATTTATTTATTCATATCAATATTCATCCATTTTATCCAATAGTCAAATAAAATAAAGGGACATTTATATGGTGGATATAGAAATTAGGTTAATTTACTGATTTCATTATAAATTTCAAAATATTACAGATATCATATCTAAAACAACTATTTTTTTTTTTACATCCTACGGTAAATTCTATCAGAAGATTTAACATAGTTAATTTCAATAAAATCTCAGCCATTGATCGCATCGTTTAACTATCGACCTTCATGTTAAGGCATCACGGAGCTGCATTGGTTCCGGCGGCAGCATATTCACGCGAGGCGACAGCGTATTCTCACGAGGCGACAACATATTCACGCGAGCATCACTCTGCTATTTGCATTTTCTTCTTACGCGGACATCACGAGAGAGCATCATACCTTTCTGAGATTTAACTATGGTTAAATTTTCTGATAGAATTTACTACAGGATGTGAAAAATAAAAAAATAGTTGTTTTACATGTGATATCTATAATATTTTGAGATTTATGGTGAAATCCGTAAATTAGTCTAATTTCTGTGTCCACCATGTAAATGTCCCTAAAATAAAAAGGTCATCTATACTCAATAGAATTCATGCAAAAATTATAAAAAAAATTCTAATATAATCATGCTAATAGATTACTGAAAAAACTAACATATAGAAGCCTATATAAATGTATATGAATAATAATTTTTTAAATCATTTTAATTTTGAGCCGATTTGATTTGATCTCATACCGGCTTAAAATTAGATCGATAAAAATGACTTATTAGTCGACTGGCGAGAAGTGTGGTAGTAGCACTACATGGAGGAGTAGGTGAACCTCGGGATGAGTCAACATCATTGTGGATCGCATTGATGGAAAACTAGATGAAGTGGTTAAATCAAAAGTAGAAGTTGGTGTTCATTTATGAGTGGACTCATATTTCTTGCATATAATTTCTTGTTGGTTTCTGGATGGAACTGCTCATGATGTAATCTAAACATGACTCTGTTTTCTTCATGAAATTCATTGAATCTCCTAAGTAAATCTTCATTAGTTTCAATTGTATCATAATTTTAAGGAAACCTTCCTATGAATTATTACGTAGAAATCCTACAAGTGTTCTACAAATGATAATGCATACTCACTAGTTCTATATGCAAGAGTTAAGCGAATTAAATCAGTAGAAATATGAGAGTTATAGTGATAAGCTGAAATATTATTTTCACGTGATAATGCAAAGAAAATAACGATAATATGGTATGGCCACTTGTTTGCCTAGATTAATTATAACCCAGGTTAAAATTATCCTTATAAGTCACCTCACACAAACTTTAATATTACGTTAACAATATTTTAAATCCAACACAAACTTTAAATATTAAAATCAACTTTATTCCACATCCTACATAAATTTTTAAAATAAAAGCTAACTTTTTTCCACATTCTACACCTTCTAAAATACAACTAATTTTATTTCAAAGCTTTTATAATTCTCAAAACAGGTAAGAAAACCTAACAAGCTAACATCCCCTTAGGTTATTGTTTAGCTATGTATAGAAATTTCCAAACAATTGAATTACAAACAACCTAAACAAAAAGACTAAAACAATGATAGAGTTCTATATACACCATTAACTAATCATTAGTTTAATGGTCATAAGCAGTGAACCCAGGAGCTTGACAAAACGAGCGTGGTTCGTGCCCAGTCAAGTGCATGTTTGTGGGGATCCTCCTCGACGAATCACATTTACAGCAAATAAAAAAAAATCTAATTGTGAGAGAATTCTGAAAAAAAAAGAAAGTCTTCAGGATTAGTAGAAATATCACTATACTGAATACTAGTTAAATTAGTTTGATTCAGGCTTGCTCATTCATGAAACAGGTCTAATTGGGCCTGCCACTCGATTGGGCCAACATTCTCGACAGAAACTTCATTGTGATCTTCAGTTTTGATCTGTAGTGTTTGGAATAAATGCATGGTCCTATACTTTTCCAATGGTTGATGTGAGTCCCATTTTCACTGATGTTGAGTCTGAAAGGGTGCTGTCAATAACTAAAATATACTTCTTTTTGTTATATTTAAAATACATTTTGAAAATTGAGGTTCTTTTCCAATCTGCCATCTTTTGAAAAGAAGAACTCACATATCTAATCAGTGCTAAAGTAGGGTTTCTAGGTATGCCACCACAAGAGTCTCAACTACTTCATCATTATATTCTCTCTAGTCTCTTCTCATTTTGTACTATGCATTTGAAGACCTCGTGTAGGGTGGGAACTTGTGTTATGCCTTTTTTTATCTTAAGTGAAACATGACACATTTTTGGACTTGAAGAAGGATGCTCCTGTTGGATTTAAGCCCTTAGGATCAGAAGATGTTGCATCCTTTTGAGGAGCAGAGTTCTGTTGAGATATTTAACAAGAAGGCTTACTCATAGGACTAATAGATTTTGGTCCTTGAGAGGCCTTTAAATATTGCATTAGTCTTGTGCTAGTTGAAAAGCTTCATCAAGAGTAGATGCTTCATATACAAGTATTTCCCGTCAAAAGTTGTGACGCTAACCAACTCTAAATTTGGGGTTAGATGAGCTAGTGCCTTTCACAATATCACAACAATTTACCAATCCATCAAATTGGGACATGTAACATGATATATTCTTTATACTTTTTATGTTTTAATCTTTGGCCTTGGCCACAATTTCAAAAAAAATAGGACATGTAATAGTTATCGAACTAGTACTGTCTCGGATACCTATAGGCTCATTCATACGTTGAGTATGAGAGAAGGTATTTTTGTTTAAGAAACTTTCTAACTTCTTCTTAGTGGTTGGCAAGCTCGGTATAACTGTCATTTATGGTTGACCAAATAGGTTTTGGCATATCCACTGAACTTCGTTTTGGCAAAGCAAACTTTCTTATCATCAAACATGGGTATCCAATCAAAGTACAAACTCATGTTAGTATGCCACTTTACAAATACTTTTGGGTCAATACAACCATCAAAAGTAATAATAGGGTTCTATAATTGCTTCTTCATTAGCTAGTTCTTGTTCGACATTGTTCCAAAGAAGGAAGGTAGTTAGTTTAGTTGTGCTCAAAATTTTTTCAACTGAAATCATTATTGTAAGAGGAGTAATTGAGCTCAAATATCATGAGTCGAACATATCCTGTTCGACACGTCGTAGTCTTACGAGAATGCCTTTGTTGTTTTTTATCATATTATTTTTTGATTATGTTCTTCAACTCTGTTCAAGCTTCAGATAAAGACAATGGAGATCGTGTAGTAGGAATCTCAAACCACATGTCAGAGAGGTTAGAAAATATGCTAAGAACATAACTGTCAATGCCAGAGCTAAGAATATTTTTGTAATTTTATTATTCCCTTCTGTCCTGTATAAAAAAGGATGAGAAATAGTATCTGGTGCTAGTGCTGGTGCTGTTGCTGATGCGTGTTGTCGTAAGCCTGAGCATCATCATCTCTAAATTACTCCTCAAGATCTTCGTTTTTCTTTTTTAGTTATCACTGTTTTAATGTGAGAGGGCTCCACCTATCCCATTCACTGTAATGAAATTTTATACTTTATATTCTCTTTGTCAGTGAAGGCTTTTACCTTGGAACCCACAGTGCTTTTCTCGCGAGGGTTTTCACTTAAATTGAAGTGTTCATTGTTTCTATTCCTTTTCCTAAATTGCTCTTGCTATTCTGTGGTTACTTACGGTTGTTTGTTTGGTTTGATCATCTACTTATTCAATAATCTTTTTAAATCTTTTCTTTCGCTGAAGCTACTTGACCATCCCATGCTACAAGTGGCTGTTCAACGTTTTCTGCAGGCGTCAAAGCCCAATCGCTACAAAAAAAATGGATTTTGCAAAGTGCTTAATGGGGGTGTATGGTTCAAATGTTATTGTGATGTTTTGTTATGTTATTTAAAGAAATTAATTATTTTGATTATTAATTGAGATAACATTGTCAAAAAAATATAATTGCAACTCTAAAGGAATATCTAAATATCACTCAAAATTGATGTTTATTATATGGCTCTAAAGCTTTGTTTGATTGCGGGAAAAAAAAAACTCAAATTCTTCTAAAAAGACGAAGAAGGAAGGTGCATCAGAGACTTTCCCAGCTGCATGCAACCCTAGATAGACAAAGAGACCTTTCGAGGGGACTTCCTTGAGAGTCGATATTCCGTGTTGGGTCAATAGATATATGCTTCCAATTTGTTTTTAGATTGTGCCATTGCTTCAAAGAAAGGGTTCTCCTTCTCCCAAGCTGTTCCATTCTTGATAGGGTTTCCCTAGCTGGCACTATTAAAGTCTCTATTAGTATTCTATGTTTATTTTACATAATAAATAAATTTAAATATTAAAAATTATCTTTTATTTTATATTTCATATATATTTTAATAAAAAATTTAAATTCAACATAGTCTTTAATAATAAAATAATTTTATTTAAGAAAAATGAAGATAGCATCGAAATATTGATTAAATTATTTCTCAACTTGCATTTATCATTCATAAGTTTGTCTTTTTATATATATATATATATATTTATTGATTAATTGATTATAAAATTTTTCTAAATTTGAATAAGCAGACAATTTAATTTTGGGGGATTTACATATAGAACACTGAATTCATCACAAATTACGCATTTCACCATCTTTTAGTAAATATTACACATATCACACTCTAAATTCATCATAAATTACGCATTTCACCATCTTTTAGTAAATATTACACATATCACACTCTGCTTATGGGTTTTACATTTTTATTGTAACAATAGAAATATAAAAAGAGTGTAATATGTGTAATATTTACTAAAAGATGGTGAAATACGTAATTTATGATGAATTCAGTGTTCTGTATGTAAATTCCTCTTAAATTTTTTATTCAAATAACGAAATAGTCAAATTTGATAAGAGTTGTATGGGATGTGTGGTGGTTGTGAGCTGTGGAGGGAATGATTCAGGAAATTAATTGAACTACTCAATTGGCTTCATTATTTAATTGAAAAATAGAATGAGTCAAAGTGATATAAATTATTTTGAATAAATATCATGCATTAATATTTTCCTCCATGTAGTTTATACAGGGTATACTCTGTCTGTTCTGCACAGATTCTACACAAATCGTATACATAATTTTGCAGGCCAAACTATACCGAGTACAAAGATGTGCGCATCTCGTCTCACAGCGTTAGCGAGTTGAAAAACTTCACAATATATATGATTCTTTTATTCATATGCATACGTATATGTATTTTCATAAATATATATATTTATTTTAAAAGTTTTTGTACATAAATATAAAACGTGAAATATCGACATGCAGATTTTTTTATATGTTGTTGTACCATTAGATCTCTAATGTAGGTTTCTCCGTAGTCTTGTATGATCTTATCTCTCAGTTCTCGTGGTGCTATGAGATAAAATTTAATGAACATTTTTGTACTCTTATATAATTTATTTTCGCTACTTTAAAGAACTTAAATTTATAATTTAATCTGCTTACAGCAAGCTCATTGGAAGACAAATTTAAGCAGCTTAACCTTTTTTGGCCTCGCTCATTTATTCACTTCTCTAGTGCATTTCTCAATTATTCTTGGTGCGCATCATTCTCACCTCTCTTAGAAAAAGAAGCCTCATCAAGGTATTTCATTGGAGGTTGAAACCTAAAATAGGTTTTTTGAGTTCAAAGGTTAAGCCGAGATTTCACAATTACCTCAATCAGAAAAGGGCAATGAATAATGTTTAGAAGAGATCGGAGCTCGACGTCTGCATCGAAGCAATCTTTAGGCCAAGTAAAACTTTTGATGAGATTGAGGTTTTACAAATCTCGCGTGAGGAAGATAGTCTTTGAAGCTGGATGATGCTTATCTTCGGGGAGGTCAACATATTTGAAGAAAATTGCTAGTTTGTGCATTCATTGAAAAAGATATTTGTTTCCTCAACTAAATTGAATGTGCATTCATTGATCAAAGCATTCAACAGTTTTTTTTTTATTAAAAAAAGGAAATAAAATTTTATATTTTGTTGAGGGCTCAAGTCAATCTTTGATTTCATGAATTTATGCCATTTTTATTCTATAGATCAGATATCTATCATGTTTTTTTGACGAAGATAATTAAAGTTAAATCATGAATTAGTCTAAATTTGACATCTGTATTATCGCTGTGAATTGTGATAAGAATTGACAAAATTAATATTATATTTTTTTTGTGGTACATGAAAAAAATTATATAAGTAGCGGGAGAAGGATCAATCTCTTATTGCAACATCTTTCCTCCTTGCAAGCTTATAGAGAAGGATCCATGGCTTACTACAAGAAAATGATCGCCATTCTTCTCGTCTTCGTAGTTGTTACGATCACTACTCCGGCCATCGCCACGGAGCCTGTTGTTGTTTCAAAGTTCTTAGACAAGTGGCACAGAACTGGAGGTGTGGAGGTGACGAGTCCGAATAAATTAATCGTCATGGCCATAGTGCTAATTACCGTGTTTCTCATGCTCCATTGAAGCAATAACGCATGCATCTTTTATCTTTCAAATCACAATTTTTTGTATTTTAGAATTGATCTATTACATGAACTAATATAATTTTTTATATGTCGAGAGTTCTTAGTCGATTGCACCTAGTGGGATGAAGACTTGATTTATTGTTGAGAGTTATATTGGTTATGAAATATATTTAGCATTTATATTAAAAAATATGCGTAAAGTGCCCTATCAAATTAATTTTTATGTTACAATTTGTGCATGTATGATGTGAATAAGAAGTTTAAAGTTAAACAAGTATTGAATTAAATTTTTTTTCAAACAGTTTTTCCTGAAATTGATGATTTTTTAGTACAATTGTGGATAAATTACATCCAAACCTCTAAAATTGAGAGAGCATTATAAATTAATTTTAATTTTTAAAAATTTTAATTTTGATCTCATTATAAAATTACTATAGTTTTCATTCATTTTTTTTCAAAATCTCACTTTTTTTATTGGCATATGATAATAGAAAATATAAAATTTATCATTTTTTAACTAGTTTGAATGATTTGCTTATTCTAAAAGGATTATTATATCTACCTATCTTTATTTTTCTTTAAAAATTTAATAAAAGCACGAAATTTAATTTCTCAAATCTCTTAATTTCTTCACGCTAAAAATTTTAAACTAAAAAGTTAAAAATTAATACTTTAAAATTATATTTTAAAAAATCAAAAAATTAATGATAAAAATAATCTTATAATATAATGATAAAAAATTAACAATTATATTTCAATTAGAATAAAATAACAGCGCTTTTATAATTTTAGAAATCCAAATTAAATTTTAAAATATTGAGACCAATTTACAATGCTCATTTGATCTCAAGGGCTCAAATACAATTTACCCTGACGTATATTATACCCATAATTAAATACTTCACACCAAAATGTTTTTGACATGTAATATTTTGATAAGTATTTGAATCTTAAATATATGCTTTTTTATATATTGAGCTAATTATAAGTTAAATAGCTTGCATCTTAAAGTCTAATTAGCAAAAAATACCTTATTTTCTGAGTTCTTTGACTTGTGGCCTCGACAAAGATTGCACCTAAAGTATTCCTTCTTCGGCTAGTTCTTTATCTTCAACATCGATGCTTCTTCAACTTAGGAGCACAAGATTTGAACTTCAACTTGTTCAACTCCCCTTTTAGGTGGAATCAAATATTCGGCTTCATCATCAAAGGTGTCTGGAGGGGATGCAGGCTTTTATCCCTACTTAATATCTTAACGATCAAATCCTCAAAAGAAGACATCATCATCCGCATGATCTTGATGGCGTTTAGACCATAGCGAGTATCCAAATGCTTTTCATGAGTCATAAGTAGCCAAGATATATAAATGCACTTAAGTACCCTGGATTATCTTTCAAATAGTATTTTTTCTACATATTTGGGGTTTTTTTTTTTCGTTAGGACACAAAATTTGTTTCTTTTCACAAGCTTGATGATATCATAATTTAAAAAACTGACCATTTTTATCAGTTTATCAGTTTCAAAACAAATGAAATGAGAGAGCAAGAAGGCCAGCTTCGAAATTTCTATATCACGCTTCTTCTCCTTTTTTATTTTGAGCATCTTTGATTTCTATCCTACCGCTTTTCTTTCTCCAAAGTCATCGGCTATCCAAATCAATATTCATAACAGATATAATTATTCCAAAAAACTTCTACTATTTTGAATATTACGATTTTAGTACTTGAAGAACAAAACCTAGAATGTATCGCTCAAATTATTGACTTAATATTAGATGTACCTTTTCCATTAAGAAAAATACTCTAATATTTATAATGCTTTGATAATTTAAGATCAAAATAATATTAATGTAACTTGTAAGGTACAACAATTTGATACCATAATTTTAAAAACCTGACCACTTCTAATATAAGTTTATCAATTTCATTTTACATCTAATTTTAATTAAAACTTATTCAAAGCTCATCAGGATCTAAAACTTTACATTCTCAAAATAAAATCTGATAAAAAAAAATTAACTTTGTTTTAATTTTATGCCAAAATGATTGAAATTGAAACTTTTAAAAGCATCAAAATTATCAAAATTAATACTTAATTTACAAGCAACAAAAACCATGTTTTAAAATTTAATTTTACTTCTAGTTTTAAGCAAAAGTACAAATTAAGTTTGATAGTTTCAACTACATATTTATCATGAATTTTAAACTTTGATAAAAAAAATTCAAATTTTAAAACATTTTATTTCAATAGTATCAGCTGAAACTACACTTTTTTTTTTTTTTTGATATTCTGAAACTACAGTTCCAACTGATGAGTTTCACATTTATCAAAACCGAAGTCACCGAAAATTAAAAACAAGACCAAAACAGGATCAAAATAATACTAATTTAAAAAATAATAATAATAATAAAAAATAAATTTTTTAAATTATTCTACATAAATTCAAATATAAAAAATAATATTTTACTTTACATACTTAACAATTTAAAATAAAAATATCAACTTTATTTCAAATCGAGTATTTTAATCTAAGATGTAAAATAAAATTTATATTTTTATTAAAAATTATTGAGTATGTGAAGTAAAATTTTTTTTTAATATTAAAATTTGTGTAGAATAATTAAAATAATTTATTTATCATTATTATTATTATTTTTTAAACTAATATTATTTTGATCCTGTTTTAATCCTCGCACCAAACAGGGCCTTTTTTAGTTATACTTCATAAATATAATTTTATTAAAGTACAAAAATTTTAAAAGCAAGTATATTCAGAAGTCTTAACAAATATTAGATTATATATATATTCAACGGCTTTTGACTTCGTATTTATCTACATAAAAACAAAAACAAAAAAAAAATTACATTCAGATCTTTAATTTAAACTTAACACAAATTCGATACAATTTTTCAATTTGAACACGATAGAGCTAGCAATTATGTTGGGAACTCAATGGATAATGGATTGCATTTTATTGCATTTTAAATTGACTAATTTTTTATATTACTCAAAATATACTTATTTAAAATAAAATTAATTCAACTTATAATTTTACATACTAAAAACTTATACAATAAATTTTTAATATTATATATATAATATGTTAATATATACAATAACAATAACTAAATCTTTATTCCACTAGAAGAGATTGACTACAAAAATTATTGATTTTTATTACAATCTATTAAATATTAAATCATTTATCTTCAAATATGTAAAATTTTTCTAATAATTTGTTGTCATATTTTATTTGATCTCCCATGCTCTCTCTTTCTCTTTTTATATGAACAAAATCTAATAGACTAACTTTAATTACTAAAACTTTTACTAATCTGCAATTTATATGTACAAATTATCTATATCAACTCTCTTTAGGCTTGTTATTAATCTAAAAAAATATAGCTAATAATTAGATTCGATTTAACTTTAAATTAATTTGAAATTGAATGAATTTTAATCATCTCGAACCAAATTTGACTCGAAAGAGAATGTTCAACTTCAAAATAAGACCGACTTGATCAAAATCAAGCCGATGCGAGCCCTAAAACATCGAGATATAAAAGATTTGGGGGAAATGCTTTCCATGTTTTCCTTCCTTCAAGCCCACCAATAACAACAATCACCACCACCACCACCAAGTCTTAATCCCACTATGTGGGATCGACTATATAAATTTTTTATTTTCGTTGCGCTTTATCAATTAACAAATCTTTATCTATGTCTGAGAAAAATCACTCTTTATAGTTTCTTGTTATGTCTTCTTTAGTTTTCTTTTCCTTTTCTTCTTTGTATATAGGCAAAATTCAATAACTCGAATTTTCTAACTGGAAATTCAATCGGCCAAGATTTATGTGTCCAAACCATCTAAGCTGACTGTCTCTAGTTTATTCTCAATTAGTGCAATACTAATTTTCTTGTGGATATACTCATTTCTCATTTTGGCCTTTCATATATATCCACGCATCCATTTTAGCATCCTTATTTCTATGACACTTATTTTATTTGTATGTTTTCTTTTTGCAGGCTAGCAATCAACACCATATATCATCGCTAATTTTACATAATTTTGTAAAATTTACCCTACTATTTTTTTTATATTTTATCTTTTTAAAATATTTTCAGACTTCAGCTTTACTGATATATTAAATATAAGAGTAATTTTTACTTTCTTTTGGGGTGCTGAGTTTAGTAAGATCATATATATTTTCACAATATTTATTGAAAAGCTATTAAAAATAAGTCACTCATCTATCTTTGATATCTTCTTTCATGAAAAGCATTTTTTAAACTTCATCCTTAATACATTTTATTTGAATTAAGTCTTTAATTTTTCTATATTTTGTTTTGGCCATCATATATATTTGTCTTTCTCTTTCTTTAGTGTAACTTCTTATATAAATCTTCAATAATCATATTATTTGCATTGTTGACTATTTTTTAAAATTTTCATTGAGCCACTTTATATTTCTCTCATTTATAATTATTTTTTTTAAACTAATTTTTAAAGCAAACCTTCTCCTTAATTTTTTTTGAACATCATATTTCTACCACCAATATCTTTATTATTTGAAATTATTCATTTGAATTCTCCCAGCACATCCTTTGCAACCTTACGGATGCAATTAGCAATAGTCAGCTACAAAAGATCAGTTTCTCCGTTAATATTTCATTGCCCAAGTTCTAGAATCTTCTTCTTGAATATACATATGTTCATATTTTTTAGATTCTACTGTCGAGTTTAAGGATAGAGTTTCGACTTATTATTCCTTCTCCAATACTTTATCTCGGAATCTAAAACTATTAATTGATGTTGGGTAATCATTCACTTGAAATAACTTTACAATCTTTACAATCTAAGCCATCTCATTTTGTTATAAGACAATAATCAATCTGAGTTCTTGAAGATTTATTCTTATAAGTGATAACATGCACATCTCTCTTTTTGAATAAAATATTAACAATTATAACAACAACAACAACAACAATAACAACAACCAAGCTTTTATCCCACTAGGTGTGGTCGGCTACATGAATCATTTGTTTCCATTGCGCTCTATCAGTTACCAAATTCTTATCTAAGTTTAAGTAACTAAGATCACTCCTTATAATTTCTTGCAATGTCTTCTTTGGTCTCCCTCTTCCTCTTTGTACATGGGCAAAATCCAATAACTCAATTTTTCTAACTGGAGCTTCAATTGGCATACGATTTAGATGTCCAAACCATCGAAGCCGACTATCTCTAAGTTTATCCTCAATTGGTGCAACACCAACTTTCTTTCGGATATACTCATTTCTCATTCTATCCTTTCGTGTATATCCACACATCTACCTTAACATTCTCATTTCTGCAATATTTATTTTATTTGTATGTTTCTTCTTTGCAGGCCAGCATTCAGCACCATAAATCATCGCTGGTCTTACTACAGTTTTACAAAATTTACCCTTAATTTTGGATGAGATTTTTCTATCGCATAACACACCAAAAGCATTTCTCCATTTTACCCAGCCTGCTTGAATCCTGCTAATAACGTCATTATCTATTTCGCCATCATTTTGTATAATTGATCCAAGGTATCTAAAGTGCTCACTCTTCTTGACAATTTGATCACCAATTGTCACATCTCCAATATAAGTATTTCTTTCTTGACTAAATGTGCACTCCATATATTCAATTTTTGATCTACTGAGATGC